>OY856413.1:859470255-859492755 GCA_963693085.1 Alisma plantago-aquatica
AATTTAGCCCAAATAGGAGAGGTAGGTTTCACTCCTTAGCCTCCAAGAAGGCTGTATCTCATCCTTGGGTCATCCTTTTTTATTTTCAAGACCCCTTGACCTCATTTGTCCTTGATTCTATCCAAAATAATAGCTTTGATGAATGTGTGGAGGTGGAAGGTGGTTAGTAGAGATGGCAGAAATTCCCATAACTCAATGGGTCACACAGACCCAATATAAATTGACCCAAATATAGCGGGGTCTGATGGGTCTTAATTACTTATTGGGTTTTAATGGGGATACTGATGTGGAGTCTGGTTTTCAATGGAATGCCCACTAAGACCCATTAATACCCACAAATATCTAATCCTAGTCCCGACACTCACCGTCCCACCCCCAGCCCCAATCTCCCGTCGCACCTCCTCGTTCGCTCTCGACTCCCGCACCGGCGGTCTGACTCTTTCGTTCCTATCCGACTGGCATCTTCACTGCCTATCGTCGTCTCCATGCCGCACCATACCTGTTGCCACGTGGTCGACTCCGTCGTGGACACCTGCTGTGGAGGGGCTCTACCGATGTGGAATTCACAATACACAATCTCACTGGCTAGGTATTCACAATACACAATACCGTCATCACTGACCACATCGCCGAAATCCATGAGAGCCGCTTCCACCCCAGCCGACAGCCGTTTCCACTGGTGCTGCTGCTGCTACCCACAGCCCTCGACGTCGTCGTAGAGCTTCTCGATGAGCAAGGTGAGGAGCTTGACCCTCCTTGTGAGCACAGCGAAGTGCCTACCATGCGCGTCATTGCGGTAATCTCCTAGGATCGTGGCCACGACTTTGACTGCCTCGAGCAAGCGGTCGACGAATGGCGAGTCCGACGGAGATGGTAGCGGTAGTGGCCCCTCCCTGCGTGATGCTGCATCTGGATCCACCTATGGCTCGCGTCCCAAAGATAAAACACCTACTGTACCCACAACCTCTGCAAGCAGGCTCACCTCCATAGCAGTAGCAGCAGCAGTAGCTGCGGCCAGCCTCCTCTCCACGAAGTTGGTGGTGGTGCTGTTCCGATTAAACTTACACGAGACTGTTGCTTTCTGCTTGGGATTTCATTGATCTGCCCATCTTCTACTTCTTTTCAGTAGGACAAATTATCTATGTCCATTGATGTGTAGCAACAATGTGATTCGATTTGCGCACGTGAACTGTTCGTTGGAATGCTTGAAACATAATAAAACTGAAGTTAACGAATCTCATTTCCCTGCTTTTGTGCTATTTTGTATATATTAATAATAGACTACACTCGTACAGTAATCGGTTCGTGCCTTAGTCAATAGATGATATATTATATTTCTCTTATAAAATGCATATATTGCATTTAATAAGTATCTATCGTAGAAATGCCGTAAGTAAAAGTTACGCCTACAAAGTTACGCCTTCAAGATATAACAAATGATGGTTCTTTCCAAATGTATATCACATTCAAAGTGAGTAATGGTCTCAACATTAATTATATAATATAATATATGTAGGGGTTTTGGTGCAAATTGTGTTGAAACGAATAATAAGAAAACACATCTTTCATAAGTTCTGAAAATAATTTTGTATTGTGTGGCTAACATGTGGGGTTCTAATGGGTCCCCAATTCCTAATGGGGTGGGTATGGGTATGCATGCTTTTATATTTTCTTCAAATGGGGTGGGTATGGGTTGGGTCAAAATTTATATGGGTATCGCGGGTATGGGTATGGGTTGCTCATACCTGCCCATTTGCCATCCCTAGTGTTTAAGAATGTAGGGAAATATGGCTACGAGATAGACAGTGAAAATAAATTTTTTATCTATCATATTCTCCAATCTAATGGATCAAGTTAATTATTATAAGACAGGAAGGATGGTTTATAAGGATATACCTGGTCCTAGAGCAAGTCCAGCAACAATCCTCGTCGTTGTAGATGCATAACTCTGAATCCCAATTGTACTGGGACTCGTCTGACTGCTCCTCCTAGGATACCAGACTCGCTCGTCGTCTTCTACAATAACTCCTTTCATCACGTATTGTTGGTTGACGATGTCCTCCTTAGAGGCAGACAACAACCTCATGCCTCTAGAGAAGTCCACACAGACCACTTAGAACTCTCGTCATCATGTTAGACCGGACCGAAAAGAGTTGTCCCTCCCGTTGGCGTACTAGTCACCACCCTGCTCTCCCATAACAATGAATTCAGTTGTTTTTCTCCCTTTGGCTATCCCTCGCCATTCGAGTAGGACTTATCTGGTATCTCGTGGTTACCACAACCAGATAGGACAACGTTTGATAGAGCAACATATTCTCAAGTTGTCTGTGTTGTGCTCTGGGAAGCCTCCAGTACCCCTCTCTATATATAGTAGAGGTCAGGGTCAAGGTTCTCAGTTGCTATCCGATACATGATTAATGTGTGGGAGTCGAACGAACTGCATGAACTCAAATTTTCACAATAATTATGGAAATTGCACAACCTGCATCCACCAAAATGGCTATTTGGCAAAGCCAGATGGTCATCTTGCATGAGAGACAGTCGTTTCACAGTTCCCAATTGTATAAGAATTTGGCAAATCAATTCCCATCAATGTTAGACATTGATTTCATTGTGGAACAATAGTGCTCAAGAGAAACGAATAGGAAAACATCTAGAATCTTCCCCGACCAAACTAGACCATCTCGCCCATGTGATACAACCATCTCGGTTCAACTAGACGGTCGTCTGGTGGCCCGAGTCGAGCCTATTTGGTTGGGTTGGTTCGTTCCTTTGCCAATTTCAACTCACAGCCAGGCCTGACACCTAGACGCCCATCTCTACTCTTGAGACGATCATTGGCACTTCTAGACAGCCGTCTCAACACTTGAGATGGGTGTTTGGATGTGTTGTTAATGAATCAAATGCCTAAACACTTTAGTACTTAAATCAACTATCATTTGAGATTTGAACTTCTCTTCTAGGTCGAGACCTATGTGTGTGACCCAATAGGTCATGTATTACGTTAACAATGTAGGTCCATAATACTTATGACATCACAAGCAATGAGCGGTGTCTAGTCGCACATAAATGCTACCCAAGTAAATGGAAAGTTGGAGAACAACTTCAACCTACAATATGTGTGTGATGTTGTAGTGTTTGTGTAGTTCCTTCGCCACTGATGTCTAGATTGAACTACAGGCATGGAGATGTCACACTCGTTATTATTCAATCTTATTTCCTGAACCAAGAGTAGACTTTCAAAGATATATGTAAGCTCAATATCACATATTGACTCACATGTGCATGGCCTTGCTTTTCTTAGTCTCTCTAATCAAGAGGCCTAGGACATCACACTCCAATAGGAGGGACAAATCCCATATATATCATTCACAGTCTATCCCCACGTGTCAAAGCCACCTAATCATCACCTTTATAACAACCCATGTTTCAGGATTACATTTGATGATATCAAAGTTTACCCAGTGACATGTGATGAGTGCAATGATTTCAGGTCTAAGAACCACAACCACCACCATCACTGTGAGATCTGACTATGACTTCCATGAATATGGCTTCCACGTGTTAGTCTCACGGTGGGTCTATCTGATACAATGCTCTAACATGTACTTGTGTGCTTGGTTTGATATCCTATATCATGACTAATGGGATCTAGTCATCAGCCAATTCACACTCTGATCTTGTGTGTCAGTATTGCCTATCAACCTTCCGCAATGACCACCAATCATGGACATAATGAGAATATATATGTACTCTTAACATCTGTATGATCTCATCCACAAGGTTAGTAACTTGATTACATATGTCATTGAGTAATATGATTCTTTAGACATTTATAATGTAATATCATTATCTCATAACTAAATCAAACATAATAAATTGTAAGCTTGCCTTTATTAATAATAAATCATTTTACATGATACATCATTCCAATCATCACATGATTGGTTCTTTGGGCATACATAACCAACAGACTCCCACATGCACTTAGATCTAATTACCCACAAAAAATATTCTGTGTGACCTAACATGAACGTCATTCTTTTGCTACAAAGTGTCTTTGTCAAGGGATCAACAACATTGCTCTCAGTTAGAACTTTGCAAATCTTCACATCTCCACGATGCATGATCTCTTGTATGAGATGGAACTGCCTTTATATATGCTTTGGGCACTGATGCGATCTGGGTTTCTTAACTTGCACAATAGCTCCATTGTTGTCACAATTTAGCTTGATTGCCTCAATGATGCTTGGAATGACCCCAAGTTCTATGAAGAACTTATTGATCCATACAACCTCCTTTGCTGCACTCGATGCAATAATATACTCGACCTTTGTTGTACAATCAGAAACTATCTATTTCTTTGAACTCTTCCACCTTACAGCTATGTTGTTTAGGCAAAACATAAATCAGGATTACAATTTGTAATCATATTGATTAGTTTGGAAGCTTGCATCAGTGCAACCCTTTACCACTAACTCTTTCTCTCCACCGTAGAATAAGAACTGATCCTTAGTACTTCTCAAGTACTTGTGGTTTTTCTTCATGACTATCCAATGAGCATCACATGGATCTAACTGATATCTACTTGTCATGCTCAAAGCATACGAGACGTCTATATGGGTGCACAACATTGTGTACATGATTGATCCAATTGTCGAGGCATATGGAATCTCACTCATGTGTTCCTTTTCTTCACCAGAACTGGGACATTGACTCTTAGAGATGGTCACACCATGCAACGTCAGCATATTTCCTCTCTTTGAGTTCTCCATGCTGAACTTCTTCAACACTTTGTCAATGTATGTACTCTGACTTAGTCCAAGAAGCCTTCTGGATCTATCTCTATAGATATTCATCCCCAAGATGTAGGATGCTTCTCCCATGTCTTTCATAGAGAATGTATTTCTATGTAACAACGTCGATCGGACAAACGTTATTAACTAAGCGGAAGCAATCACTAACAGCGGATTACAGAAAATCACTAAAATAATTAAAACTTTTTGCAAAGAGATCCACACATAGGAAATCCTTTACAACAAGAACCATTGTATAACATTTACATTCTGGTTCAAACGTATATAACCAGTACCATCTCTTTTCACAGACTACAACATCAGCTACCTTATGAACATTATATACAGACAGCATATGAATCTCGAGGCATCAAGCCAAAACCTCAGTTGATATGTCAAAAAAAACACTGACTGAAAACTCCGAGGACCTGAGAGTACAAAGACGACACATAGGACTTCTAGCTATATGACTTGACAATCAGTGCCTCCACCTGAGATCTCACTGCTGCCCAAGTTGTTGCTGTCCTTTTCCTACAAAAGAGTATCTGCCTCTTTGTCCGCGTCCACCTAAAAATGTTGGATCCCACGGGGGTGAGACAATTGTAAATTTCCCCAGCGAGAGATATAACTCTCCGCCAAAAGATTATTATTGCAATTAAGGATATAAAACTAGGCAGATGATAAGCGATTTAAAGCATTCTCTTAATAAGGAATAGGAAGAACATGTATATCATTTATCCTCCATATTATACCATAATATCAAACTTCTCTTGTGACACTCATTATCTTGATATGTCACCCATGAGACATTCTCTTGTGACACTCATTATCTTGATATGTCACCCATGAGACATTCTCGTTTCAACTTATTGGCCTTAGCCAATCTGCTAAACAGATTTTGGTTATAATGGACATGAGAGTGTACATCATCCTGTCTTATTTAGGCATTGGTCTATACCAATCCTATATAAGTATTCCAGGCATTGGATTACACCAATCCTGTGCAACTAGTACAAGCATTAGATTTATATTATTCCTGTATATCCATTCCAGGTATTGATCTATGTCAATCCTGTACAACCATTCCAGGTATCGATCTGTGTCAATCCTGTGCAACTATTCCAGGTATTGATGTATGTCAATCCTGTGCAACTATTCCAGGTATTGGGGTTTATCCAATCCTGTGCATTCCAGGTATTGGGAGTTAGCCAATCCTGTGTTATTATTCTAGGTATTGATCTATGTCAATCCTGTGCATTCCAGGTATTGGGAGTTAGCCAATCCTGTGTTATTATTCCAGGTATTGGGAGTTAGCCAATCCTGTGCATTCCAGGTATTGGGAGTTAGCCAATCCTGTGTTATTATTCCAGGTATTGATCTATGTCAATCCTGTGCATTCCAGGTATTGGGAGTTAGCCAATCATGTGTTATTATTCCAGGTATTGGGAGTTAGCCAATCCTGTGCATTACAGGTATTGGGAGTTAGCCAATCCTGTGTTATTATTCCAGGTATTATGAGTTAGCCAATCCTGTGTTATCATTCCAGGTATTGGGAGTTATCCAATCCTGTGTTATCATTCCAGGTATTGGGAGTTAGCCAATCCTGTGTTATTATTCCAGGTATTGATCTATGTCAATCCTGTGCATTCCAGGTATTGGGAGTTAGCCAATCCTGTGTTATTATTCCAGGTATTGGGAGTTAGCCAATCCTGTGCATTCCAGGTATTGGGAGTTAGCCAATCCTGTGTTATCATTCCAGGTATTGGGAGTTAGCCAATCCTGTGTTATCATTCCAGGTATTGGGAGTTAGCCAATCCTGTGTTATCATTCCAGGTATTGGGAGTTAGCCAATCCTGTGTTATCATTCCAGGTATTGGGAGTTAGCCAATCCTGTGTTATTATTCCAGGTATTGATCTATGTCAATCCTATACATTCCAGGTATTGGGAGTTAGCCAATCCTGTGTTATTATTCGAGGTATTGGGAGTTAGCCAATCCTGTGTTATCATTCCAAGTATTAGACTATGCTAATCCTGTGCAACTATTCCAGGTATTGAACTATATCAATCGTGTAATGCTAAAAGTGATATTTATCACATATTGATATATCACTTTCCTCATCACTTTCAACTTCCTTAAGTTATCAGCTTATCTTGGATTAAGGTATTTCCCATCTTAATCCTTTAATCCAGTAACCTATCACCCTTACCATGAAGTGCATAGGTCACACATAAGAATGGTCCAACTATCTTTAATGATATGGACTCATCTCAAGTTAAAGCATTACTTGCTATAGGGGTATCCACAATCAATCACTTTAGGCATTTCCCCCATTAGTATATTAGTAACCATTACATTATTAGGATTAGGGTTTCCCATACTATCATACTTAATTAGGGTGAGTATTGCATATAACATCACCCTTCATTAGGCTTTCTCATTATATTGCCTAAAATTAGGGTTTACTATTCATCCCAACATGGGTTTCTCATGGCATCACCCTCAATTTGGGTTTACATGGAATCAACCTCAATTAGGGTTCACATGATCTCTTTATTAAGGATCATACCCTATTCATCACATGATCAATACTCATGTATGAATTCCTTTCCATCATCCTATCAACTTGATTAGGTTACATCAACCCTTCAATCAAGTATATACAACTATGGTTAACATAGTGTACTAAGACATTGTTCTTATAAGCAATTAGGGTTCATTCCTTAATTGGCACTAATCACTTAGGTACTATTAGGGTTTCAACCTTTGTACCTTCTTTGTTTATCATTACTAATCATAATTGGGTCAATGGATCAATCATCATCTTAATTCTCAAGAGATTCAATCACATTGGACCTCCATTACATAAAGCATCCAATTGAATTAGGGTTTCAAATGTTGATTCCTTCAATCATTGGATTCATGGAACCAGTCATCAATTGGACCTACCCTCATACTGCAATTGAGTTTAATAGGTAAACATTAAACTGATTTGACCCTCAATTGACCCTCAATTGGTCATCAATTAGGGTTTGATTCAATTGAATTAGGGTTTGGAATCGAAGATCCAACAACACTCATCAATGCAAGATTGGTTACTTTGAAACTATTGAACCATTATCCAAATTGGGTATGACCTGACCCCAAACGGTCTTGAGGTCATTTGGATGACCTCCAAACAGTCTTGAGACCGTTTGCCCATCATATCACTCAAATCCAAGCCATCCAATTAAGGTTTGGATCATTGGATTGATCACCAAATCAGCATTGCATTGTATAACAACTTGGTACCTTTAGACCTTCAAACACCTAACCATACTCAACCCTAGACCTCCAAACGGTCTTGGGTGACCACCAAACGGTCTTGGGTGACCACCAAACGGTCTTGAGACCGTTTGGATGAGCTCCAAACGGTCTTGAGACCGTTTGGCCCATCCAACCTTTGGATTCTAGTGAAAAATCATCATGGATTGGTCTATCGAGTTGATCAACAGATCATCACTACATTGCAATATGATTAGTACCTTTGGACCTTCAATTGGTAAACTATACTTGACCCCAGACCTCCAAACGGTCTTGAAACCGTTTGCTCAACCAGGTCAAGTTAATCAGGTTGAAAATCAGCACATAATTCAATCTGATTGCCTAATTGATTGGCCTTCAACGCTCGATTCCTTTGGAGTTAATCCCTCAAATTTGGAGGGTTATCAGCCTACATAATTAGGAACAAAATTCCCAAACGGTCAATGCTTGGTCAACCATCTCAAACGGTCTTGAAACCGTTTGCTCCCAAACGGTTTCAAACCGTTTGCCCTTAAACGGTTTGCTGAAACCGCATAGCCAATCAAATTAAAATGATTTGGAGTAGCTATCAAAACGGGTTTGCTTGGTAATTTTCTTTGGATAAGCATCTAGGATGATGTCATCATCCCCTTCCTTCGAACAACCAAGAACAACAACCGTTCTTGATGGAAATTGTAGCAAAGAAACAAGAGTGTATCAAATTGAAGAAATCAATCAACAAATCATAGAGAATTGATGCAATGGCAATGTTTAAGGGTTTGATTTATAAAACCCACCTCCAATTGAGCTCCAAAGCTCCAATCTCACGCCATTAATGGTGGATTAAGCTCTTGCAACTCCCCCTAGGCTCGTCCTCAAGCTTTTGATTGCAAAAGTTGGCTAGGGTTGAAGAGGAGATCGAAATAAGAAGGAATCCATAATTTATTTTCGATTTCCACCATGAAATCATGGAGAACGAAGGTCAAGGGCTTACCCACAGGTTGGGGACGTGATCCCTTCTCCTCCCTAGCTCCTTGGTTGGTTTTTCAAGCAAGGGGAAGAAGAAAATCCAAAAAAGGCCTTGGTTTGGGCTTAGAAATGGCACTTTTATAAGGAAATTGATGAGAGAGAAAATGCCTTATAAAAATCCAATTAATCCCAATAATGTGGCCGCCTCTTCCCCCTCAACTACCTTGGGTACGAGGCACCTTCCTTGCCTTTCATTATCCTTCATTATCCTCAATTTAAAGAAAAGCAAATTAAGCACCTTCATGCTTATAATATAATATCCCACATGTGAGTGGATATTACTTTTCTTTATAAAAAGGTGAGTGGAATTTCACCTACTTAAGATATTTTCGTTCCTTATCTTGTTAAAGGAACGTCCATCCTTATTCAAAATCAACCCAAAACATTTTGGTTGAAATCCCTTCAATTATTTTTATTCATTTTTGCCCTAAATCGAATTAGGGTTTCAATTAGGCATTATTCTTGATTATTTTAATGTCAAGATTCTCTCTCCTACAACTTAATTCAAATGAGGAGTCCCTCTCATTTTATTTTCTCTAAATGATGCTAAGAAACATTAAGGACCTTTTTGAAGTGGTAATTTGCATATTGAACCCTCGATTTTGGGTAAATTGCACATTACACCAAAACTAGGTTTTAATGCACAATGATTGCTTTACAAGCTTAATCTTGGTGTCCAAGCTTGTGGAAACCATACCACTACATCATATTCATTATTATGATGTATCAACATAAGAGGAACATCTTATCATGCAACATTTGCAATTTAACCCCTCAACTTGGGTAATTTGCACTTTAGTCCAAAATAAGCAAACATTGCTTCAACATTGTTCAAACAGGACCAAAATTGAAACATAGGTTCCTTTTGAGCCTTAATTACTTTTCACAAGATGAGATTAAGCATATAATAATCTTTCTTAATCAAAACACCTAGGGTTAAAGCATAACCCATGTCAGGGATGTTACATTCCAAGCCATGTCTTTACCTTTTGTAAAGTAGGGATGTCATTCCGCATCAATAGTATGTCATCTACATACAATATGAGGAATGTCACTATGCTCCCACTAATATTCTTGTACATACAAGGTTCATCTTCTTTTTGAGAAAAGCCAAACCCTTTAACTATCTCACCAAAAAAAAGATTCTAGCTCTGAGATGATTGCTTCAATCCATAGATTGACCTTTGTAGATTATAGATGCTATTGACAAACTTTGGATCTATAAACCCCTCACGTTGTGTCATATACACATCCTCCACAAGATTCTCATTAAGAAATGTGGTTTTAACATCTATTTGCCAAATCTCATAGTCATGATAAGATGTAATAGCAAGCATGATCTTGATGGACTTAACCATGGCCACTGGAGAAAAGGTTTCATCATTGAAAACACCTTGAACATGTCTGAAACCCTTTACAACCAATCTATCCTTATAGGTTTGAACTTTTCCATCCATGTCAGTCTTCTTCTTGAAGACCAACTTTCACCCTATGGGTTTTACCGTTTCAGGTGGATCCACCAAAGTTCATACTTTATTGGTATATATGGATTCCATCTCAGATCTCATGGCTTCAACCATTTCTTAGACTCTGGTCCCACTATAGCATCTTTATAGGTAACTGGCTCATCATCTATGGCCAATTCACTGCCTTCCTGAGTTACAAGATATCCAATTATCTCAGGTTCAAGGTGTGTCCTATTAGATCTACGAGGTCCATATATTACTTGAGGAATTTGAGATTCCACAAGATCTTGTAAAAATCTTTGTTCCTCTAGTTCATCTATTGGTTCTATGTTTCATTGTTGGTCTCGAACCTCTTCCACTTTTCTCCCATTGATTCCTTTGGAAATGAAGTCCATCTCATGGAATGTAGCATCCCTAACAACAAACACTTTGTTGTCAGATTGGGAATAAATGTAATATCCTCTTGTTTCTTTAGGATATCCAACAAAATAACATTTATCAGATCTCGAGCCAAGCTTTTTAGGAAACATTTTCTTGACATAAGCTTTGCAACCCCAAATCCTCATAAAAGACATATTGGGATGCTTCCCATTCCATATCCCATATGGTATATTTTGAACCGACTTAGATGGTACACAGTTTAGTGTAAATGTGGCGGTTTGTAGAGCATACCCCCAAATGGTGGTCGAAAGCTCAGCTAAACTCATCATTAATCTCACCATATCTAGTAATTTGTGATTCCTTCTTTCTGATACAACATTATGCTGAGCTGTTCTAGATGGAGTCCACTGGGATATTATCCCATGGGCTCTAAGAAGGTCCTCAAACTCTGAGTTCAATTATTCTCCACCTCGATTAGAAAAAAGTGCCTTAATACTTTTACCAAGTTGGTTCTGTACTTCATTCATAAACTCCTCGAACTTTTCAAGAGTCTCTTACTTATGGTTCATCAAGTAAACATAGACATACCTACTGAAGTCAACGGTGAAGGTAATGCAGTACTGATACCCACCACTAGCGGTTGTTCTAAAAGGTCCACATACATCAGTATGTATGAGTCCTAATAGATCACTAACACTCTCATTGTTACCAGTGAAAGGGTCTTAGCCATCTTGCCCAACAAACAAGATTCACATGTATCTAATAATTTGAAATCAAAAGAGTCCAGATAACCATCTTTATGGAGTCTAGATATGCGATTATCATTTATGTGCCCTAGACAACAATGCCAAAGGTATGTTTTGTTTCAATCATTGAGTTTTTTCCGTTTGGTATTTAGGTTATATACACCTATCTCTAGATCTATCAAGTATAGACCATAAGACATTGGGGCACTGTCGTAAAAGATCCCATCTTTACTAATAGATCATCTTCCATTATTTATGAGAAATTCAAATCCTTTCTTGTCCAAACAAGATATAGATATGATGTTCCTATTAATGGCAGGTATGTAATAGCAATTCTCTAACTCTATTACAAGCCCACTTGGTAGAGTTAACTCATAGGTTCCAACTGCACTGGCCACAAGTCTTACACCATTAGCAACACACAGTTCAACCTCACATTTATGTAAAGGTCTACTTCTTCTCAGATCCTTCACATTTGAACAAATGTGTGATCCTCATCCGGTATCAAGTACCTATGATGAAGAAGTAGTGAAGTTAATCTTTATAACATATACCCCATAAGTAGAGATCTCTACCCCTTTCTTCATCTTCTTGGGTTCCCTTATTCTTCTCCTTATTTTGAGTGATGAAGATTTGGACTTTAGCTTAGCCAAAAAATGCTTTTTGTCTTTGCCTTTGTCCTTTGACTCAACTTAGCTGATTACCATCACAGATTTGTCCATCTTCATTTGTGCTTCGACATTTATCAAGATGTCAAGCAACTCTGACAGTGGTCCAACCATGTTGCTCAATTTATAACACTCAATGAACTGACTATATAATTTAGGGAATGATTGCAAAATCATATTCGTGGCCAACTCTAGACCCAAAGGAAATCCCAGTTTCTCAAGATGCTCCATATGCATAATCATATTAAGCACATGGGGCTCTACTGGATCTTCCTTTGTTAGTTTGCACTCAAATAGCAACTTAGAGACATTATACCTTTCATGCTTATCATGATGTTTATGCAACCCATAGTTCATACAACCCATAACAAGGTTCTTGATGTTCACAACATCATTGGCATGCTTGAAATAAGACCCCATGTTAGTTTTAGGTGGATTTGGAGTGGATACTAGATCTGGTGTTTCAGGATCATGCAGAACACTTCTCAAGGTCTGGAACCAGTTATGGAAATAAATCTCATTTAATTTTTCTAAATGTGATGATTCATTTACCATTTAATTCTACATGAGATAAAATTTGCATTAGTCAAAAAACCTGTTTGATTTGATTTGAGTTGACAATTTTGATGATATAATTATGTCTTTAATTATTATCGCTCCCATTATTTTATTCAAATTGATAGCCCTCAATATCAATTCAATATACTGCCACATACAATATTCTAGTGGTCTAGATCCAAGATGATTCAACTGTGGCTCGATCAACACCGCAAACACAGTCAACCATCAAGGTATGCAACTCTTGCCAATTGTATCATATGCAATTCTAGATAGATGATATGTGCAACCTCTTGACATAATCATTTATAGCCTTTGGGCCCAGATGATCTGAGAATCACCTGTCAAGCCTGACCCAAAAGCCGACTTGATAATAATGCACCACAGAGTTGGAACCTACATCATTACCATCACACTTCCACAAGATAGATGACACACCCTGCAGAGGCAGAACCTATGCTTAGTCGATCAAGATTTTTATGCATGTCACTTTTAGAAAGCATCTAAGACTTGATATTTTAATTGAGGGATTTTGTATTTATAAGTACATACATATACTTTATCCAATCACCACATATATAGTACATATCATATACATGCTATATCCCACAACGAAAACATATAATAAACAAAAGCAATGGTTATGGCCAGCCTAATGTAATCCCTTAGAGCCACAATGAATTACGTCATCTAGGTCTACATCACATGCAAAAACCAGTTGTTGATGAATATCTATGCTTGCCAATCTGGGTTGATTAGTTCAACCCTTGAATTGACGGGCTCGCCTCTTGGCTGGTTGTTAGGTCATCTCATCGGTCGTTTGGTTCCATTAGTCCACCATCTACTAGCTCCTCTAAATGATCGGTCGGGTCCACTAGGCAGTCGGTTTGGCTCATCCTTCTAGTCCTCCATGGTCCTCCATTTGGTTGGCTCATCATCGTTAGACTGTCCTTCATCTTCGTCATAAAAGGGAAGTAAACTAACCTACTTTTACATAATTATTTGGAAACCTTGATTTACATTTGAAGGGAGCTAGGGTAGGAAAGAATGGGAAGATAAGATAGAGGCTCGGTACATAGACTGAGATAAGAGGATCAACCAACCATACAACCATGCATAGAATATAGGGGTTGTTGGCCATAACCATGCTACACATTCACCGTGAAAACCACTTTTAGGGTGACACGTGTAAATTGCATATATTTATCATATATATATACATATATATACATATATACATATATACATATATGTATACACACACACACACACACACACATATATATATATATATATATATATATATATATATATATACGTTTATGAGTATCGTGGTGTTTGTATTTGATAAGATAATATTCACATCACATGCAATAATAGAATGACAAAACCAAAATCTAATCATATAGATTATCTCGTAATATAGTAAATTGACGTTGGTTCTGATACCAATGTAGGGAAATATGGCTATGAGATAGGTAGCGGAATTTTTTTTATCTACCATATTCCCAAATCCAATGGATCATGTCAATTACAATAAGACATGAAGGATGGTTTATGAGGATATTCATGGTCCTAGAGCTAGTCCAACAACAATCCTCATCATTGTAGATGCACAACTCTGAATCTTGATTGCACCGTGACTCGTCTGACTACTCCTCCTAGGACACCAGACCCGCTCGTCGTCTTCTAGACTAGTGCATCTCGTCATAGATTGGTATTTGATGATGTCCTCCTTAGTGGAAGACAATGGCCTCCCGCCTCTAGAGAAGTCCACATGGACCAATTAGAACTCATGTTGTCCTACTGGAGCAGATAGGAAGGAATTGTCCCTCCTACTGACGTATTAGTCACCATCCTATTCTCCCATGACAATGAACTCAGTTGTTTCTCTCTATTTATCTATCCCTCCCTAGTCGGGTAGGACTTGCCTGGGCTCTTGTAGTTACCATAGTTAGAGAGGACAACGTTTGTCAGAGCAACTGATTCTCAAATTTTCTATGTTGTGATCTGGAAATCCCCCAGTACCCCTCTATATATAGTAGATGCTAGGGTCAAGGTTCCAAGTTTCTATCTGATACGAGATTAATGTCTGAGAGTGGAAAGGACCAAAGAACTCAAATTTTTGCTAGGGTCAAGGTTCCAAGTTGCTATCTTCTATATAGTCATCTCACACCGTGAGACAGTCATTTTGCAGTTCGCAATTGTACACAAATTTGGCAAACTAATTCCCATCAATGTTAGACATTGATTTCCTCGTACAAAAAGTATTGCTCAAGAAAAATGAATATAAAAACATATGGAACCTTCCCCGAATGAAATGGACCATCTCGCCCATGTGAGATGGTCACGTTCACCCAGACGCTCATATGGTGACCCAACTCGAGACTGTTTGGTTGGGTCGGTTTGTTCCTTTGCCAATTTCAACTCACATCCACGCCTGACACCCAAACACACATCTCAACTCTTGAGATGATCATTTGGCACTTCTAGATATCCATCTCAACACTTGAGATGGTCGTTTAGAGGTGCTTTCAGCCTATTTGTTGCCTTAATCAAATGCCTAAACACTTTAACACTTAATTCATTTATCATTTGAGATCTAAACTCCTCTTCTATGTCGAGACCTATGTATGTTACCCTATAGGTCCCATATTATGTTGTCAATGAATGTCCATAACAGTTATGACATAACAAGCAATGAGCGGTGCCTAGTCGCACATCAATACTAAATAAGTAAATGGAAAGTTGGAGAACAACTTCAACCTACAATCTATATATGGTGTTGCAATGTTTGTAAAGTTCCTTTGCCATTGATGTCTAGATTGAACTAGAGAAATGGAGAAGTCACCCTCATCATTATACAATCTTATTTCTTAAACCAAGAGCAAATTGTCTAAGACATATGTAAGCTCAATATCACATATTGACTCACATGCACATGGCCATACTTTTCTCAGTCTCGCTAATCAAGAGTCCTAGGATATAACACTCTAATAGGAGGGACAAATCCCATATCTATCATTCACATTCTATCCCCATGTGTGAAAGCCTCCCAATCATCACCTTTATAAAAACCGATGTTTCAGGACTGTGTTTGATGATGTCAAAGTGTACCCAATGACATGTGATGAGTGCAATGATTTTAGGTCTAAGAACCACAACAACCACCATCACTGTGATACCTGACTATGACTTCCATGAAGATGGCTTCCATGTGTCAGTCTCATGGTGGATATGTCCCATGCACTCTTCTTTAACATGTATCTGTGTCCTTGGTTTGATATCATATATTAGGACTAATGAGATCTAGTCATCAACCAAGTCATACTCTGATCTTGTGTGTCATTGTTGTCTATCAACCTTCCAAAATGACAACTGATCATAGACATAATGAGAATATGTATATGTACTCTTAACATTCGTATGATCTCATCCACAAGGTTAGTAACTTGATTACATTCGTCATTGAGTAATATGATTCTCTAGACATTTATAATGTTATATCATAACCTCACAACTAAATTAAATATAATAAATTGGAAGCTCGCCTTTTATTAATAATAAAATTGCTTTACATGATATGCCATTATAATCATCACATGATTGGCTCTCTGGGCATATATAATCAACAAGGAATGGCTGGAAATGGGTGAATAATGGAGGAAAATGATAGTGTGTGGAGGTAAACCAAAGGAGTGGATGTAGGGTGTGCTCTTCAGCCCTTTCAGATTTTGGAACTCTCCCACAAAGCTCTAAGAACCTCTCAAACTTGGTAGAACGTAGAACTAGGAATAGGAACCAACTGAACCATTCTAACCTTCTTGGATATATATATATATATATATATATATATATATATATATATATATATATATATATATATATATATATATATATATATATATATATATATATATATATATATATACAGAGAGAGAGAGAGATAACCACAATCCAATAGTAATGGATCGTCAAATACAATAGATGTAATTTTTTTCAATCAATATTAAGTTACAATATCACATACACTGTGGGATGATATTTAGTAATATCTCATGACATGCATATTATTTTATCATGTATTTATAAATATGTTTAACCAAGAATATTCTGAATCAATCCATA
This sequence comes from Alisma plantago-aquatica, assembly GCA_963693085.1. Lineage (NCBI taxonomy): Eukaryota > Viridiplantae > Streptophyta > Magnoliopsida > Alismatales > Alismataceae > Alisma > Alisma plantago-aquatica. The sequence continues at coordinate 859,487,309 of OY856413.1, forward strand.
TGCTTTGATTTATTAGTGCAATTCTACATTTTGCTTATTAATGACCACAACACTCAACTTACATACATAAATTATATATATATATATATATATATATATATATATATATATATTATCAATACAATTTTTTTCTCAAATCCAAACTATCAATATTCACTAATAAATATAGGCTACATGCAAAACATGAGCTTGTTTGAATGCTTCTAAGTCAGACGTTCAAGTACAACAAAAATGAAGTACAAAAATAATTTTCAAGGCATTATATTTGTTATCTTTATATGCAAGACCTGTAAGTGTTCAAATGATCTCAAGTTATATATAGCCTATTCTTAAAATTTTAATAAGATCCACAATTTAGCTTTTCAAAATGGTTGTCACATGATGGAAAACAACTGGGATATGTAACATCTCATGTACACTCAAGTTTATTCCATCATATATATATATATATATATATATATATATATATATATATATATATATATATATATATATATAGAAAACATGGTCTAGATAGGCAAACACCATTGGGGTGTACGGCGTGATCTGTACACTCGAGTGTATTCTAGCCTGACTCTCTCTCTCTATATATATATATTGTGTCAATTAACGAACCTTTTGTTATGATAAACTAATTCCGCCACAGTTTTCTAAGGATATGGTTCGCCTGTATCAGGACTCTGTACGATTGCGTAAACGTTTACTGTATATTTGCGTCCACCGTACTACTCATGTTTTGATGACAAGATAGCACATCGGTATGGATGATGGCGTCGCTTTGGTACGGGACGCTACCTAACAAAACTCTTCCATGTCACATAAGGTCTCCCATTACATCTTGGATTCCTTTATAATGATCTAGCAATCGACCAAATACTCCATGCTTTGGTAAGAGACGTTGGCAACCAGTGAATCACGTCTAATATCGTGTTGGAACACACCCAGTTCGTCGTTCACTGCAGATGACAGGCACAAGCTTACAGTACTCAATTGTGAAGAGAAACATCCAAATCAAAAAGACTGGTCATCCCCTCCAAGGATGTGAATGTCTTCGACTTAGACGATGGTCAGTTCTTGCCTGGCCGGCTGGTTTATCTGGACGAAGGAAAAGCTGTCTCAAAGCATATCTCAAAACAGAACATGGCCTTGGCCAACAACTATTGCTCCGGTGTGGCTCTATCTTGCTTCTATGGAGGTTGCTAAGCGTGGAGTTTTTCTAAGACCCATAGCGGGCATTACTTTTCTTGGTAAGAAATCAGCTTCACTTTGTAACTAAACCGCAAACTCAGATCTGGATTCCTTGTTAATCTGACAATATTGCTATACATTGGATAATTTTATTGGTATTCCAGATAAAAGGAGGAGAAAAAGGTAATCGATACTAGGTGGAACCAGTAACGCTTCAACTGAACACATCTGAATATCGCCTAATGAACAATTGATCTCCTTGTGCAACAAACCATTATCTTAATGGGAAACGGACACAATGCAGTAAGAGGCTAAGCCTTCGATGTCAATATATAGTTGCAAGAACTCCACAGATGTATACAGACACTGTTTCAGCACACATTTCTACACCCTGAAAACTCCTTGCTTTCCTCCACCAGTGCACCCATCATGTCCTTGCCGTTTCCAGAGTGATTAAATTCTTATTTAGATCTTCGTGATCAGAACTTGATGAATAGGAGATGTCGTGAGTGTAGCGGAAGGGGTTACGAAGACAAAGTAGAATTAGAAAACCTAATTTGTCGTCTTTGCAATCCTTGTTTTTCGGTCCCAACCCTGTAGCGTGGTAGAGCACTAAAGCAGGCGGACAAAGATAATTCTTAATTAGCACCGGAGATGGTAATTAGTTGATGTCAGTCATATAGAAAAAATCAAGTATATGATTTGGTTTGTTGGATTACTACTGGTTTGTTAAATTCCACAAAGTCCTAACAACTTTATTTATCCAACGAACAGTTTGTGACTGTATGGACTTGCGGCAAGCGATCAACTATCCTGCAACATTGTGAACTTCATACTGCATGACGCATGTGATCAGCCCAGAATCCCTTTAAAGTAAGATGTTTACACTTTGTTTGTGTGCAGGAGCTGAACTATGCCAATCAAGCAAGGCAGTCACACGCTAATCAAAGTTTACTTGTAGCAATCGAATTATCTATCCAACAAATGAAGCTTGCAGCCCAGCAAACTATCACAAAGGTCTATCTAATGAAATTTTGTGTTTAATGCCACTAACCTTAACTGCCTCATCATGTGCCAGATGGCTTCGGCATCACCCTTTGGTGAGTTCAAAATGAAGTCAGTAGTTGTTGTCGAAGGTCTCAAAGGTCAGTGGCCCTCTGCAGGAAGCTGAAGCTTGCTATTGAAATTGTCACAGAACAAGGAAGAAAGAGGTATGAAAATTAAAATGACCGCTTTAGTTGAGTGGAAGCTGCCTTGTGCATGACTTATGGTACCAAACTTACATGGTCGTCAGCAGAGGAGTGGGAACTGCATGTCATGAAGAATAAGTTTCTCGTGCTGCACTTTAGAGTAAGATGTTTACACTTTGTTTGTGTGTTATCATTAATTAAGTCTCTTCTAAAACTATGCGGATTAACACGACGAAAAACTTATTATTTTAAGTTGTTCGCTCTCTGCTTTTTTTCGATATCAATATTAGGCTATTAGCTTCGCATAAATTTTATCACGAATGATACTTGTCATTATAGATCTAGACATTTGAAGAGTCTTTTGACCAAGACGCGCCATAAACATCCAGGTTTCACCATTGGTCTTGACATAATGTATTCTTAACTCTAGCAGCCGATATAAACTATTACCATTTCAATAATCTACGTATATATTGAATTCGTAGCTTTAGAGAACTTACCATTTTGTGTGCATGGTTTCATGGATTCTAAATAGATTTTGTATACTCTTTACGTGACATAAAGGTGAGGAACATTTTATGTGCATTGTTTCAAGCTCAAACAATATCTAAAAAGTATTATTCTATAATATGGAATTATTGTGATGTAAACGGGTGAGCTATGTAAAGAACCTTTGGAAAAAAACTAATCGTAGTTTTAGGAATTATTCCCTATCATAGTAATTTTTAATGTCTCCACTGATATCATTGTTAATTATATTTATTTTCATTTTGAGATTCTTAAATGCCGTCTTAGTGTATACATATATTATGTAAGCACATAAATACATTATTGTGTATGGATACACACTCACATATATACACATACGTAATAGATAATGTAACTAGGCATATGTAACTATAGTAATGTTACTTGAGAGATTGGATGGGCTAATTCAGAAGCTATAACATTCAGTACAATGAAATTAGCCCAAAATGAATTCTTTTAGAAATGATTTGTTAGGTCAGCCAACTAATTAGAAACCATAGCAATGAACAGTAGAATAGTTTTCTTTACATCCCCCCTGCATGTCACACACAGACACTCACACCCTCATTTATATCTAGATATATATAATTGATGCATATTTTGATATAATGCATATATCATAATCATGAACATGAAATGATAAAAAGTAGAACCATATGTTTGTCATCATAGATATCATATAGATATAGTTCATCACACATATTATTGCAAAATGTACATGGCACGTTAAAGAAAAATTAGGGAATTCATAGAAATACTAGACGATAGTAAATTGGTAAATTTATTAAATTTCAAAAATAGATATTGAAGTGTAGAAAATTACTTGTTTGAGATGCATCTAGGGATATTTTATGATTTAATTACAAGATTTTTGATGGATATTTTGGTGATATGGAAGAAAACAATAGATTAAAAAAGGATTAAGTAAAAGGAATGAACAACTTCAACTCATAGTGTAAACAAGTTTTGTATCTAAATTGATAGTTTATCCAAAATGACCACCTACTTATGGAGATAGAATAACATATGAAAAATTGTTTTAAAATTCTCATAGAGACGAGGAAGTGATGATTGAGACGATTTTATTGATTGTAGCATCAACTAAAACATAACCTAATGAAATCTTTGTCAAAAAATAGTCGTAAAAATGGTGACCTAAATCTTTTTTTAATTACATCAATTAAATATTCTACTAAGAATTTCTCATAGTGCAAACATCAATTATTGCCCATTAAATTTGTATTTCACTAAATAATCTTGTGTGGATAACTAAAATAAATCTCATATTTTAAGCTATTACATTAAATTCTATGATTTTGAACTGAAATTAATTTCTAATTATCAACATATATAAAGTACTTTCATATTAATAGTATTTATTGATATTTTTCTAAGAGTATGACTTCTTAATGAGTGATATTATTGTTCTTTATGTAGTTCAAAATTTTGCAAATAAGAAAAGGTGACAATGATGGAGGATATAGCATATTTCTATATATAAATACATTTCTAAAAATTGATATTAGATATAATGGTATATTTCACTATAAGAACATGCATGATGATGTGAAGTCATAAATCATATGTACCATATCTACATATATTTATGAGAGATGAATAAATAAAATATTATTATTATTTAATATTATTATCTATAAAAAGACTTTTTTTATAATCATTATCAACTACTTATTAGTAATTGCAGATATATGTGATGATTCACTTCGTATCCAGTTAAGACTATGAAAAAGATGAATGAAGACAAGTCTTTCAAGTAATATTTAGGACACACATGACTACAAACACCTTTTATGATTAAAAAACATTGAAATCAACTTAATATATAATTGAAAGTATTACAATTCTATCTAGACAAGCAACTAAATGCAACACATTTGTTTAGGTGAATTCCATACTATAGTGGAAAATGAATATGCAAATATTTTGTACATTCCTGGATTTTGTTCATTTTTATTGGTGAGTTTCTAAAACTTTGTAGAAACATGTCAAAAAATCAAGAGACATTTGAACAATGTTATCATGACTATTACAAAATGTTCCATAAAGAACAAAAGAAAAGTACCACACCCAAATAAGGCAAAAAGTGAAGTCCTCAAGATAATGGACAACAACTCAAAAGGAAAATTTGCAATATTATTGATATCCCAATATGAAGAAAAATTATAGTATGCCGATATCATCATATTCGCAACAGCGCAATGGTTTTATACTATTTTATTGCAGTTTAATGATAGTCTACCATTGCCATGTTCGAGTATTCTAATTACCATCTACTATTTTTACCCCAATATTGATTTTATCTCTTCTTTGTATTTGGAGTCACATACAAAGCATGTGCATTCACTAGTATATATATATATATATATATATATATCTGTGTGTGTGTGTGTCTGTGTGTGTGTGTGTGTAAATGTGTGTGTGTATATATATGTATATATATACATACACACATTATATATATATATATATATATATATATATATATATATATATATATATATATATATATATATATATATA
>OY856413.1:859495255-859792755 GCA_963693085.1 Alisma plantago-aquatica
ATATATATATATATATATATATATATATATATATATGGGGTTTCATTCATTGTGCATGCGGGTATTTAGGATTTTTCTACCCACAAATATATATATATTTGTCAAAGTTTATTTTTTTCCAAAACCGGAAAGATGACGTTGGTTGCTCTATATATAGTGTTTTCTTTTGATTTTCATCATAGAGAAATGGCTAAACCTCTAGGGTTTACTTTTTTACATCATATGAAATTATCATATTTTTTCTATTTCTCCCATTCTTTTGTCACCAAAAAGTTGCTTCCTTCACTTACATATCCTACATTGAGTCTTTGCTCCCATAAAAAAAGCAAGTTATATGACTTCTAGGTGTTTGTCCACATAACAAATAAGAAGAAAGCATTCTGAAATTTATCAAAAATCTAAAAAGTTTCTGCATTCTAACTCCTTAGATCAGCATAGGAAGCAATCAAACTTACTGACTAGCAATCATGTACCACTTCTTCATCTACAATGACGCTTGATTCTACACTCACACTATGGAAATCCACCAAGACCGATGGGGTCGGTGACCACAATAAGGGGCTATGGATATTCCCTTCTAATTGGCTACACCGTACAAAACCCATCATGATTCGTTGGTTACACATGATCAATGGTAGATCTAGAAAATCACCCTAGGGGGCGCTAAGTTTTAGAAGAAGGACGACTGAATATTAGCACATCAGATGAATTTTTTTACAAAAAAAGAAGACTAATCAGAGAATGAACAAGGGGGCATTATACCTTAACTTTTCATTAGACTGTAGTGGTCACACACAAGTGGAAGACTAATCACAGAATGAACAATTATTGTTGTACCATCCATTTGGCATGCAATGTTGGAAAAAAAAATTCCATATGTTAGGTTGGTGGTATGTGGCTTTTCAGATTGGTTTATTCTAACCATTACAGAGGAATTTTCAGAGGAAAAAGATGTTGTCGGAAGCTCAGGCTCAATTAATGTGTTTGTGGCATCTTCTATTTTCTCTTGAGTTGGTGGAAAACCAAACAAACCTTAATAACGCACTCCGTCAAATAACTATGGTGACCCAATGAGACTAATTTACTCACCAATCTACACCTTTTTAGCCTCCATGATTATTCATACTCTATACTAATTTTTTGGTGGTTCGTTTCTCCTTCATTTAATCAATGATATGATAACATTAGTCTTGGTATTATAAAGGTATATACTATTTTTATTTATTTATGAAAACTAATTTATACATGCATATTATTATTTAGAACTTTTTTTGGGGGGAGATTTAGCCCCGCCAACCTCCCCCTAGTTATGCCCCTGCTCATGATGCTCCGTGGTAAGCATCACTATTCTAATTTTGGCTTCGTGTCGCCTAAGAGCTCAAAATCAACAACAACAAGGTGCACCTGGGAGAACCTCTATTTGGCTCGTTCCTGTCTCTCTACCACATCTCATCATAATAAAAGGAATTTGTGATGTTTGCATGCAAAAATAAGGCATGGGAGGCCAAAGGGGAATAGTTTGAGGCAAACATCAGGGAAAAGAATGTCGTCAGTTGTTTTTTGTTGGATGAGGGAGGGTGGATCTAGGGGTACTGGGCTCTAGTCCCCTCTTGAAATCCAGAGTGAGTATTTATAAGTATAGAGCATTGTCTATATAGTACACATGTCTTTGAAACAAACTACAAATGAAGATTGGTACTACTATCTTGTTTCCAATCTAGAGACTCAAGTTCACATATCAATCCATCATATTTTTTTAATTCATCGCTCTACCACAATAACTAGTTTGTATAGTATTCAAAACCCCTTCTTTAGCAATTTTATATCAACCACCGAGAGTGCAGGTGCATTGGCGAGGAATCACCGTGTGGTGGGATGAGCTTGATATCATGTATTGGTGTATATTCCTAGTAATATAATTGCATTTCTTGGTGTTAATTCCTAGCAATATGATGGCATGTCTTTCTACCACCACGTCGTAGCAGTGTAGGTGATCAGAGATAACAAGAAAAATTCCATAAAATTGGAAGAGATAACAAATAATTGAGTCGATTGACAACTTGGTATAATGTGGATTAACATGGCTTACATAATGTTAGAAATGTAAAACATGATACCAACGCAATAAATAGATGTCATTTGTACAAATTTTGAGATATATATTCATAAAATTGACAAAATGTTATGCCTTTTTATGTAATTTTTAAATAACTGATGCAATATTCACAAGAAGAGTAATTGTATTATAAATATGGTTCCTTGCTATTACAAAGTCGCATTCATGGGTAACAAAATTCTATTACCCTACCCATGTAATGAATATATGTTATATATATATATATATATATATATATATATATATATATATATATGGCTAAAAGAATTGTGTATATGAGTATATGTAGCTTATATGTACCCATATTGGTTTATGAATTATGATGATTGGAAAACACTAAATAATCTGAGATTATGGATTTAACTTATAACCATTAGATAGCATATGTATTAAAACTCACCTCATCTGAGGTTTATAGACTATCCGATCAAAAAGAAGATGTATAATTTCTAATTAATGGTAAGTTATGGAAAATCTAGAAATAGTTTAATGATTTATTGATACACTTCATAAGATATTATTGTGATTTTTGGAACACACATAATCTATCAGTTCATGACTCGATCCATATGGTTGGTTAAAATTAATATATTTCACTTATGCAATTATGGAAAGTGCATATATGTTATATGTACTGGTCGATACACACTTTCTCCAATTTCTACAACTTATCATCGATAAAAAAAGTATACATCTTCTTTCATTAGATGGTCTATAAATGTCAAATTGAGGTAATTTTGATGAGCATGTTACCTTAGGTGTATATGTCACATATATAAGATTCAGCTATCATGTAGAGCTTTGCAATTAGCATAAATAAAAATGGGTGCATGTAAGCTACATATGCTCATGAACATAATTATTTTAGCACTCACACCCACACAGACACACAGTCACACACACACACACATACACACACACACACACACACACACACACATATATATATATATATATATATATATATATATATTCAAGATTCTAAGATTCTGGGTTTTATTGGATATTCAATTCTTAGGGAGAGTATAATTTAGTTTTACTATTCACCAATTTCCCACTATTAAATTTTTTGTGTTATAACATCCTAAGATTCTATGATCATGTGATACTAATGAGTCAATTAGAGTTATTAGGTCCCAATAAGGTCTAATATATCCTAAAATAAGGAATTATACTTAAAAGAAGGTATTTAATTTCTTAAAAAGTGTCAGTATGAGAGAAAGAAGGAGATTGTATAACAACATAGTCTAGTAGGTGCCTAGAAGAATGGGGGATTAACTTATAATCCTAGAATTGAGTATGCTACAATACTCAATCCCTTGAAGAGAATTTTTTCCCTAAAATCCATCCATCAATAGTTAGGTGTACTAACTCATGCTTATTAACCAATCTTAGGTTTTTAATATGCATCATGTAGTGGATTACTATACAAAAATTTATATCATACTTACATCTAAAATATCATTAGGAACCTACAATATTTCATGCATCAAGTCCCCATTTCCTTCTAATATTCACGTTGAACTACAAAAATTTACAACAAGAGATAAGTTATCTTAGTAGTGCCATATGTTGGTATATATGCCCATAGAGCCATCCCAAGCGATTGCATGGAGTCAGATATTAATTAGTCAATTAATGCAATTATTTGGTTAATTAATAAAATTCTAGAATATTCTAATTAATCCACGAGTGTTTTAATTAACACAATGTTTCTGTTACCGATGGGTTTAGGAAACCTTACTTCCCTTCGTCTCCTATTTAAAGGAGGATTGATGGCCGATATCTATATAAGATATTGAGAGAGGCTTTTCAATTTACACTCACGCATGTAAACCCTAGCCGTCACCATCCTTAGGAGAGAAAGGAGAGCAACGCGCCGCTAGCACGCCGCCGCACAGACACGACTCCTTCCCGCCGACTTAGGAAGCGCGACGTGGAGTTCCAGTCCATCCGCGTAGACAAAGTAGAGATGCAGACGCTGAGACGCCTGCGTTCGGAGGGCATCAATGACCATCCGTGTGCGTTACGAGCCATGTACATCATCGCCCATAAAAGAGCACTGCCGAATCTTCCTGTGACAGTGAACGGGAGAGAAGTTCCGTCCGTGTAGACAAGCGTCGTTACACACCGTCATGCAGCAGGACAACACCGGACTTGCTCCGTGATAAGGTTTATCCTGCAAACACTCCTTCCAAATACGTTGTTGTCGACGAGATCCTATTTTGGGTTGCATGGATTTTGTTGCTTCCGCCACGCATGTTTTCTCCACAAAACCCAACAGTGGTATCAGAGCTGCGTCGATCTACGGTGTATTTGGATTCATTTCGATATGATCGAATCGTTGTATACTATTTTTTATGTTGCATACGATGTGAATTAAAACTGCTAATGTGCAAATCTAAACCTAATTCCACATACGCCGTAGGCTTCTGTTTTTGACGTTTTGGACGGGGTCGACTATGGAAAATATTTATTTTCCTAAGTGCACGGAAGTAAAATTCTGTAGACCTTTTAGGGGCTCTGCCCCTGTGACCCCGTGAGGGGCGGCCTCCCCTCGATCCCCGCATAGGGGCGCTGCCCCTGTGTACCCCGCATAGTCTGCGTGGGAGTCAAAAATTTATTTAATGGAGAATGTCTCACATTACAAGTATTTCAATTTAAATATGTATATACGTATATGTAGATATACCTATGATAGCATACACGTCGCCTTTAAAATATGTTTTATGTGGTGAGTGCATGCACGATTATGGCCTAGTATCTCCTTTTGTGAATGTTGTGAATGAATGTGGATGTCGATCTTGTGGATATGCTTGTTTATGAATGCTATGAATGTATAATGGTTGCATATGGATCCTTTGTATAAAGTATTCAGCTTGCATGCCGAGCCTCATCTCTTATTTCAAAGTGTAATTAATTTTTTTCCTTTATATTTGTACTCATATGATGTAATAGAGATAGGATTAGTTTTAGTTTTTGTAAACTTGATGTAAGGAGGCCACTTGAAGATCCAACTCCAAGGAGTGTCCATGGAGAAGCACCATGAAGGTCTAATTTCAAGAAGCAACCTGAAGATCCAACTCCAAGGAGCGTCCATGGAGAAGCAACAAGAAGATCCAATTCTAAGAAGCAACTTGAAGTTCCAACCTCACGAAGCATCCATGAAGTTTTTCATTGTAATGTTGATCATTACAGGCTTACATGTTGATTCATAGGTGTTGCATGAGATGCATAAGACCATAGGTGGACCGTAATCCTTTGTTGCTCCAAAGGATTACAATAGTATGGCCATAACCGATGTATTTGTATTTTTGATTGCATGTCTATCGTTTGTGGTTGTGGATATAGTAGTATATGATACGTACTATAAGTATGTGGTGTTTGGATATGTATATGTATTAATAAAACCCATCAATTAATAATATTATGTTTTAGTTTCCTTCCATAAAGCAACACACATGAAAAGCTTGATCGACTATGTGTGGGCAGGCCTCCGCGTGGTACACTGTCTATCTCATGGAAGTGTGATGGTGGGTGTGTGGGTTTGCCTCCGCAGGGTGCACACTTATTGTGTTGGCTTATGGGTTGGACTTAACTAGGGAACCTTGATAGGATCAAGTACCTAGAGGCACACGGATGCATCATGGAAAGGAGTTGTGCATAATCATCTATCCAAGAGTTGCATATGATGCAATTGGCAAAAGTTGCCTACCTTAGGATTTGGTCTTTGATGCCGACATTAGCTGGGCATTGATCCAATTATTTTGGATCTTGGCTCACTAGAAGGTTGTGTGTTGCAATCTTCTGAGTTGATAGTAAAGGCTATCAATTTGAATAAAATAGTGGGAGCATAATTAATTAAAGGCCTAATTAATCTCATTTATCAAATTTTTACAAGTCAAAATGTTTTGGACTAAATGCAAAGTTTTCCTTTTATAGCAATCAAATGGAAAACAACACTCACACTTTCTCGTTGTGATCGGTCCTTGAGAAGGACAAACTTACTGGAACCAACTTTCAAAACTAGTTTAGGACGCTAAGAATTGTTCTCACACATGAGCGTATGCTCTATGTCCTTGAAACACCAGAGCCAGCGGAGCCCGCCGTAAATGCGCCCAATGCTGAAAAGGATGCTTACAAGAAGCACCTTGATGATGTCATGGATGTCAAGTTCCTGATGTTGTGCTCAATGAACTATGAGTTGCAAGAGCAGCATGAGAACATGAATGTCATGGAGATGGTAACACATCTCAAGAACATGTATCAACATCAAGCAAGACATGAGAGATATGATGTTTCAAAGGCTTTGTTCAGGACCAAGATGAAAGAAGGGGACTCAGTTGGCACCCATATACTCACTTTAATTGGGTATGTGGAAAGCTTAGCCAAGCTGGGTTTTCCCCTAGGTCAAGAGTTGGCCACTGATGTGATTCTACTATCGTTGCCGGAATCATATAATCATTTTGTCATGAAGTACAACATGAACAATTTTGACAAGCCGTTGTTAGAATTGTTGGGTATGTTGAGGACAGTTGAAGCACAGATGAAGAAAGACAATCCCAAGTCTGTGATGATGATCAACAAGACAAAGGGAAATTCAAAAGACAAAGGCAAGGCTAAGAAAAGTTCTAAAGACGGGTAGAAGCCAAAGTCATCCGCGCTCAAAGCTAAAGGTGGGATCTCCAAAGAAGGCAATTGTCACCATTGTCACCAGCCTGGACATTAGAAAAGAAACTGTCTTCTCTACCTGGAGGAATCGAGGAAGAAGAAGCAGGGGATAGAGATCTCCACTTCAGGTATATACGTTATTGAGATAAACTTAAATAATTCTTCATCATGGGTACTGGATACCGGATGTGGATCTCACATATGTTCTAATATGCAGGATCTGATAAGAATTAAGCCTTTACAAAAGGTCCAAGTCGAGCTGTGGGTTGCTAATGGAGCAAGAGTTGCTGCCACCGTAGTTGGAGTTATTAGTTTATCTTTGCCTATAGGCCTTGTAATAGAATTAGAGAATTGCTATTATGTACCTGCCATTAATAGAAATATTATTTTTGTATCTTGTATGGACATGAGTGGATTTGAATTTCACATTAAGAATGGAATTATTTCTATATCTAAAGATGAGATATTTTATGGCAATGCCCCTATGTCTTATGGTATCTACTTGTTAGAACTTGAGACTAGCATATACAACGTAAATACTAAAAGGTTAAAACTTGACAACTCAAACAAACCATTCTTATGGCATTGTCGTCTTGGGCACATAAACGAGAAGCACATATTTAGACTCCATAAGGATGGTTATTGTTATGACCCACGTTTCGTTTTGCAAGTAAGTACCTTGGTTAGTGCATAATTGAGCTAGTTATGTTGAGATGAGTACTTGCTTTTGTTAATAGTGTTTTGAGCTTTGAGCTAGTGTTAATGTATCATTAGCTTGTTTTCTTGTCCTGAGGTTGAGGACAAGTTTGTGCTTAATCCGTTGCCGAAGAAATCATGTGAAACCGACCTATGAGTAAAAAGATATGGGCTTTTTAGTGTGTAGGGACCTATGTGTAATTTCGGAAAGTTTCTGGGCAATTTGCATCCGGCCCCCTGGACGCCCTTCCTTATCCTTTCCTTTAGTTTTCCCTTTTTAACTCTTTTAACTGACTTTGGAATGAACGATAGTTCATTTCCTTCGGTTGCCGCTTGGGAAAGACAGAGAAAAAGAAAGGGAGAGAGAGCAAGCTAGAGGAGAAGCTAGGCAACCCAGCTCCTTCCTTCTCCGTTCTTCCTCGATTTCTTCATCTTCTCCAGCCAAATCAACCGGCTGCATCATCTTCTTCTTCTTCACCTTCTTCTTCCTCCTGCAGCCATGAAGAAGACGACCATGGAGATGGTCTAGGGAGCGAACGGTGCTTTCCCCTCCGTTCTTTCTTCTTGCCAAGTGCTTGCTAGGTCAATCCGAAGCTATAGGAGTGATTCGGGTAAGAATCGTCCACCGAATCGACCCCAATCGTCTCTTTTATTTCTGCAATTTCCGCCCCTGCGCAGGTTGCACGGCGTGCAAATCCGTTTTGCACGGCGTGCAACATTGCAGATAGCTGATATAGGGGAAATTCCGTTTCTGCGCAGGTGCACGGCGTGCAAAGTCAGTTTGCACGGCGTGCAAAGTTACAGATAGCGGAACGAGTTTCAGCCCAGGTGCACGGCGTGCAAAGTCAGTTTGCACGGCGTGCAGGTCAGTTTGCACGGCGTGCAGGTCAGTTTGCACGGCGTGCAAAGGTGCAGAAAAGTAGAACAGAAGTGCACTGAAGGTGCACGGCGTGCACGCTGCTGTAAAGGGCAGAATTAGGCGTGTTTGTGGACGTTTTTCGGTGTATACGAACACACCGAAGTGGGTGAGTGGCAGTTCATTTAGAAATCATTATTTAACTCATTTTAAATGCTTATTTGCTTCAGTATTAGTTGATATGACCTTTAAACAGTGTAGCATGTACATTTTAGTGTGATAAGTTCATGGGAACTTGAAATACATGATCAGAATGATGAGAAAGAGGAAATTCTATGTTTTACAGTTGTAATGCGATATTCCTGTCTAATTGTTTATCTGTTAATGAATTAATAGACCTAGGTGCCCTAACACCGTAGAACCCCTAAGAGGTATCTGCAACTTAGGGGTGAAACTCGTGTTGCAACATCATCCGTGCCTGTGTCACGGGCAAACGAGGAAATAGAGGCAGTGTCCAACAACAACACGTGCAGAGTCACAGTGGCACTGGAGGAAAATGGGGGTTATTCAACATTAATCCGTGCGGAGTCACGGTGGTAACCCTGTGAGACTCTCCGCCTGTGTACTCAGGTTAGAGGAGGAGTCTAGAGCACTCGGAGTAGTGCATTGAGGCCGGAGAGCCTGTGGGCCGGTGGCAGAGCAGGGCTGGCGTCAGACTTAGCATTTCCCGGGTGTGTCGCTAAGTCTTGTACGGTGGGACCATAGCATGAACTTGCTGTGGATCTTTATATGCAGAGTACACTGCATATATTTAAGGCACAATAATAATATGAATAAGAAATCATTTAGGATCACAGTAATTTTATAAATCTGTTTATTTATCTGAAATGCCTGTTGAAGCATAGAAATGTGATTATTACCTGTGTATCTGTCATGTCAATAGAACTGCCATGTTGAAACTGTTTATTTATTTATTTCAGTTATAAACCTGACGAGTTATTTAGTGATATCTAAGTGAAATGTTATTCACTGAGCGAGTAGGCTCATCCCTCTACTCAAACATTTTCAGGTCAGCATCAGCAACAGGAATCAGAAGGATCGTTTCATCCTAACGCCTAGTCTATATAAGGTTTGTAGATAGTCTAGTTAGAGGTCTCTTAGTCCTTTCCCCTCTATCTTTGGGACATGGTGTGGGTGAGAGAGAGTATGTTTGTGGAATGTGTATAAAGATGTAAATTAACTGTTATGTTTACTTTCTGTTAAACAATGTTACATGTTGTAAACTTTATTTATGTTCTCTACCCAGTTTAATTGAAATGCTTCCACCATAGTTTGTTATGTTTTAGTTTACATCAATATCTGGATATCATTACGAGGTTTTAAAAAGAAAAAGTTTTTCAGCGATTTGTTTATGTGATAATCCCTCCGTCGCGCCCTAATCTCGTGATTAGTGGTTAGTGTGAGATCGGGGTGTGACAGTTATCTAGACTCTTTTGATTTTGAATCATTAGAGACATGTGAGGCATGTTTATTAGGATAGATGACCAAGACTCCTTTCACTGGGCATAGTGAGAGAGCCAATGATCTGCTAGGGCTCATACATACTGATGTATGTGGACCTTTTAGATCAAATGCTAGAGGAGGCTATCAATACTTCATTACCTTCACTGATGACCTCAGTAGGTATGGCTATGTATATCTTATGAAACACAAGTCAGAAACTCTTGCAATGTTCAAGACTTTCATGAATGAAGTAGAGAAGCAACTTGGTAAGAGTATTAAAGCACTCCGTTTAGATCGAGGTGGCGAATACTTAAGCCAAGAGTTTGAGGACCTTTTGAGAGACTATGGTATTGTATCACAATGGACTCCACCTGGTACACCACAACATAATGGCATGTCAGAAAGAAGGAATCGTACATTATTAGACATGGTACGATCAATGATGAGTTCAGTCGAACTTCCAATATCTTTCTGGGGATATGCTCTTGAAACTACAACGTTTACACTTAACCGTGTACCTTCCAAATCAGTTCAAAAGACACCATATGAGATATGGAATGAGAATCGTCCCAATTTGTCTATGTTAAAGATTTGGGGATGTGAAGCTTATGTTAGGAAACAATTTCCTAAAAATCTTGGACCCAAATCAGAAAAATGCTATTTTGTTGGATACCCCAAGGAAACTCGGGTATACTACTTCTACACACGAACTTACAACAAAGTGTTTGTTGCTAGGACTGCTGTATTTCTTGAAAAGGAATTTATTTCCAAAGGAATTAGCGGGAGGAATGTAGAGCTCGAAGAAGTTTGAGGCAAACAAGAAAGCAGAGAACCTGAGGAGGTACATAAGGAATATGAAGACTCACAAATTGTTGTGGAATTTCAAGTTCCAAATGTAACACAGGAACCTCGTAGGTCTAGTAGGACACGACCTGAGCCTCAAAGATTTGGATTTCTCATGACTCAAGATAGTGATGAATTGGGCATAGCAGATGAGCCAACTTCCTATCTAGAAGCTACCAAGGGACCCGAATCTGAGAAATGGCTCAAAGCCATGAGATCTGAGATGGAATCCATGTACACCAACAAGGTATGGACCTTGGTGGATCCACCCGAAGGTGTAAGACCCATAGGGTGCTAGTGGGTCTTTAAGAAGAAGACTGACATGGATGGAAATGTTCAAACCTATAAAGGTAGATTGGTTGCGAAAGGATTCTGTCAAATTCAAGGTGTTGATTATGACAAGACCTTCTCACCAGTTGCCATGGTTAAATCCATTAGGATCATGCTTGACATTGTAGCTTATCATGACTATGAGATTTGGAAGATGGATGTTAAAACAACATTGCTTAATGGAAATTTACTCGAGGATGTGTACATGACACAACCTGAGGGTTTTATCAATCCAAAGGAAGCCAATAAAGTTTGTAAGCTACAAAGGTTAATCTATGGATTGATGCAAGCATCTCGGAGCTGGAATCTACGTTTTGATGAAGTAGTCAAAAAGTTTGGATTTAGTGAAAATGAAGATGAACCTTGTGTTTACAAAAGGGTTAGTGGGAGCACAATCATATTTCTCATATTATATGTGGATGACATACTATTGATGGGAAATGACATCCCTACTCTTCAGAAAGTAAAAGGTTGGCTAGGGAAGACCTTCTCTATGAAGGATTTAGGCAAAGCATCCTATATACTAGGGATCAAGATCTATAGAGATAGATCTAGAAGGCTTCTAGGCCTAAGCCAGAGCACATACATTGACAAGGTGCCAAAGAGGTTTAGCATGGAGGGTTCTAAGAGAGGTAACTTGCCCATGTCCCATGGGGTTATGATCTCTAAATCCCAATGTCCTAGTTCATGTAATGAACGGGCACGCATGAGTAAGATTCCATATGCATCAGCAATTGGATCTATCATTTACATGATGTTATGTACTCATCTTGATGTGTTGTATGCTTTGAGCATGACGAGCCGGTATCAGTCAGATCCAGGTGAATGTCACTGGATAGCTGTAAAGAACATCCTAAAGTACTTGAGAAGGACTAAGGATCAATTCTTGGTATACGCTGGTGAGGAAGAACTTGTGGTAAAGGGTTACACCGATGCTAGCTTCCAAACTGACAAAGATAACTACATATCACAATCTAGATTTGTGTTTTGCCTGAACAACGAAGCTGTGAGCTGGAAAAGTTCCAAGCAAGAGGCGGTTGCGGATTCTACAATAGAGGCTGAATATATTTCCGCATCT
Organism: Alisma plantago-aquatica; assembly: GCA_963693085.1. Taxonomy (NCBI): domain Eukaryota; kingdom Viridiplantae; phylum Streptophyta; class Magnoliopsida; order Alismatales; family Alismataceae; genus Alisma; species Alisma plantago-aquatica. The sequence goes on from OY856413.1 coordinate 859,507,349, forward strand.
AATGATGCAAAGGAAGCTGTGTGGATCAAGAAGTTCATATCTGAACTTGGAGTGGTTCCAAGTGCTGGTGATGCAATTGAGTTGTTTTGCGACAACAACGGAGCAATTGCACAGGCTAAAGAACCAATATCACACCAATGTTCCAAACATATTCTATGGCGGTTCCATCTCATATGAGAGATCGTACAACTAGGAGATGTGAAGATTTGCAGAGTACCTACAGAAAGCAATGTAGCTGACCCGCTCATAAAAGCACTTTCACAACAGAAACATGATGGACATGTTTGATCACTTGGATTGAGATTCATGGGTGATTGGGTATAAGTGCAAGTGGGAATCTGTTGGTATGTATGCCCATAGAGACTATCATTCGATGATTGTAATGGGATACTATGTAAATGATTTGTAATACTACATTGATCATATCAATAAAGGCAAGTTTCCAATCTATATGTTTGTGTTTTATATTGTGAGATGACCATAAAACATATAGATGTCTATAGAATAATATACTCAATGACATATGTCTTCGGGTTGCTGACCTGAATAGTGAGATCATATGTATGCTAAGAGTATGTATTCTTGTTTTGTCCCTAATCGGTTGTTATTGTGGAAATATCCATAGACATCAATAACACATATGATTAGAATGTATGTTGGTTGATGGAAGAATATGATTATCCATGATATGGAGATATCAAACCAAATACATAGATACTTGTTAGAGAACAGTGTATCGGATAGACCCACCTTGAGAGTGACACATGGATACCATGATTGGTAGTTAGAGTCACATCTCATAATGATGGTGGTGATTGTGGTTCTTAGACCTGAAGTCACTACACTTATCACATGCCGTTCGGTGTACTTTGACATCATCCACCATGGTCCTGAATAAGGATTGCCATAAAGATGGTGCTTGGGTGCACTGTGACACATGGGGATGATCGTGAGTGATGTAGATGGAATTTGTCCTTCCTATGGGAGTTTGATATTTCGACCACTTGATAAGAGAGACTGAGAAATGCATGGCCATGCTGATGTGAGTCAGTCTGTGATATTGAGCTTACATATATCTCAGACAGTTTGCTCTAGTTCAAGGAACATGGATTGAACGTTGAAAAGGATAACAATTCCTTGACTCGAGTTCAATCCGGATATCAGCGACAAAGAAACTATACAATCACTGTATCACCAATCATGAATGATAGGTTAAGTTGTTCTCCAACTTCTCCAATTACTTGGGTGGCAATGAAGTCTTGCTAGATACCAATCATTGCTTGTGAAATCATAATATGATTATGGATATCACTGCCAACGTAATTTGGAGCCTATCGGGTCACACACATAGGATGTGTTGGAATAGGAGTATGATTGTGGATTTGATTGGAATTGCTCCGAATCACATTGATTACTAAAATGTTTATGTAATGGATTAGAATAATATTGGAGTGACTGGCTCTAAGTGCAAGTGGGATTCTATTGGTATATATGCCCATAGAGCCATCCCAAGCGATTACATGGAGTCAGATATTAATTAATCAATTAATGTGATTATTTGGTTAATTAATGAAATTCTAGAATATTCTAATTAATCCACGAGCATTTTAATTAACGCAGTGTTTCTGTTACCGATGGGTTTAGGAAACCCTACTTCCCTTCGTCTCCTATTTAAAGGAGGATTGACAACCGATATCTATATACGATATTGATAGAGGCTTTTCAATTTACACTCACGCACATAAACCCTAGCCGTCACCGTCCTTAGGAGAGAAAGGAGAGCAACGCATCGCTAGCACGCCACCGCACAGACACGACTCCTTCTCGCCGGCTTAGGAAGCGCGACGTGGAGTTCCAGTCCATCCGCGTGGATGAAGTAGAGATGCAGACGCTGAGACGCCTACGTTCAGAGGGCATCAATGACCATCTGTGTGCATTATGAGCCACGTACATCATCACCCGCAAAGGATTCCCGCCGAATCTTCCTACGACAGCGAATGGGAGAGAAGTTTCGTCCATGTAGACAAGCGTCGTTGCACACTGTCATGCAGTGGGACATCGCCAGACTTGCTCCGCGATAAGGTATATCCCACAAACACTCCTTCCAAATATGCTGTTGTCGACGAGATCCTGTTTCGGGTTGCGTGGATTTTATTTCTTCCACCGTGCATGTTTTCTCCACAAAATGCAACACCATATTCATTAAGGTTGCCTACATTGTTATGGAGGTTTCAATATCCTCTTACACTACACACATGAGGTCATTAGGTTGTTTTACATTTCTCATTTCCCTTCACTTAAACATGAATGACTAATCACCCTACATGAATCTCCAAATAAATATTCTGACTATGACCAATTAGTTGATGGACTAATATATCTTAGGAATGACAACCTCAACACATATATCATGATGACATCAACATTTTTCTATTTATTTTTTTCTTTTAAGATTATCAGCATTGTGTCATAGATCAATTTTGAAGTAATATTAGGGTATAATATCCATGTATATCTTCTTTTTCTTCAAATATTAGGGATCTCTTAAGTTGGATATATTTACAAACTTCATCCAAGATAATTAATTAACCTGTGCTTGACTACAAAGCCATTATATTCGAATTATTAGGCAGATTAGGGTAAATGTATCAGATTAGGGTTTTGTCTTGAAAACATGTACACCATTCAAATTTGAGGACTATAATGTGTTGTATGAAACTCATTGAATTATTCATCCATGATTTTTGCATAAACATTACCTTACACATTATTTGATTAGTGTGTAATTAATTAAGTTTCACTTATATATATTTATTCAAAATTTCCATCATCCCTAGAGTTTTCAACCTACATTCTATAATAAAGTTATCCTTACCACTTAATTACTAACAAAATGGGGTATAAGGCATCAATTTTATCTTTTAGATGTAGTTCCATTTGTTTTTAACCTAACTGAGCACTTTATCTATCTTATGTTCAGTCTTCAAAGATAAGTGAAGATAAATTTCATAATTATTTAATTATGAAAGTAACATCTATTTTGATATAATTAGCAAGGCTCACTCTATAATCTTGGCTGGGCGCTAGCTACATGTGTTTGACATTATCACTAGGGGTTATCAAAGTTTTTTTCAGGGAAACTATTATCGATATGGAGTATTCCTTGAGTTAATCTACAATCATAATGAATAAAGTGTGCAAGAGTACCCCCCCCCCCCCACAAAAAAAAAGAGGATTAATCTATAACTCATCTAATCACTTAGAGCGACAGTAAGGGTGAATATAGGACTTACATATCACAAAATATCTTTGTACTCTCTACTATGCACTTAAGTCTAGGGTCTCTAGTTGATCATTCTAGTCAAGTACTACATTAAATGGTTTCTCTACAACTCAAAATTTCTTGTGGTGATAACTTGGTTCCAAAATCCATCGATAAAACCTGAAAGCTTTTCTTTGTACATATAATATAATAATGAAAATAGATTTGACAGTTAAACATTTGTGATTGAAATCTACAAATGGAGCCAAAATTGATTTGAGAACCAAGTCAACCACTTCCACAATAGAACATGTATACTATGATTTTATCATCATTCGTTCCAATAAGGGGGCCTAATTCATCAAACACCAATGTGGCATATGATCACATCTCTAATATATGTGCATAGGAGGGAGATGGTTTTAATATTAAGCATGGTCAACTTCTATTAAACCCTAATAAAGCAAAACGTCAACCATTCCCCATGTAACTCTTTATTATAATTTACATGCTTCATTTCAAGACATTGGGAAGTCAAATAATCATCTAACCTGTAACACACCTAACCTTGGTTTTGGGATAACCCTAGAAGCTTTACCTAAGTAAGTTGTTTATAACCTTGTTTTAATTTTTTGAAAAGTAATTAAGACTTGAGAAGAGTTTATTTCTCAATTTTGAACTTATTTGCAAATTGTTTTTGCCTAATATGATAACTTTGGTAAAGATTACAATTTACCCAAATAAGGGGTTTATGTGAAAATTATCACATATAGAATGTTCCTTCTATCTCTTATAATCAAATAGAGGAAAGAGAAAGAAGGGGGTTCCTTGTTTAATTCTTGGTTGGATGATAACACTCTTTGTGGTGAAAGAACCAAAGAAGTGTTGAGTGTTTTGAACCCTAGATGAGGTTGTATCGAGTTATGAAGTGTATATGGGAGTGCCTATCATCTTGGAAGACATAGAGGAGGTCCCATATCAGTTTGTTAACCTTGGAAAGTGTTCATAATGGGCTAAGCACCTCAAATAGGTGAAGCCTATCGGTTTACATATCCCTTGTAAAAGTTGAATTAGTTTGCTCATAAAGTAAGATTGGGTTGTGATATCTTGTCAAACAAGATACCCAAATGGCCAATATCTTATCTATCGATTATCCTCAAGAGTTTTGCATGGAAAGATAATTATGGATGCATGAAGTCACCATGCATGGACATGTGTCACTTAAGTGCACATGGTGATGACACCTTACACATACTCTCTTTCATAAACCTCAATAATATACACCTATATTTTCACCTTCTAGTAAAACTTTTGACTCCTTCATTTTAATATTTTCCACAATGATAATTTTTTCATAGATTTACCATGTATGAACAAGATTTTTTCCCTTTATCTTATAACATAATTTTATTTTTTGCAAATTCATATAAGTTATATACGTATAAGTCATACAATTTGGTTTGTAGTAATTAAATATATCAGATTACTTCATGCCTAGAAACAAATCGCCAATTGATAGTTGGGTTGATCAAATGCCAGGGGAGCAATTCTCCATCTCTCCCGGTCTTCTTGAGCTCCTTCCCATCTTCTATGGGTCAGAGAGTGAGAACCCCTACAAGCACTTGGACTCATTTGTTGAAGTATGCTCCATCTTCAAGACGCCGATGGCTAGTGATGACACAATCCATTTGACCTTGTTCTCATTTTCCCTAAAAGGCAAAGCCAAAGATTGGTATGATTCAAGGAGGGACATCATGAGTTGGGAAGTGATCAAGAATGGACAATGAGAAGTTTCACAATTCTTGGGAGAGATTTAAGAAGATGTTGAGAGAGTGCCCACACCATGAAATCCCTTTGTGGCAGCTAGTTCAATCCTTTTACTCTGGTCTATATCCAAAGAGCCAAACCTCAATAGATTTTACTTGTGGAGGAGTTTTCATGGCTAGACCACCCAAGGAGATATGACCCTTGTATGAGCATCTGGAAGAAGGTTCAAGAATTCAAGCTTCTAGCATGATGAATGATGGTGGACATGACTTTTATATGACATATCCCACTCATAATGACTCAAGCCCGCAAGTGATGAAGATTCTTGGTGACATGGTGAGCTTCATAAAAAACCAAGTGACAAATGTTCCTTGACATGCGGTCAATGTTATTGAGTTCTACGGTGAAGAAAAGAAGACACCTCACTCTTATAGCTACGAGGAACCACAAAGTCCAAGATACAACTCAAGGATTAAGGAAGAGATTCTCTCTAGGTTGAAGAGCTTAGATGACATACAAATGAATGTGACAAGGCTTGAGTGATGGTACTCTTGGTGATGAAATGACCAAGAAAAGGGTTGAATATGAAAGCTTAACTTGAGTTGTATCAAGTTGAAAAGCCTATATATGAGTGCCTATCGGCCGAGGAGCCTTGGGACAAACCTCATATCATTTTGAGAGCTCTTGGAAAAGGTCATATCATGCAAATCACCTCAAGGAGGTGAGGTGTGACGGCCAACAAGTTTCCTTAGAAAAAGTGTATCGGCTTGATTTAAAATAGTGATTAAATCTAGATAACTTATCAAAATGGATAAGTAATGGACGAATTTTCATCTCTAGATGATCCTCAAACTTTTTGCATGTCAATATAAATGTTTTTGCATGCATGCACACGTGTCACCCATGCATGAAACGTGGCACCTACTAGCTCTAAATAATGGCACCTCATTTTTGCCTTCCTTCATTAACAACAAGTATATATACCCCTAGTTTCACCCCTTGGTGCAATTTTTCGACCCTTACCACCCTCCTACCCTAATGTATCATGCATAGAGCTCCCATATCGAGAAGGGATGTTGTGGTAATGTGCATGGGCCCTTGGGTATCGCCCATGGCAAGAGCATATCGGCCAAGTAGGTGAAATTGGCCATATAAGGTGATATCGGCCAATAGGGTGAAGAGTTGAGTGGCATATCGTGCAAGTGAGTGCCATATCGTGCAAGAGGGTTGGCATATTGTACAAGGACACAAGGGTATCGTGAAAAGGTGTTAAGGAGCAAGAAGGAGCTCATACTTAACCCAAAGGTGAGGATATGATCATCTTCAACCTTGCATTGAAGCATGACTTTAGGGTTTTGATCTTCTTTTCTTTCCTTCTTCACAAATTGCTTATCCATGGTGATTCTTTGCATATAGAGGAGTTGTGAAGTCCATATTCAACCATAGGAACATGGATATTTGGAGCTTGGAGCTTTGAAGTTGTTCTTAAGGTGGGTTATATAACTTGAACTCAATCATATTATTATTCGTCACCTAAATTGATGTATTTAATGATCTACTTTTAATTCCAAAATTTCCTGAAATAGTTGATGAAATTATGAGTTCTAGTAGTTTCTTAGACCTGTTGACATGAACTATAATAGTTAGAACAAAGGTCTAGAGCTTGAATATGATGATATCACCTTATAAAAGTGATATCGGGTGCAATCATACAAGTAAGCACCTTTAACCCGATATGATGATGCACCTTCTTCACTTGAACAATATGGATATGAATGAATACATTGTTTCACAATATGGGGGTGTAGTATACACCTCTTGTACGATAGGGAGTCAAGTATAGACTCCGTACACGATACAAGGTTGAATGAATACTTATAAGTTGACATGAAACCCTAATTTGGGTAACCCGATGTGAGTAAAGAATAGCAAATGCTATTGCACGATATGGAAGCCTGATACACAAACCTACTTGATGCCTAGCCTGACATGGTGATGTCTTAATACCTCATGCACGATATGGGTAACACATATATACACCTCTAGCCGATATTAATGGTGTGTATATACTTCTAGCCTGATACGGGGAGTGCTCATATACATACAACCTGATATGGTGAGCATATGTACACTTATAACCCGAGATGCCTTGTAAAGGTAAGGGTAAGACACTCTTAGGAGTAATTAGTGTAACACCAAGTAATGGTGTGGCTAACACCTTGATAAGTGAAATACCTAAAGTGGTTGATAATGGTTAATCCTATATCAACAATGTCTCAACCTGAGATGAGTCCATATCAATTGATGATGGTTGGACAATTCAATTGTATGACTTATGATCAATACACTACAGAATAAATGTGATGGGGTAGTGCATAAAGTATTAGTATGGGAAATACCCTAATACAAGATAAGTTGATGAACTTAAGTAAGTTAAAAGTGATGAGGGAAGTGATACAACAAGACATGATAGATATCACATCCAACACTTCAAGGTTGATGTACCTTAATGAACCTTAAATCCAATATACTTGGATGAGTAACACATGAAGTGTGGAAACACATCCCACTATCACATAGACAATGAGGTGTTACGTGAAAATGTACGGAAATCACCATAAACCACAAATTACCAAAAACATGGGTTAATTAAAACCGATTGTGGAAAACATATACACTGAGAAAATTGTTACATTTAGGTCCTCATCCTGTAAAGAAATAGGTTATATAAACATATACAAGATTCCTGACACGTGTCCACAGCTTAGAGGATCAGTGGTCTAGCCATCACATGAGTTCATCACCTATTTATATGTACATAACGACCCACATCCGGCCAGCAGTAGGATATACAAAACGTCATCAACTATACATCGTGAAACAACGTCAAAACGCTCCCAAGGACCTGAGAGTATAGGGATAACTCTAAGACTCTACTACAAAATGACCAAAATAGCAGCATGTCCATCTCTTTCCTTCTACTGCTCTTCTTGTTGCTCGGCCGCAACTCCGCGACCACCACCACGTCTAGATCGAACACCTAAAAGGTTATAAACCAGTGGGGCGAGACACACAGTCCCAGCGAGAAACATAAATCCTTGCCGAAACCACAAAACCAAAGGAAGATAAAGCAACAATAGCAGATAACTGATAAGAGGTATAACAAGAGCAGTTTATAAAGTAAAGCTATCCATACCTTCAAGCTTACCATGAAGTTCGGAAGGCATATACCCAAGTATTTCTTTATGGAACATGATTAATAAGATAAGATTTATAAGGTCTTACTACATAACATGAGGAACATATGAGTAACTGCAAGGTATAACAAGATTAACTACACAAGCATGGCCTCAACCAATGTTCCGTTTTTTGCCTTAAGCAGTAAATACCATACGAATGGATTACATATTATTATGCCCTGAGGAAGTGAGCCGTACTGCTCAAATCCAACCTTCGGTTGTGAAACCCAAGCCGGTGCCATACAAGGTCAATGGAAGAGCCAGACTCCACGACCTCCCACCTCGTGGTCAGTGCATGAGTACAACACAAGTAAGACCGTAGTCTCATGCTTAAGTGGCCTCAGCCATAGGGTCGGGCTACCCTCTGCCTAGCCCGCCTCGGTACAGGTATCGACGATAGTGAAACTGAGCCACGAGCCTGTTCACCGTGCTCTGAGCCATGAATGCATTCATGCTCCCATATCACACATCCTGAGCCATGGGCCTGTTCACCAGACTCTTATCATACTTTGTGCTATGGGCCTGAATCCGCACCATGGAGTCTACAACCGAAGTTGCACTCTTACCTCCTCACTTTAGGCTAGGAGAAACCTCACATACTCAATAATATGCGCTCCAGGTTAACCCACAGGAGAACCCGTTTCACCATCACCAACTCCTGACGATGATGGATCTATGGCCAGGGCAAACTACATGATATGTTCCACTGTGATTAGTTAGTATATTTTAAGTGTATTGCAAGATTCAACCAAGTTGTATAACATGCAAACTATAACAAGAATAAACAACATGAAACTCAATATTATGCTTTTATTGTAATCAACATCATCCTGATCCATCACAAGGATCCAACATTACATGTTACCACTTGGCCTCTTGCCAATCATCTAGATCCATCACAAGGATCATCACATTGCCATGGGATCTCAATTCCTCATCACATAGTGCTACTGCCTTTCAAGGCTTAGATCATCACCATGGGATAGCAATCCAGGTCATCATCAAAGGATAACACCTCATCTAGGCACTTTAGCCAACCTAGGTCCTCAGACCAAAACAGATCAGGCATATTATCTCATCATTAAGAGTAACCATCAAAGCAGTGTTACTCAAACATGTATATATACCTCATAGCCCTTTTACTGGCTATGCATCACCTGCATGGTTAGTATGTACAATCATCATGGACTAACAAAAAGATCATATTATCAACATAGGGTAACATTTGTGATTATATGCTTTATCAATCATGCCTCAGCCTATGATCATAGACATAGGTCATATCATCACGCAAAGCATATTATATGCTTATCATTTACTCAACATTATACATATCATTCCAGATGATTATGAACACAAGTACTATCATGGCAAGATACATAGATGTAATCTAATGTCACGATTATCATCAAACATGTCAAGGGTTACTATCAAAACCAGCGTGATCCATGAACACGAGCTAGCACATAGGTTTTCCATAAGAGACAAGACCTTCACTAGAAGTGCCCACTACCCTCACCAAAGGTGTGTCGGGTAGGGCACCCACACTAAAGGTAACATCGGCCAAACGATTAAGCCACATATCGGCCAAGCACAAGGGTGTCGTGCATCCAAGGCATAACAATCAACATCATGACGTGCAACTATGTCCAGGAGGCATAACGTGCAACGCAACGTCGTGCACCACCAAGAGTAATGTGCAGCCCAGTCCGTGTCATGCAACAGTGCATTGTGCAATGATGTGTGTGCATCAGGGACGACGGCTATAAAGCCTGTCGGGCAGCAAGCTCAAGAGGTGTATCGTGCAACTACCTACTAACGACCATCAGCATAACGTGCAACCACACTATCTCATACAACCAGGGTGTCTCGGCCTCAAAGCCTATCATGCAACAAAGCTCAAGAGGTGCATCGTGCAATAAGGGATAACATGCAGCCATATGTGTATCGGGCAATCAAAGTGAGTAGCTCAGCCAAAGGGGGTATCTCAGGCAACGGTGCATCGCGCACAAGGCATATCGGCCAACACACATGACTAAGGTGTGACGCCCGACACAAGACCAAATCACAGATCAAGCTAACGACTCCATACCTCAAAGCACAACGAAACCAAGCCATCACATAGGCTAATTGTATCGGGCAGGTTACTCATCAAGGTGTGATGCTCGACACACACTCAAGGCAGGGACCAAGGGTGATGCCTGTCATAGCCACAACATGTGTTGTCCAAGGCTCAAGATCAAGAGGGGTATCGGGCATCACCTCCCCCAAGATCATAACAGTCAAGATGGAGCTCCACAAGGTCGTCATCAACCTCAAGCACAAGGGCAACAAACCCTAATGGATCTAGAAGATGGCTCACCTCTCAACGACTAAGAGAGAGGGGTCTTGCACATCTCTTATCACCAATCGGGCAACAGAAGGAACAACCATAGACAAGGTCCACATCTACCACAAAGCTCAGTTTTCAAGTCCATGGTGAGAGGAGGGTGTTGCTCAAGCCACTAGAACACAAGCTCACCTCTCAACTTAAATGAGAGAGGGGTATTGCCCATATTACTAGAACTCAAGCTCACTCCTCTAGACTAAGGAGAAAAAGGGGTGTTGCTCACCAAGAAACCCTAGAACATAGGTTCGACCAACAAGAAGAAACTAAGCTAACAACCTACATAGCCAATATGATCATGAGCAACATATAAGAACATAAAAGAAGGTAGTATAGTTAGGGTTAGGAGTTATGTAACCCGCCTTAAGCAAGCTCCAAGCTCCTAGTTCCAAGCATCACCAAGGAAGAAGAGCAAGGCACTATGGGGTTCGACCACAACTAGAGGAAGAAGGAGACTCCAAGAAGGATCGGCCACCAAGCTTGCAGAAGAAGAGAGGGTGTCGTGCATCAAGGGAGAAGGAGACTAAGGAACTAAAGGGATCCTTAGCAAGGGAAAGGAAACACATATATAGAAGGGGATGGAGGAGAAACCAAGGAAAGACAAGGTAAGGTGTCGCCCACCTAGGGACACTTGTCCATGGGAAATGCCACCACTCTAGCATGTCCTAAACACATGTCCAAGGCCATTGCCACATGCAAGCATCAAGGACCAAGTGTCCACTAGTGGTGACACAAACGAGGTCAAAGAGAGTCAAAGGGTCCATGGGCGACACACCCCCACACCATGGCCGACACACCCCCACCTTGGCCGACACAACCCTGGGTGACACACATCCTGGGCGATACACCTAGGCCGACACCAGCATGCTCTTGCCCAACACAAGGTCCAAAGAAGCAAAAGCATCACACAACAAGGCTCAACAAGCTCAACCAAGCCCAAAGGAACTCAAGCAACGGGCCCAAACCTTCCTCTCAATACTATAGGAAGCAAGGAGAGGGAGGAACACCTCACAAGGTGCAAACTTGCCCACAAACCCTAGACTTGGGTTAATTGCAAGTAGCACCTCCAACTATCAACAAAGCACAAACAAACCCTAATCACCAATAAAGGTGATTAGCAAGAAACTAAGCATCAGGGTTAGGCAAAGCAAACAGGATAAGCCCTAAACAGAGGTCAGGGTCCTTACAAGTTAACCCCCTACAAAGGGATTTTGTCCCCGAAATCCAAAGAGAAAAGCGAGGGATACCTCCTCCTCATCTCTTCCTTAAGCTCCCACATGGCTTCCTCAATGCCACGATGATGCCAAAGAACCTTCACAAGAACCAGGTCCTTCCTCTTCAATTTCTTAACTCTTCTGTCAAGGATCACCACATGACCTTCCTCATAGGTCACATCTTCATCAAGCTCAATTTCGTCTGGCTGAAACACTGTCCCTGTATCCGTATGAATTTTCTTCAGCATACTTACATGGAACACTGGATATAACTTGTGCAACTCTGGCGGCAACTCTAACTCGTAAGCTACCTTTCCCATACGTGCTATGACTGGGTATGGCCCCATATATCTCGGTGCTAGCTTACCCTTCCGGCCAAACCTTAGAACACCTTTCCATGGCGAGACTTTAAGATACACTTTGTCTCCTACCTGGAACTCCAAAGGTCGTCGATGATTATCTGCGTAAGACTTCTGCCTGTCCTGTGCTGCTTTCAACTGTTGCTGTATCACTTTGATCTTTTCAGTTGTCTGTTGTACTAACTCAGGACCCAAAAGCTGATATTCACCGGACTTATACCAACACAAAGGAGATATGCACTTCCTTCCATATAAGGCCTCATAAGGAGCCATGTCAATGCTCCGATGATAACTATTGTTGTAAGAAAACTCTATCAAACTGAGATGCATGTCCCAACAGCCTAGCAACTGCAAAATACAAGCTCGAAGGAGATCCTCCAACGTCTAAATAGCCCTCTCATACTGTCCATCTGTCTGTGGGTGGAAGGCGGTACTGAACCTTAACAACTTTCCCAACACTTTGTGCAACTGTTCCCAAAAATGACTCGTGCACTGAGGACCTCTGCCAGAAACTATCATCGCTGGCACACCGGGAAAATGTACTATCTCATCCACATATACTCGAGCGAGCTTCTCGACTGTATTTGTCATATTCAAAGGTATGAAATGGGCAGACTTTGTCAATCTATCCACTATAACCCAAATGAAATCATGATTCCTAGTTGTTCTGGGTAGACCAACTACAAAATCCATGGTTATATGATCCCATTTCCACTGTGGTATTGGCAAGGGTTGCAACATACCTGCCAGCTTTTGATGCTCAGCCTTGACTTGCTAACAAACCACACACCTAGATACGAACTCGGCTACATCTTTCTTCAATCTGGGCCACCAATACAAGTCTTTCAGACTATGATACATTTTGGTGACATGTGGATGCATAGCATACATCGATGTGTGTGCTTCCCCGAGCACTAACTTCCTCATATCATCAGCATCAGGGACCACCATTCTATCACGATAGCAAACTAGTCCATCCTCGGACTCATGGAACCCATCACACTTTTTGCTGCCGGACTCTAATCTGATCAACTGTACTGCATCATCTGTTTGTTGTGCATCTTTGATCTATTGTCTCAGTGTAGGCTTGAATTTCATCTGTGCTAAAAGTCCAGCTAGCAAGGAAACTTCCATCTGAACTTTCATCTGCCACAAGGAAACAAGCATATCCCGTCTATGGCATACCAGGGAACTCAATTGTGCCTTCTTTGAAGAAAGAGAAGAAGACTTTCGGCTAAGAACATCAGCTACCACATTCGCCTTACCAGGATGATACTCGATGGTGCAGTCGTAATCATTAATTAACTCCATCCATCGACATTTTCACATGTTTAACTCATGCTGTGAAAAGATGTACTTCAGATTCTTATGATCCATAAGAATCTGACACACTTCCCCGTAAAGATAGTGTCTCCAAATCTTTAACGCATGAACCACCGCTGCCAACTCCAAATCATGAGTCAAATAGTTCTCCTCATGTTTCTTAAGTTGTCGTGAAGAAAAAGAAACCACATGATCTTCCTGCATCAGTACACAACCTAAACCCTTCTTGGAAGCATCACAGAAAACAACATAGCTCTTTCCAGGCTCTAGCAGGACTAACACTGGAGCACTGGTCAGGTTCTCCTTCAAACTTTGGAAAGCTTGCTGTCAACATTTATCCCAGACAAAAGGTACATCTTTTCTGGTCAACTTTGTCATCGGCAACACAATCACACTGAAGTCCTTGATGAACCTCCGATAGTATCCTACTAAACCCAGGAAACTACGAACTTCTGTCGGCGCCTTCATCTGTTCCCATTCTGCCACAGACTCCACCTTCTTCGGGTCCACTTTGACTCCTTCCACAAATATCACATGCCCCAAGAAAGTCACTTCTTCCAACCAGAACTCACACTTACTGAATTTGGCATACAACTGGTGTTGGCGAAGAAGAGTCAACGCTAGTCGAAGATGTCACTCATGCTCTTGCCTGTTCCGACTATAGATCAAGATGTCATCTATAAAGTGTTATGACCCACTCTGTGATTAATCAGTAAGTACCTTGATTAGTGCTAAGCACTCTGTTAAACATCATGGTTAATCAAGATAAGCTAATATGTGAATCGATAGTTGAGATTGAATCATCTGAACTAATTAATGACAATTTCAGTGTTAATCATTAAGTAAAATACCTAAAATGATTAACCTAGCTAAGATGGTTTAGTTGTTGTGTTTTTATTTCTTGAGCATGTAGAGAATCTTGTACTCAAAATTTTGCAAGAAGAATCACCTTAATCGGACATTCGAGGAGGGATTTGTGGTATTTCCAAGAATCTTGGACCTGGTTGCAATTTTTCTAGTATTGGATCTTTTATTTTCTTTTATTTCCCTTTGGGGGTTGGTTACCCCGTGCCCTTATTTCTTCTTCCCGATGGAACAGGGGCTGGCAGAAGCGGCGCCCAAAATCAACCAGGTCGACCGAGCGAGGGCACTAAAGGGGTGTGTGTGTGGGCGATTTTTGGCGTGATAGCTAACGATCCAGCTTCCTTCACCTCCGTCCTCCATTCCATCTTCATCCTCGCCCTATGGCGGCGCCCTATCCGCAGCCAACCTATAACAAGGAGCTGCGGCGCACTGTAGCAGCGCCCGACCAGTAGCTTGGGGGAGGAAATCGGCGGCCGTTTCGAGCTCCTCATCGCCGGCCAGCAGGAGCCCCACCTCCCCATCCTTCCCTCCTTCTTTCTCTTCCATTTTCCTTCTCTTTCCATGCCCTAGCGGCTCTATAGCACCACCCAAATAGCAGCAGTGTTGGCTGCATTCAGCAGCGACGATGGAGGGATAGTAGCTTCGATTGGCAGTCATTTAGGGTTCGTTTAGGGATTAGAGGGGCTGCTATGGAGGCTCCCCATCTTCCTCTACCTTCCCTTTCCTTTCCCCATCTTCTTCCCTTGCCCAGTGGTGCCCCTAGCAGCAGAGTCGACCTGCAGCAACTCGTTGCTGCAGTAGCAGCAAGAGGCCGCCCTAGGGCAGCAATCACTTGGGAAGATGGTCACCAACTTCGGCCAAAGGTCCAGAGCCTCAAACCGCAGCCATCAGTCTGGTTTAGCACTCAATCGAGCTTTCCTATCAACCTGTACGAGAGGTGAAATAGTCTGCACAAATGGTTTTCTAACAAAGCTATTCCAAGGTTGAAGACAACCGAATCTTTCCCGGAATCAGGCCCTGGACGCACCTCCGGACGAATCCGAATAGTCCAAATCAAAGTGAGTAGGATTTCATTTATTTATCATTAATAAACTCAGGCGTTTGAATATTTTCTATTTTGTGCGCGAATTACGCTGATAACAGGCGTTATCAGGCGTCGGGCAGCGTTTGGCGTCGCCCGACCTTTTTTTGTTCATAAAATGCTTCTAGACACTGTTATATGATTAAATTTAGCATTTGAACAATATGGATTGAATCAGTAGATTTATATGGTTCATTGGAACCTAAATTGCTCATTTGAATGTTGAAATTAGAAATTCATGTGTGAAAATGGTATGATTTGGGTATGAACCCATAGAATGAAGATTTCTGATAAATTATCAGTTGTACGATTTCAAAGTTGATATGAATAAATAAAATATGCATGAAAACCCTAGTTGCATATATCTTTTGACATTAATATGTGTAAATTGATATTTACATGAAATGGCACATTTCTCTGAAGTATTACCAGAAATTCTCAAGTATTGTTATTAAATTGTATTGTGATATGTAATTAACTCTTAATTGAGTTAAGTGATGCACAAACCAGGATTTGGGTTAATGTGCACGTTTTTCGAGAATTTTAGAGAATTGATAATTTTTGAGTATGATTCTCATATGTGAAGTAAATTTCTTTAATTTGTGCAATAAGATGTTCAATTGCGTAAATTCGCTATGTATGTGCCAAATTGAATTAAGTTGGGTTATTTATGCATTTCTAAATTGTCTGAATGCATGGTATGAGAATTTCTCAGAAATTACAATGATTTGAAATATATTGCTCTGTTGGTTTAGAATGACAGTGTATTGTGATCTGATATGAAATCAGTAAATGTGAATTTCCTGTTTAAATGTTTTTATATTAATCAGTTAATAGACTTAGGTGCCCTAACACCGTAGAACCCCTTCGAGAGATCTGCTTCTTAGGGATGAAACTCGTGTTGCAACATTAACCGTGCGGAGTCATGGTGGCACGAGGACTGAGAGGCAGTGTTCAACAATAATCCGTGCGGAGTCACGGTGGCACTGGAGAAAATAGGGGTTATTGCAACAAGATTCATGCGGAGTCATGGAGGTAACCCCGTGAGACTGTCCGCCTGTGTGCTCAGGTTAGAGGAGGAGTCTAGAGCACTCAGAGTAGTGCATTGAGGCCGGAGAGCCTGTGGTCCTGTGGCAGAGCAGGGCTGGCGTCAGACTTAGCATTTCCCGGGTGTGTCGCTAAGTCTTGTACGGTGGGATCATAGTTCACTACGGATCTTTATATGCAGAGTACCTTGCATATGATTAGGGAATAATAATAATATAAATATGTAATCATATAGGAACACAGTAAATTTAATATGTTAAGAGATTTGAATTTTTGTACCAATTCTCTATAATTGTTTATTGGTTTAAAATATTTGATGTTGCATAGAAATGAAATTGTTATCTGTAAATCTGCTATGTCATTAGAACTTCCCTGCTTAGTACTGCACTTATCTTTATTTCAATTTTATATATCTGATGAGTTGTTTAGTGATAGCTAAATGAAATGCTATTCACTGAGCGAGTAGGCTCATCCCTCTACTCAAACATTTTCAGGTCAACATCAGCAACAGGAATCGGAAGGATCTTTTCATCCTAACGCTTAGTCTGTAGAAGGTATCTGTAGTTAGTTTAGATAGAGGTCTCTTGGTCCTTTCCCCTCGATCCTTGGGACATGGTGTGGGTGAGAGAGAGTATGTATGGAGAATGTGTAAAAGATGTAAATTAACTGTTATGTTTACTTTCTGTTAAAAAATGTTACATGTTGTAAACTATGTTTATGTTCTCTAGCCAGGTTAATTGAAATGCTTCCGCAATAGTTTATTATGTTTTAGTTTACAGCAATAATCCGGATATCATTACGAGGTTTTAAAAAGGAAAAGTTCTCAGTGATTTGTTTATGTGATAATCCCTCCGTTGCGCCCTAATCTCATGATTAGTGGTTAGTGTGAGATCGGGGTTTGACATCTTGGTATCAGAGCATAGGTTGAGTATACGAATACTCTAAGTCAAGGTCATGGGACGATAAGAGACCAATAGGATTAGGACTTAAGTGTCTTCCTTCTAACTGCAATTTTCTAACAGGAAGTGTTCTGTTATACTATTGCAGATGGCAGGAAGAGGATGTGGTCACGAGAACCAAGTAAAGAGTTTATGTTGAATCGTCAGGGATCATTAGGGTCGAAAGATAGAGTTATAAGTGAGAAAAATAAGAAGTGATATGTGTTTAGCTCTGGGAGGTCTGAGTGTTTAGATACCCTGGCCAGGTGTATGAATACTTAGATTGACCAGTATCAAGCTACTCTGTCTATTCTTCTCTGGATGCCCTGGCCAGGTATGCAGAGGAAGGATAGGCTAGAGAGAAACCCTAGAAATCTTAGGTTTAAGAAACTAGAAATTTATGCAGGAGTAAGAGATTAAACATAGGATGCGATGCAACTCTTGCTTTATATTGCTTATTTGATTGGAAATCATTAGAAATTCTCTTATATGTATGGATTTAGATTTTCAGTTTATAGAATAAATATGATTCTTTTATATTGTTGTGTGTCATGAAGTGATTTAGTTATTGTTTATATTCTTTGTATTAAGTAGACCAGAAATTATGTTTAAATGAGTCTGCCCTAGGTGGATATTCTTTCCACATGTTTGAGATTAATAGGAGTTGGTTAATCCTGAGTAGCTCTTGGCTTCAGGACTATAGGTTCGGCCTGGTTCGGATGGCAGGATGCGTTACTGAGATCTAATGACTCCTATTAATAATATAATAAAAGTAGATTCTGGATAATTTAGACCCGAATCATGGTGAAAAATGTATATACACTAAGATGTTGAGATATAAGAGAAAGATTAGAACAACTAATAATTAGTTGGAACTGACATCGGAGACCCAACATTGGGACCTCATATGAGCAATCCTTAATTAGAAATAAAGGAACACAATAAGGGTCAGGTTAAATTTAATGATTAGGTGAGAAATACCCTTAATGGTACTAATCAATAATGCATAACCAATGCATGGATCCAATACATGATTAGTAAACCCTAGTGGAGGGTGTATCATTGTGAAACCCTAGCTGAGGGTGTATCATTGCGATTGTTTATAGGCAACTTTATAAGTTATGCTTTAAACTAAGATAAGTCCATATCATGTGAGATAGCTGGACAATTCTAATGTGTGGGCTATGCATTATATGCTAAAGGTGAGTATTCTGTGATGGAATGCATTAAGAGGGGAGATACCTTAATACAAGATAAAGTTGGTTAACTCAAGAGGGTCTGAATTAATGAGAAATGGGGAACCCTAACCCTAATTTGGGGAAAAGGGAATGATAAGCCCTGTTTGATAGTGAACCCTAATTCCTGGTCAAGGAATGATGGTATTACTATTGTATCACATGATGTGATGAATATCTTGTATGACTGTTATCATGCCTAATAACCATGCAAGTATGATGAGATGATGAATATAGCCAAGTTTGGGCTGTGACATTTATATAATAAATGTTGATTGGCTTTTTGTGTGTTGATGTTGTTGTTGCTTAATAAAAGTAATAATGTGTACAGATTTTATGAACCATGTGAACAAGTTGTTGCCTAGTGAGAGGTGACAAGATATGAATGGCCTTGTGAGCCATGTGTGATTCTTGGGTAACAAGTATCATGTTTATTTGTAGCATTTGTGTTAATAAGTTATGCTAGAGAACTTGGCTGATGTTACATTTCTGTTATATATCTATAGTTCATTGATGATTATTCATATCTTTTGTATCCATTACAAGTAGATGGATGAAATTATGAGATCTAAAGTTTGATTTCAAACTAAGGAAGCAAAGTCACACCACAATAATGCTATGTTGCTGATAAGGACCAAACCCTAGAATGTTTAGAGTTGAAGTAGTTCAAGGGATGTCGCTAGTGATTTGACCTTGAATACTAGTATCTTTATAAAACAAGATCATACGATTTGCACTATGAAAGGTAACCTAGCACTAATAAAATCTAGGGTTTAAAGTTAGCTAATCTGGAAGGTAGATACACAATATGAAAATGACTCGGAGAAAAGAGTAAGATATAATTTTGAAATAAATTCTTACAGTAGTAATAAGAAGTTAGTACCATAGAATGAGGAGTATTACTCGTCACATGATCTGGAATTAGTTGTTGTAGTTCATGCTCATAAGACATGACGTTACTGTCTTTATGGTGAGGTGTTCCAGGTGTTTATAGATCATAAGAGCTTGATATATATCTTTACCCAGAAGGATCTGAATCTTAGACAGCGGAGATGATTAGAATTGATTAAGGATTATGATATAATGATAGATTATCACCCTGGAAATACGAATGTGGTAGCAGATGCTTTGAGCATAGTGTTAAGTTCAACAGTTGATGCATTCTCTATGGCCTGTTTCAAGAAAGACATGCTAGTAGAAATGCGGAAGTTGAACTTAGACTTAGGGGTGACAGCACATAGTGGTTTGATTGCGTAGATGCAAGTTAAACCGACTTTTATGATCAGATCAAGGAACTACAGTAGGGTGACAGTGGGTTGCAGCAGATCGTACATGACATGACAGGGGGAAAAGACCAAAGTTTAGGTTTTCAGATGATGGTGTGTTGTATTAGCATGATATGTTGTGTACCTCGAGACAGTGATTTGAAAGAAAAGATTCTTTAGGAAGCACATGCATCGATGTACGCTATAAATCCACGTAACACTAAGGTGTACATGAATCTCAAGGAGTTGTACTGGTCGTCAGGTATGAAAAAGGATGTAGCTGAGTACGTGGCTAGATGTATTGTGTGCCAGCAGGTTAAGGCTGAGCATCAGAAACCTGCAGGTACCTTGCAATCTCTTCCTATACCAAAGTGGAAGTGGGAACATACCACAATGGATTTTTTGATAGGGTTGTCCAGGACACCTAAAGATTGTGACTCGATATGGGTGATTGTGGATAGATTAACTAAGTCTGCTCACTTTCTTCATGTTAAGTCACCTTTGATGTCCCAAAGTTGGCTAAGATATATGTGGATGAGATAGATAGGTTACATGGTATCCTGGTTTCAATTATATCAGATAAGGATTCTAAGTTCACATCCAGGTTTTGGAATCAGTTGCATTGAGCTTTGGGCACAAAGTTGAGGTTCAGTACAACTTTTCACCCACAGACGGATGGTCAGTCAGAGAGGACCATTCAGACTCTTGAGGACATGCTGAGAGCAGTTGATAGTTGTTCAGGATAGGCATAAGAGTTATGCTGAGAAGAGGTGTTAACCTCATAGAGTTTGACGTTGGTGATGAAGTGTACCTGAAGGTTTCACCGTGGAAAGGAGTGTTGAGGTTTGGTAAAAGAGGCAAATTGACTCCTAGGTTTATGGGCCCGTATCCTATCATTGAGAAGATTGGACCTGTAGCCTATAGGTTAGAATTGCCATATGAATTGTCTAATCTGCATGATGTGTTCCATGTATCCATGTTGAAGAAATGCTATCCTGGTACAGAAAAGATAGTTGACCCAGAACCTGCACAGCTCAGATCAGATGTGTCCTATGTTGAGGGACCAGTTCAGATAGTTGATCGAAGGATCAAGAAACTTAAGAATCATGAGATACCTTTAGTGAAAGTTCTGTGGAGGAATCATAATCTAGAGGAAGCTACGTGGGAGCTTGAATCTGAGATGCGTAACAAGTTTCCTTTTCTCTTTTAGGAATTTCGGGATGAAATTCTTATAAGGGAGGGAGATTGTTATGACCCACTCTGTGATTAATGAGTAAGTACCTTGATTAGTGCTAAGCACTCTGTTAAACATCATGGTTAATCAAGATAAGCTAATATGTGAATCAATAGTTGAGATTGAATCATCTGAACTAATTAATGACAATTTTGGTGTTAATCATTAAGTTAAATACCTAAAATGATTAACCTAGCTAAGATGGTTTAGTTGTTGTGTTTTTATTTCTTGAGCATGTAGAGAATCATGTGCTCAAAATTTTGCAAGAAGAATCACCTTAATCGGACATTCGAGGAAAGATTTGTGGTATTTCCAAGAATCTTGGACCTGGTTGCAATTTTTCTAGTATTGGATCTTTTATTTTCTTTTATTTCCCTTTGGGGGTCGGTTACCCCGTTCCCTTATTTCTTCTTCCTGATGGAACAGGGGCTGGCATAAGCGGCACCCAAAATCAACCAGGTCGACCGAGCGAGGGCAACTGAAGGGGGGTGTGTGTGGGTGATTTTTGGCGTGATATCTAACGATCCAGCTTCCTTCACCTCCGTCCTCCATTCCATCTTCATCCTCGCCCTATGGCGGCGCCCTATCCGCAGCCAACCTACAGCAAGGAGCTGCGGCGCACTGTAGCAGCGCCCGAGCAGTAGCTTGGGGGAGGAAATCGGCGGCCGTTTCGAGCTCCTCATCGCCGGCCAGCAGGCGCCCCACCTCCCCATCCTTCCCTCCTTCTTTCTCTTCCATTTTCCTTCTCTTTCCATGCCCTAGCGGCTCTTTAGCACCACCCAAATAGCAGCAGTGTTGGCTGCGTTCAGCAGCGATGATGGAGGGATAGTAGCTTCGATTGGCAGTCATTTAGGGTTCGTTTAGGGATTAGAGGGGCTGCTATGGAGGCTCCCCATCTTCCTCTACCTTCCCTTTCCTTTCCCCATCTTCTTCCCTCGCCCAGTGGTGCCCCTAGCAGCAGAGTCGACCTGCAGCAGCTCGTTGCTGCAGCCGCAGCAAGAGGCCACCCTAGGGCAGCAATCACTTGGGAAGATGGTCACCAACTTCGGCCAAAGGTCCAGAGCCTCAAGCCGCAGCCATCAGTCTGGTTTAGCACTCAATCGAGCTTTCCTATCAACCTGTACGAGAGGTGAAATAGCCTACACAAATGGTTTGCTAACAAAGCTATTCCAAGGTTGAAGACAACCAAATCTTGCCCGGAATCAGGCCCTGGACGCACCTCCGGACGAATCTGGATAGTCCAAATCAAAGTGAGTAGGATTTCATTTATTTATCATTAATAAACTCAGGCGTTTGAATATTTTCTATTTTGTGCGCGAATTACGCTGATAACAGGCGTTATCAGGCGTCGGGCAACGTTTGGCGTCGCCCGACCTTTTTTTGTTCATAAAATGCTTCTAGACACTGTTATATGATTAAATTTAGCATTTGAACAGTATGGATTGAATCAATAGATTTATATGGTTCATTGGAACCTAAATTGCTCATTTGAATGTTGAAATTAGAAATTCATGTCTGAAAATGGTATGATTTGGGTATGATCCCATACAATGAAGATTTCTAATAAATTATCAGATGTACGATTTCAAAGTTGATATGAATAAATAAAATATGCATGAAAACCCTAGTTGCATATATCTTTTGAAATTAATATGTGTAAATTGATATTTACATGAAATGGCACATTTCTCTGAAGTATTACCAGAAATTCTCAAGTATTGTTATTAAATTGTATTGTGATATGTAATTAACTCTTAATTTAGTTAAGTGATGCACAAACCAGGATTTGGGTTAATGTGCATGTTTTTCGAGAATTTTAGAGAATTGATAATTGTTGAGTATGATTCTCATATGTGAAGTAAATTTCTTTAATTTGTGCAATAAGATGTTCAATTGCGTAAATTCGCTATGTATGTGCCAAATTGAAATAAGTTGGGTTATTTATGCATTTCTAAATTGTGTGAATGCATGGTATGAGAATTTCTCAGAAATTAAAATGATTTGAAATATATTGCTCTGTCGGTTTAGAATGACAGTGTATTGTGATCTGATATGAAATCAGTAAATGTGAATTTCCTGTTTAAATGTTTATATATTAATCAGTTAATAGACTTAGGTTCCCTAACACCATAGAACCCCTTCGAGAGATCTGCTTCTTAGGGGTGAAACTCGTGTTGCAACATTAACCGTGCGGAGTCATGGTGGCACGAGGACAGAGAGGCAGTGTTCAACAATAATTCGTGCAGAGTCACGGTGGCACTGGAGAAAATAGGGGTTATTGCAACAAGACCCGTGCGGAGTCATGGAGGTAACCCCATGAGACTCTCCGCCTGTGTGCTCAGGTTAGAGGAGGAGTCTAGAGCACTCGGAGTAGTGCATTGAGGCCGGAGAGCCTGTAGGCCGGAGAGCCTGTGATCCTGTGGCAGAGCAGGGCTGGCGTTCAGACTTAGCATTTCCCGGGTGTGTCGCTAAGTCTTGTATGGTGGGATCGTAGTTCACTATGGATCATTATATGCAGAGTACACTACATATGATTAGGGCATAATAATAATATAAATATGTAATCATATAGGAACATAGTAAATTTAATATGTTAAGAGATTTGAATTTCTGTACCAATTCTCTATAATTTCTTATTGGTTTAAAATATCTGATGTTTCATAGAAATGAAATTGTTATCTATAAATCTGCTATGTCATTAGAACTTCCCTGCTTAGTACTGCACTTATCTTTATTTCAATTTTATATATCTAATGAGTTGTTTAGTGATAGCTAAATGAAATGCTATTCACTGAGCGAGTAGGCTCATCCCTCTACTCAAACATTTTCAGGTCAACATCAGCAACAAGAATCAGAAGGATCTTTTCATCCTAACGCTTAGTCTGTAGAAGGTATCTGTAGTTAGTTTAGATAGAGGTCTCTTGGTCCTTTCCCCTTGATCCTTGGGACATGGTGTGGGTGAGAGAGAGTATGTATGGCGAATGTGTAAAAGATGTAAATTAACTGTTATGTTTACTTTCTGTTAAAAAATGTTACATGTTGTAAACTATGTTTATGTTCTCTAGCCAGGTTAATTGAAATGCTTCCACAATAGTTTATTATATTTTAGTTTACAGCAATAATCCGGATATCATTACGAGGTTTTAAAAAGGAAAAGTTCTCAGTGATTTGTTTATGTGATAATCCCTCCGTTGCGCCCTAATCTCGTGATTAGTGGTTAGTGTGAGATCGGGGTTTGACATAAAGACTACAACAAACTGATCTAGAAACGGATGGAACACTCGATTCATCGGATCCATGAAAGCAGCAGGCGCATTGGTTAGCCCGAACAGCATAACCACAAACTCGTAGTGACCATACCTCATCCTAAAAGCTGACTTTGGTATGTCATCTGCCTTAATCCTCAACTGATGATATCCGGATCGTAGATCGATCTTTGAAAACACTGTAGCACCACGCAACTGATCAAACAGATCACCTATCCTCGGTAACGGGTACTTGTTCTTGATCGTGACCTTGTTCAACTGCCGGTAATCTATACATAACCGCATCGATCCGTCCTTCTTCTTAACAAAAACACTGGAGCACCCCAAGGCGATGTACTCGGTCGGATGAAACCTTTGTCCAACAACTCTTGTAACTGCTTCTTAAGCTCTGCCATCTCTAGTGGAGCCATCCTATACGGTGTTTGTGTGACTGGTTGTGTTCCTGGAACCAGATTGATCTCGAAATCAATCTCTCGAGTTGGAGGAACACCAGGGAACTCATCGGGAAACACATCTGCAAACTCTCGGACAACCGACACCTCCTCGAGACTAGGACCCTTCGCCTTGGTATCTTCAACGGTATCCACAATGTGAGATAAGAACGCCTCACATCCTTACCGTAGCAACTTCT
Organism: Alisma plantago-aquatica; assembly: GCA_963693085.1. NCBI lineage: Eukaryota > Viridiplantae > Streptophyta > Magnoliopsida > Alismatales > Alismataceae > Alisma > Alisma plantago-aquatica. The sequence continues at coordinate 859,532,460 of OY856413.1, forward strand.
CAGCCACCATATCCGATATTAGACACATCGGAAGAATCTTCCTATCTCCTTGGAAGATCCACTTCATACCGTCATCATCAAACACAGCTTGCTTGGAACCACAGTCCAAAACAACCTTATACTTCTTTAAGGTATCCATCCCAAGGATAACATCAAACCCATGCATATCAAGTGGTATAAGATCCACTTGTATGATGTGTCCTGAAAAAGATAAGACACAAGATGGACACTCTTCTCGAAGCATCGAGGAACCATCAAGAGGGGTTTCTAACAACAAGCTATCTCTCTTACAGCTAACATGTAAACGATAGTTCTCAAACATACTATAGGCGATAAAAGAGTGTGTAGCACCCAGGTCAACCAGAACAGATATAAAGCAAGAAGAAGACATATCAGAATGAAATAACTCCATTTGACATGTCACCACTCACAGGTTGACTATCACCTCCGACTGACTCATAGCATAGAATCGAGCCATTGCTTGTTGTCCATGTCCTCTGCTTCCTTGAGAAGACGATCCTACTTGCGATGCTTGACCGCATCCTCACCCTCTGCTACTACTGGGCTGCTGTCTATCTGATCCTTGATGATTCTGCCTTGGCTACTGTGTCACTTTGACATCTCTATTTGGGCAATTTAACCTGAAATGCCCGATCTGACCACAAAGATGGCATGACCTATCTTCAAACCGTGCCTAGATGGCCTTGTCACTGCCACAGAAGATGTACTATGTGCCTTTGATGGTGAAGAAACATAACCTCTTCCCTTACTCGGAGACCACTGCGATGGTATAATGGAACCTCTCATCATGGAAGCTGCTGAAAACCTAGGCTTCTTGAAGCCACCAAACCTCTGTCCCTGGAACCGCGTAGGCCTCTTCTTAGACATGGATTCACTTTTCTCCCTAACTGACAGTTAGATCCTCTGGATAGATTCCAAAAATGTAGAAAACCATTCTCGGTTCTCCAGCACAGGAGCAGGTGTTGTCAGCTCAGCACTCAGACCCTTCTCAAAATGTCTGATCCTCTCTTCATATGTCGCCGCCATGTGAGGAAAAAACCTCAACAGGTCCATGAACTTGGCTTCATACTCGGTGATGTTCATCGTTCCTTGGCGCAAGCACTTGAACTGGCTGATCTTCTCATCCAGATACATCTTCGGGAAGTATCTGCTGACGAACTCGCGCCGGAAAACCTCCCAACCGATCACCTCACGAGGTCGCTTCTCCTCCTCGATGGTCCACAAGTGACCAACACTACCTTTCAGAAGGTAGACAACGTGCTTGACTTTGTCTACTTCGGGGATGTCGAGGATCTGGAAAGCCTTCTCAAGACTTGTTAGCCACATATCTGCATCCACTGGATAAGCCGTTCCAGTATAATTCGAAGCTCTGACTCGGCGAAGCCGCTCAAAGGTCTTCCCAATACCCAATGTTTCACCATGGGGCGCCTGTGCTCTCGGCGGAGGCACTGACAATCTTTCCACCATGAGATTTATCGTAGCCATCATCTACCCCATAAGATGCTGATAGGTAGGATGTTCAAGAATGGCTGGGTCAGGTTTAGGGACCTCAAGCATCCGATCTTCATGTGCCTGCCCTATAGCTCCATCAACTGATGCAGCATCGCTATTCTCAGCAGCATGTTCTTCATGGTTTCCAGACATATTGGCTTTTCTTCCGCTGAGGGCAGAAGATGATTGTCAGAAAATCTAGAAAACTCATAAGAACAGACACAACCTAGTCCTAAATCCCTGTAGACTCAATGAACCTAGAGATCTGATACCAAACTTGTGGCAGTACATCCCACTATCACATAGACAGCGAGGTGTTATGCGAAAACGTACGGAAATCACCATAAACCACAAATTACAAAAAACACAGGTTAATTAAAACCGATTGTGGAAAGCAGATACACTGAGAAAACTATTACATTTAGGTCCTCATCCTATAAAGAAACACGTTATATAAACATATACAAGATTCCTGACACGTGTCCACAGCTTAGAGGATCAGTTGTCTAGCCATCACATGAGTTCATCACCTGTTTATATGTACATAACGGCCCACATCCGTCCAGCAGCAGGGTATACAAAACGTCATCAGCTATACGTCGTGAAACAACGTCAAAATGCTCCCAAGGACTCGAGAGTACAGGGATAACTCTAAGACTCTACTACAAAATGACCAAAACAACAACATGTCCATCTCTTTCCTTCTACTGCTCTTCTTGCTGCTCGGCCGCAACTCTGCGACCACCACCACGTCTAGCTTGAACACCTAAAAGGTTATAAACCAACGAGGTGAGACACACAGTCCCAACGAGAAACATAACTCCCCGCCGAAACCACAAAGCCAAAGGAAGATAAAGCAACAATAGCAGATAACTGATAAGAGGTATAACAAGAGTAGTTTATAAAGTAAAGCTATCCATACCGTCAAGCTTACCAGGAAGTTCGGAAGGCATATACCCAAGTATTTCTTTATGGAACATGATTAACAAGATAAGATTTATAAGGTCTTACCACATAATATGAGGAACATATGATAACTCCAAGGTATAACAAGATTAACTACAGAAGAAAGACCTCAACCAATGTTCTGTGTTTTGCCTTAAGCAGTAAATATTATACGGCTGGATTACGTATTATTATGCCCTGAGGAAGTGAGCCATACCGCTCAAATCCAACCTTTGGTTGTGAAACCTAAGCCGGTGCCATACAAGGTCAATGGAAGAGCCAGACTCCATGACCTCCCACCTCATGGTCAGTGCACGAGTACAACACAAGAAGGACTACAGTCTCATGCTTAAGTGGCCTCAGGCACAGGGTCAGGCTACCCTCTGCCTAGCCCACCCCGGTACAGGTATCGGTGCTAGTGAAACTGAGCCATGGGCCTGTTCACCGTGCTCTGAGCCATGAATGCATTCATGCTCCCATATCACACATCTTGAGCCATGGGCCTGTTCACCACTCTCTTATCATACTTTGGGCTACGGGCCTGAATCTGCACCCTGGAGTCTACAACCGAAGTTGCACTCTTACCTCCTCACTTTAGGCTAGGAGAAACCTCGCATACTCAATAATATGCGCTCCGGGTTAACCCGCAGCAGAACTCGTTTCACCATCACCAGCTCCTGATGATGATGGATCTATGGCCAGGGCAAACTACATGATATGTTCCACCGTGATTAGTTAGTATATTTTAAGTGGATTGCAAGATTCAACCAAGTTGTATAACATGCAAACTATAACAAGAATAAACAACATGAGACTCAATATTATGCTTTTATTGTAATCAACATCATCCTGATCCATCACAAGGATCCAACATTACATGTTACCACTTGGCCTCTTCCCAATCATCTAGACCCATCACAAGGATCATCACATTGCCATGTGATCTCAATCCCTCATCACATAGTGCTACTACCTTTCAAGGCTTACATCATCACCATGGGATAGAAATCCAAGTCATCATCAAAGGATAACACCTCATCTAGGCACTTTAGCCAACCTAGGTCCTCAGACCAAAACAGATCAGGCATATTATCTCATCATTAAGAGTAACCATCAAAGCAGTGTTACTCAAAGATGTATATATACCTCATAGCCCTTTTCTTGGCTATGCATCACCTGCATGGTTAGTATGTACAATCATCATGGACTAACAGAAAGATCATATTATCAACATAGGGTAACATTTGTGATTATATGCTTTATCAATCATTCCTCATTCTGTGATCATAGACATAGGTCATATCATCATGAAAAGCATCTTATATGCTTATCATCTACTCAACATTATACATATCATTCCAGATGATTATGAACACAAGTACTATCATGGCAAGATACATAGATGTAATCTACTATCACGATTATCATCAAGCATGTCAAGGGTTACTATCAAAACCAGTGTGATCCATGAATAAGAGCTAGCATATATGTTTTCCATAAGAGACAAGACCTTCACTAGAAGTGCCCACTACCCTCATCAAAGGTGGGTTGGGTAGGGCACCGACACTAAAGGTAACATCGGTCAAACGATTAAGCCACATATCGGCCAAGCACAAGGATGTCGTGCATCCAAGGCATAACAGTCAACATCATGATGTGTAGCTATGTCCAAGAGGCATATCGTGCAATGCAGCGTCGTGCACCTCCAAGAGTAACGTGCAACTCAGTCCGTGTCATGCAATGGTGCATTGTGCAACGCTGTGTGTGCATTAGGGACGATGTCTATAAAGCCTGTCAGGCAGCAACCTCAAGAGGTGTATCATGCAACTACCTACTAACGGCCATCAGCATAACGTGCAACCACACTATATCATGCAACCAGGGTGTATCGGCCTCAAAGCCTATCGTCCAACAAAGCTCAAGAGGTGCATCATGCAACAGGGGATAACGTGCAACCATATGTGTATCAGGCAACCAAAGTGAGAAGCTCGGCCAAAGGGGGGTATCTCAGGCAACGGCGCGTCGCACACAAGGCATATCGGCCAACACACAAGACTAAGGTGTGACGCCTGACACAAGACCAAAACACAGATCAAGCTAACGACTCCATACCTCAAAGCACAACGACACCAAGCCATCACATAGGCTAAGTGTATCGGGCAGGTTATTCATCAAGGTGTGATGCCCGACACACACTCAAGGCAGGGACCAAGGGTGACGCCCGTCATAGCCACAACATGTGTTGTCCAAGGCTCAAGATCAAGAGGGGTATCAAGCAACACCTCCCCCAAGATCATAACGGTCAAGATGCAACTCCACAAGGTCTTCATCAACCTCAAGCACAAGGGAACCAAACCCTAATGGATCAAGAAGATGGCTCACCTCTCAACAACTAAGAGAGAGGGGTCTTACACATCTCTTATCACCAATCGGGCAACACAAGGAACAACCATAGCCAAGGTCCACATCTACCACAAAGCTCACCTTTCAAGTCCATGGTGAGAGGAGGGTGTTGCTCAAGCCACTAGAACACAAGCTCACCTCTCAACTTAAACGAGAGAGGGGTATTGCCCATATTACTAGAACTCAAGCTCACTCCTCTAGACCAAGGAGAGAAAGGGGTGTTGATCACCAAGAAACCCTAGAACATAGGTTCAACCAACAAGAAGAAACTAAGATAACAACCTACATAGCTGATATGATCATGAGCAACATATAACAACATAGAAGAAGGTAGTGTAGTTAGGGTTAGGAGTTATGTAACCCGCCATAAGCAAGCTCCAAGCATCACCAAGTAAGAAGAGCAAGACACTCTAGGGTTCGGCCACCACTAGAGGAAGAAGGAGACTCCAAGAAGGATCAACCACCAAGCTTGCAGAAGAAGAGAGGGTGTCGTGCACCAAGGGAGAAGGAGACTAAGGAACTAAAGGGATCCTTAGCAAGGGAAAGGAAACACATATATAGAAGGGGATGGAGGAGAAACCAAGGAAAGACAAGGCAAGGTGTCACCCACCTAGGGACACTTGTCCATGGGCAATGCCACCACTCTAGAATGTCCTAAACACATGTCCAAGGCCATTGCCACATGCAAGAATCAAGAACCAAGTGTCCACTAGTGGTGACACAAACGAGGTCAAAGAGAGTCAAAGGGTCCATGGGCGACACACCCCCACACCATGGTCGACACACCCCCACCTTGGCCGACACAACCCTGGGTGACACACATCCTGGGCGATACACCTAGGCCGACACCCACATGATCTTGCCCGACACAAGGTCCAAAGAAGCAAAAGCATCACACAACAAGGCTCAACAAGCTCAACCAAGCCCAAAGGAACTCAAGCAACAGGCCCAAACCTTCCTCTCAACACTAGAGGAAGCAAGGAGAGGGAGGAACACCTTACAAGGTGACAAACTTGCCCACAAACCCTAGACTTGGGTTAATTGCAAGTAGCACCTCCAACTCTCAACAAAGCACAAACAAACCCTAATCACCACTAAAGGTGATTAGCAAGGAACTAAGCATCAGGGTTAGGGAAAGCAAACAGGATAAGCCCTAAACGGAGGTCAGGGTCCTTACATGAAGTGTGTTATGTCAATTGTTACATTGAGATGTAATAAGTTTAATGCACTTTGATAAGTGTGGGCTAACATACCTTGAGAAAGGGTTAAGTCAAGTTAATATAGTATGATGTAATCATACCCTGATAAGGATGAGAGAGGAACTCATACCTTGTGTTGATGATTCATTTAAAGATAAATGATGAGAATAAATAAGTATGATGCAATAATTATGATATCAATGTTTGCTCTTAGATGTGTGGAGCAATGAATTAGGGTTTGATCATTGATAATATGATCTTGAAAACCTAAATGGTTAATAATGGAAAACCCTAACCCTAATGATGGGAAGGTTGTATTTCTCTTATTGCATAAGCCTTGTAAGGCATGTTAAATACTTGTATAACAAGTATAATGATTAATGGCCTTGTGATCCATGTGAATAAGTTGTTGCCTAGTGAAAGGTGACAAAATGATTAACGGGCCTTATGAGCCATGTGAATAGTTGTTGCCCAGTGAAAGGTGACAAGATGATTAATAGGCATGGTGAGCCATGTGAATAATAGTTTCCTAATGAGAGGTTACAAGATGCTTATAAAAGTCTAATGTAAGGAATGGTAATGTGAAAAATAAACTAAGGGAAATGGAAACCAGTAACTTCATAATAATAATAAATGGTTATAATAATAACGAAATCTTGATCATACATGCTTTATGCTTATAGCCAAATAAGGGCTATAGTGTTTTGAATATGCTTAAAGGAGATAAGAGGAACACTTGTAGTACGTAAAGAATGTGAATTGATATGATGGCTTGCCCCAGGGTATAATGACTAGTAAAAGGATGTGATAACCAATGATGAATTTAAGGGATTGATATCCCATAACGAAGGTGTAATTAGGATTGGTTACGGACCAATGCCTGGCGGTGTAATCAGTTTTGGTTAAAGTCCAATACCTAGCAGAGGCTTAATTCCTATAATCAGGTTTGGTTAAAGTTCAATACCTGGCAGAGACTCAATTCCTATAATCAGGATTGGTTACGGAACAATGCCTGGCGGTGTAATCATGTTTGGTTCAAGTCCAATACCTGGTAGTGGCTTAATGCTTGTAATCAGGTTTGGTTAAAGTCCAATACCTGGTAGAGACTCAATGCCTATAATTAGGATTGGTTATGGACCAATTCCTGGTGGTGTAATTAGGTTTGGTTAAAGTCCAATACCCGGCAGAGGCGTAATGCCTGTAATCAGGTTTGGTTAAAGTTCAATATCTGGTAGAGGCTCAATGCATGTAATCAGGATTGGTTACGGACCAATGCCTGGCGGTGTAATCAGGTTTGGTTAAAGTCCAATACCTGGCAGAGGCTCAATGCCTATAATCAGGATTGGTTACAGACCAATGCCTAGCAGTGTAATCAGGTTTGGTTAAAGTCCAATACCTGGCAGAGGCTCAATGCCTGTAATCAGGATTGGTTACAGACCAATGCCTGGTGGTGTAATCAGGTTTGGTTAAAGTCCAATACCTGGAAGAGGCTTAATTCCCGTAATCAGGTTTGGTTAAAGTCCAATACCTGGCAAAGGCTTAATGCCTATAATTAGATTTGGTTAAAGTCCAATACCTGGCAGAGGCTCAATGCCTGTAATCAGGATTGGTACGGACCAATGCCTGGCGGTGTAATCAGGTTTGGTTAAAGTCCAATACCTGGCAGAGGCTTAATGCCTATAATCAAGTTTGGTTAAAGTCCAATACCTGGCAAAGGCTCAATGCCTGTAATTAGGATTGGTTATGGACCAATGCCTGGCGGTGTAATTAGGTTTGGTTAAAGTCCAATACCTGGCAGAGGCTCAATGCCTATAATCAGGATTGGTTACAGACCAATGCCTAGTGGTGTAATCATGTTTGGTTAAAGTCCAATACCTGGTAGAGGCTTAATGCCTGTAATCAAGTTTGGTTAAAGTCCAATACCTGGCATAGGCTTAATGCCTGTAATCAGGTTTGGTTAAAGTCCAATACCTGGTAGAGGCTCAATGCCTGTAATTAGGATTAGTTACGGACCAATGCCTGGCGGTGTAATCAGGTTTGGTTAAAGTCCAATACCTGGCAGAGGCTTAATGCCTGTAATCAGGTTTGGTTAAAGTCCAATACGTGGCAGAGGCTCAATGCCTGTAATCAGGTTTGGTTAAAGTCCAATACCTGGCAGAGGCTCAATGCCTGTAATCAGGATTGGTTACAGACCAATGCATGGCGGTGTAATTAGGTTTGGTTAAAGTCCAATACCTGGCAGAGGCTCAATGCCTATAATCAGGATTGGTTACAGACCAATGCCTGGCAGAGGCTCAATGCCTGTAATCAGGATTGGTTAAAGTCCAATGCCTGGCGGTGTAATCAGGTTTGGAAGAGTCCAATACCTGGCAGAGGCACAATGCCTATAATGATAACACAGGACTGGTAATAACCCAATTCATGTATTAATGATGTATGAGTGCATGAAAGATATAATTTCAATATCTATTTAAGCTGATTGGATAAGGCCAACAGATAGAAACAAGAATAATTCATGGGTGGCATTTCAGGATAATAAGTATCACAAGAAAAGCTTGACATATTGATATGTTGATGCAATATGATAGATAAATGACATACATGTTCTCCCTATTCCTTATAAAGAGAATAGATGATTTACTGTTCTATCATGGATAGATGCAATACTTTAAAAAGATGAGAATAATTTAATCTGCTTAACCTCTGCTCAGTTTTATATTATTAAACTGCACTAATAATGTTTTTGGCGAAGAGTTATATCTCTTGCTGGGGCAATTTTCAATTGTCTCACCCCCGTGGGATCCAACATTTTTAGGTGGACAAGCACGGAGGAGGTTGAGAACATCTTGTAGAGGAAGAACATCAGCAGTAGCAGGGACAACAGTGACAGCTCAGGCTGAGTGTACTTTTTGTCGTATTTTGTAGATAGAAGTCCTATGTGTCGTCTCTGTACTCTCAGGTCCTCAGAGTTAATAGTTAGTGCTTTCAATGAATCATTTTGTGATTTTGGCTTGATGCCTCGAGGTTCTTAGGTTGTCTGTGTTTAGCTTTTAACAAGGCAGTTGATGTTGTAACCCTCGAGAAGAGATGTTACAAGATATGTACTTATGAACCAGGATGTAAATGTAATACATTGGTTCTTGTTGAAAGAGTTTTCCTATGATTGGATCTCTTTGCAAAATGATTTTAAATTTTAGTGATTTTCAGTAATCCGCTGTTTATGTCTATTCCGCTTAATTAGTAATGATTTGTTTGTCAGTTTGGCGACTGTCGTTACAGTCAAAGAGAATTTGTTCCACTTTTTCATCATTCATTTCATGAGAATCGAGGTCGATGAGTGTTGTCTCAAGTGGGTCTTTAGAAGTAGGTGTATCCTACCACTACTACACCATCTTGTCAATGCATCCAATGCAGATGATTATTCCTAGAAAGAGGATACCTTATGACTCTCGAAGATGTTGAAGTAGAGTCTGTTTGTTCTAAGAGCTAATGGTAACATTTAGTTTCAACATTTATAAAGTCTTTGGTTATTTCTAGGAATGGGTTCCCAAAGATGAGAGGACACAAAAGACCCTCCTTTATGTACATGATGAAAAAATCACAAAGGAACATAATATTTGGGACCCACTCTCATAGGGATGTCTTCTACAATCTGCACAGGGGTGGTCATAGAAGAGTCTGCAAGTGGAATCATGATGTGGTGGGAAGGATGTCAATGGTGAAACCTAGTCTTTGGAACAAGTTGTATGGCATGATGAAAATATTTTCCCCAAGGTTAGCAAGGCCTTTTTGGAACTTGGAGTCCTCAATAAAGTATGATATGCCAAAAGATCTTGGATCCTTAAGTTATTGTGGCATCTTGATCTAGATAATGTTAGAAGTTTTCTTAGCTAGCTTCACCATCTTGTACTCCTATATTGTGTACTTCCAAGTGAGGTGAGCTTTTAAGAATTTGGTCTGTTAAGGAATATCAGCAAGATCATTAAGGCAGGTAATCTCATTCAACTTCTTCATTTCTTCCTTGAACTTCATGAATATTAAGTCAAGTTGTGTCTAAGCTAGACAACTATGGTAAGGACACACAATTTGTAGATAGGAACCACTAGAATATTAGGATTAGTTGGTGTAACTTATAATTCTTTGTTGGTATTGGATGTGCTTCTCTTGTTTGCACTAGATGTATCACTTTGATTTGGCATTTAGATCACTGGCTCAATAGATTTTTCGATTGAGTTGAGTTCATCATCATTTTCATCTTTAAAGATAATCTTGTTACTAATTAGGGCTGGTGGTTCTGGTAGAACCAACCTAATTAGTGCGGCAATATCCTTCAACTACTCATCATATGCTTTAGGTTGTTTTCGGTTTGATTCTAAAATGAACCCACTATTGGGTGAATTGTGGCAGTAATTTGCACTAACTGAGCCTTCATGGACTTATTGTATGCATGTTATCTATCTAGAATCATCTTGATTGATTCTAGGCGAACTTGATCTTCATATATAGACATGTTATGTTGGTTGCCTTGACCTGGGAGGAGTTGTCCTTGGTAGTTGTAGATTGTTATCCCAGACTACATTTGTTTCCTTGATTGAAATTATTACAATATTGTCCAATATTGAAGTTGTTCTATCAAAATATTTGATTATCCTAGAAACCCACATGACCCTAAACATGGTCTTTGTTGGGTCTTTTCTTGAGCTGATGTGCATTTGTTGCTTTGCCAAGATTCCCATACTAGAAGCCTATATGGTGTCTTGGTCAATTGGAGTTATGGTAGCCCCGACTTGGAATGGAATTGACTACATGAACTTCTTCAATAAGGGGGATCCTACTAATCTAAGGAAGGTGCATGTTCAATGTAGCTTGGTAGAGGTGATTGCACTCTAGGCTTGTGTGTCCCTGTACACTACAGACTTGGAAGACCTCTATGGATGCCATAGCATGAAAAGGAGATGAGCTCTCTACCCATACCTCTAGAGTGATGACTCTAGGTTTGTCTTGCTTAACAGAAAGAGCCTTCAAGGATTTAGAAATTGCTTTCAGATTATATTTTTCTTCCATCACGGAATCTTGGGAAGCCGTCTTTTGCATGAAGAACCCCAATTATCTTGGTTTTTCTCTCCCCTGACCTTCCATGCATCATCAAAGCGACAATCAAATAAAGTCTACACTGGAAGTGGTATTAAGGAACTATTTGATGTCATCATCCACTCCCCTTTAGAAATTTTTGATAAGTTGTGGAAAGGGAATGTTGTGATGAGGGGCATTTATATAATACTTCCTTGTATCATTCCTAAGATTATAAAATAGATTAAGTTGGAAATTGTTCGAACTAGGTGGCTTTCCCACAAATTTGGTGAGTGAGGGTAGGAATAACTTATTCAAGAACTTGTTATGAAGCTCCTGACAAGTGTTGATGTTGCCATCAACTAAGGAGTTGTACCAGACCATGGCCTTCTTGATGAGGGAATAGCTGAATAGGCATAGTTTGATGGATTAAAGGACACACCACATTTATTGCTTAGTCCACATTGATTAGTGAAATTATAGAGATGATCATGTTCATCCATGTTGGCTCTGTCTACAAATTGTTATTTTGCATCATCGTCACTCATTGTGTCTTGATTCTGTAGTTTCATTCCTCGATGGTTGTTTAGACAAAAGGGAAGCAAACATCTACAGCTTAGGGATAAAGAACTCTTATAGATCTCATTGTCTTTCCTCTTCTTCAACTTCTAGTAGATCTTCTTACACATCTCTGGCTTCAGCCATGAGTCTATGCCTCCAATTTGTATTTGATCTTCTCATCATTCATCTTGGCTTGGGATTCATGAAAAAGCCTGTTCTAGGTTCATTAGGTCTCATGGTCAGAGTCTAGTCTAGGACTAAACTTTAGAGGAGTATTGCATTCAATATAGATGATTCCTGAGATAGGTAAAAGATATGTTATAATATCAATTATAAAAGAAAACTCCTAATTATCCTATGCTAGTTAATCTTCTCAAAAGATTATATTGTCCTTAACAACGGTGCCAAAATTTGATGCAGATATTATCACACAATAAATTCCTAGGGCTGAAGTCACTATGTTTTACCTAATCCAAGTGTATGAAAACCCCAACCTTAAGCAGACAAATCTTATCATTGTGTAGAATTTGAATCGAATCCAAAGGACAACATAGTTAATAATGTTCTAATCAATACAACCAAGCAAGAATTAGTGCTTATCATAAAAGTTACATTTGTTTTATAAAACTATAATTTTAAAAATCAAAAGGCATATAATAAAATTCTATATTTAAAAAATTATGAAAATACTAGGGTGTATGGGTTTCACTATCACTATCTATTGTTCACTCTATCACAACATCATAACACATAGGACCATATTACATTAAGGGTGGGTAAATCTATCCTTTTGAAATTAATATAAAAATTGGACATATATTACTCCAAGATCACCATCGCATTACCTAGAGATCATGTATTTATTGCCCTGAGAAACAACTATATGGTATTATCATCAAAGGTTAAACTAGAAGCTAACTGATAACCTTGGTCTTTGGTTTAAAATTCTCTACACCCAAGTCCAAATAAACATGCATATATGTCATCCAAACACATAAACAAGCAATAAATAAAAGATTCATAGTGTTCAGCTAAATTTAAGTGAAAAAATAGAGAAAAATTAGGTAGATGGGCTACCCCTCATACCCTAGTGAGAGGAATACTCACTCCTCATGATAGTAACAACATAAACAAATGTTGAAATAACAAAATTACCAAAAGCATATAGATAAGTAGTTGTGATGTGAAAATTCTTGTCTTCTTTCTTAGGTATGTGTTTAGAGGAGCAAAGGTCAATCAAGATACTAAATTGACGGCTGATAGATATATATCTTTTAATGTTTATCGAGATAACAAACAATGGATGTATGGCTGATTGAGATAACTATGTTGAGGTTGAAGATCGATGTGTGGCGGAGGTTGACTAATCAACCTATGTCTATCAATGGTGGTGGATCAAGATGTAGTGGTGGAGCTCGAATGGACTAACTCTTTTGAGGTTGATATCTTGAGAGGAAGTGCAATTCAATTGATATAACAATTTCAACATTCATCAATTGAGCTTTGTATATCAGTCACACTCTCTTTCAAGGGTGATTGATCAAGCCATGATATCAATGGTTACAAAGTGAATTTGTTGAAAAAGTTATTCAGCCTCTCAGTCTCTCTAGATCTCTTCAAGTGGATGAAATGACCTTCTATTTATAGGATTAAGAGAGGAAGTCTAGTAGTGCCCTAAGGAATGTGACGAGGCACCCATATTGAATGCATTGGTGGTAAGAAGACAAAGAGTGACAAGCTTTGGCTAGCACATGAAGGTCCAACAGTTGAAGTCAACCAATTTGTATTGGTAAAGGTTGATTGTCAGATGGTTGATTGTCAAGAGGTTGAATCGAGAAGCTCAATCATAAGAGTTCAATATATTGAGCTACACTAGTAGACCATGATCATCACCATCTAATTAATGGAGCTCGGTTGGAAGACCTCAATGTGATTGAGGTCGATCACCAGGTCAATAAGTGTATTTTTGGTAGGTGATCAATCAATGGACCTCGATATAGAGGTACATCAATAGATCTATCGAGTGTTCAATCTAGGAGGTCATCAAGTTCTCAATTGAGGATGTTGATCATCAGTTTAAACCAAAGATATTGATCGATTTACCTTCAAAACATGCACAAAATTTGTTTCAAACCATGGCATTGCCCCACACCTTGAGAGAGACATCCCCTTCTCAAATTTTCTCACTAAAATCCAGTGGGAACCCTAGACCACACTAGTTTGGAGAAATAAAACTCTAAACCTACTAAAGAAGTCAATAAATGTATGAAAACCCTAATAAATTAACATACAATTTTAAACAAAACCAAACAAAGATATTTCTAAGGCAAACTAAGAGATATACATACAAAACTTGATAAAAATGTGAATTAAACTAGGATGAATGTGCATTCATTACTTTTATGTTCATTGATTTTTTCAACTATTATAGTTTATGCTTGTCTTTGTTGCTAAAATAATTTACAAGTGGATGTTAGTTTGGAACAATCAATCAAGTGCTTAGTTGCATTTATGGTTCATGTAAACGAATAACTACCTTCGATCTCCAATAAAATCACCCGCCTTCAGAATGGTGCCGACAACTGGGTAGATGATCCCAATGCTATGAAAGTCATGGTGAGATCCTTCTTTCAAGACCAGATGAGTGGTCCAACAACACGCCTGAGATCTCAAGCAAGAACAGTCGGGTTCATTATCTCTTTTTTTCACCCGACTCACAAACTTGCAGCAATATTGAAAAGATTCCCACCCCAGAAGAAATTAGAAAAATCATGTTTCTTATGGCACCAAATAAATCCCTCGGGCCCGATGGTGTCTACAACTCGTTGATCTAGAAGAATTGACCCAAGGTTGGGCAGTCTGTCATCTCCACAGTCCCGGATGCTTTCTTATCCAGATGTGTGGACGCCCGTCTTGCTGACTCATTCACAGTCTTAATTCCTAAGAACAAGCAACCACAATCTTTGGTGACTTTCGGCCTATATCCTTGGAATAATACTTGATTCAAGATGATCTCTAAGGTTCTAGTGGAATGCCTCAAGCCACTACTTCATGACTGGGTGTCTGAAACCCAATCTAGTTTCATTCTTGGAAGGAGGATCACAAACAACATCATACTCATACAAGAAGTCATTCATACCATGTGTAACAAGCACACTGGTAAGGCTTGGGTATGCATCAAACTTGACCTTGCTAAGGCATTTGATAAAATGAGATGGGCTTTTATCTCTGATACTCTCCAAAGAATAGGCTTACCTGAAAAGATTATTAATATGATCATGCAAATCATCACGAAAGGGCACACATCCATCCTTTGGGAAGGGGCACCGCTGGAGCCCTACAAAGCCACCTAAGGGGTTTGACAGGGTGACCCCATTTCACCATATATCTTTGTTCTATGCATGGGGAGACTCAGTTAGGCTATCTACAATTCTATAACACTAGAAGAATGGAAACTGATCCGACTTTTCCGTCATGGTCCCCATCTCTCTCATGTGCTTCTTGCTGATGATATTTTGCTAATGGCCGAAGCCTATGTCATCCAAAATCGTGTCATAAATAAAATTCTCAATCAGTTTGCTCGTGCTTCTGGATAGACTGTCTTGAAGGCAAAATCTCGGAGTTTCTTTTCACCTAACACCCCACGCCAAGCCTGTCGTTCTTTCTGTAGCAAGTTGGGCATCCAAAGCACTATAGATCTTGGCCGATATTTGGGTGTCCCTATCCTTCATCACCAGGTTAATAAATCTACACATGCAGCCATCACATCTACCATCAAGGACTACATGACCAGCTGGTCCACCCGACATCTATCCCTCGCTGGTTGGATCACACTTGCAAAGTCTACCCTACAAGCCATACCAAGTTACGCCATGCAATATGTTCAGCTCTCTCCATCCCTATGTGATGATATAAATAAGCATGTCAAGAATTTCATATGGTCCAGCGGCAGGGCTCATACAATCTCTCCTTGGTCTCATGGAAAGTTATTACTATGACTAAAAATGAAGGTGGTCTGGGAATCAAGGATGCACGTGTACATAACCAACCACTCCTATTAAAGAATGTAGCTTTTTCTCAATAACCCACATGCGCTTTGGGTGTGAGTAATGAAGGAAAAATATATGCAACATGGAACGATGGCAAAGAAGCCTTGCTCCTCAGTTTGGTCCTTCATTTGAAAGAACATCTTAAGCATCCAACAAGTGTCAGCAATAACCATGAACACGGGCACATCCTCAAATGTGTGAACCAGTAAATGGTTGCATGGTCGGTCTATAAATGATATGATACCTTCTTATGTACCACCCACTGGCCTTGATGACCTCTGTGTCGCTTCCATGACCCTTGTTGACGGAAGATTGGACTAGTCTTTCATCCATGCATATCTACCTGAGCCAACATGGTGGCACATCAGCCACATCTTCCCGCCAAACCCAGCAGTAGGCGATGATACATGGCACTACCCTTTTACTACCTCTGGTTCTCTTACTGTGAAATATGCATACTTCTGGATAAGAAGGGACTTGCTCATAATACTTGATGGGGACTGCACATCCATATGGCGCCTGCCTATTCCGGAAAAGTTCAAGACTTTCCTCTGGATACTTCAACATAAGGCAATACTAACAAATATGGAGAAGGCTCACCGCCACATTCCCACAGATGGTATTTGTCCCATCTGTAATAACGGCCAGGATACATTAATACATTGCCTCCGAGACTGCGCTAATAGCAAACAAGTTTGGCTAGTGCTGCATGTTGACCCTCACCTTTTTAGACTCACAGAAGATGAATGGATATCTCTACTCCTATCCTCTTCATGTATGTACATGGAGACGCTCATGCCCATTGTAGCTGTTTGGGCAATATGGCTACATAGAAACAACTTCATACATAACAGGAAGCATCACCTTGTTGTTCAACATATATCCTTCATCAAAGAGAAGGCCTGGGCTATCCTATCTCTTCCACCAATCGTGCTACACACCCCAACCGCCCCGAGTGCGCAAACACGACCACCAACAAGTCAGAACATATTGATATTCATCGATGCTTCCTTTACATCTTCTGTCGACACTGCAGGAATAGGAATTCAAGTTGTTGATGGAAATGGCAAATTCATTATGGGTAATGGTTCACCCAGCAGTTCCTACTCGGCACTGGAGGCAGAAATGCTAAGCATCATTTGTGCTATGGAACTCTACAAAAATACGGGATGGCGTTCACCGACCATTCTATCTGATGCACTTATAGTAGTAAACATTACTGCTGGAAGCATCCCTGCAACTAAAATTTTTGGTCCACATATGAGGTGTCTTAGGATACTCTGTAAGGATGTTGGAAAACCACACATCTCACACATATCTAGAATGCAGAATAAAGTTGCCGACTGCATAGAACACTTTAGTAAAAACTCTAGCAATGTCATTTCTTTTACTTCTAGCATACCTTCTTGGTTCAACATGAATGTTAATGTAGATGTACTCGATCTTTGGCCTACAATAGAGAGAAGGATGAATGAAATTAATTTCTATGTTTTTAGAAAAAAAAGTTTTGTAAAGTATAAAATAATGGACACATACATACCGTATCAAACGGTGACTTAAATTACCAGATTTGAACATTGAGGTTGGCTTTGTGAGGTGGTCCTTCCTAGGGTCATGATGGAGAGGGCCTTCAAGGTCATGTGTTGGAGACACAACTACATATTTTCACAAACGCATCATCAAACTAGAAATGATCCCAGTCGATGAACATTGTCTCATATTAATAGCCAATTTGTTAGTTGATTGTATAAAGGATGGTGTACTGGAGATACTATCAGGAATTTTGGAAATGGAATTCGGTCCATGGTGGGTAGGTGGTAGTATATTCCAAGGATATCTTGAAGGGAAAGGAATTGCAAGCCATCATGCTTCACTGCTGGTGAGGGCATCTACAATAGAAGGATGAAGGCTAAACAACGATCTAAATAGGGGTGAAGGTCCTCTAAGGCTGAGGGGATTAGAAATCAAGTGAATACACATTTTTGGTGGTGTTGGAAAATACGAAATAGATGTTTAGGTAATTAGAGATCTGAAAGGTGATGGAATGGTGAGGGTGAAATATCTGATTGAAGAAGAGAGAGGAAGTTGTAGATTGTTGGGTTTGGTGCTGGCATTGCAAACGTATGATGATGGCCAGAAGATGGGAGGGGGCATGTCTAGAAACCTAAGTAGTGAGCCTTACAATCTGGGGAGGCTTTGTGCTAGTAATGGCTGGGTGAGAAATGGTAGCATACATAGATCTGAGGAGTAATGGGAGAGGAGAGGAGATTAGAACCTTGGTTGTCAATTTTCATGTTGGTTACAACTAGAGAAAGAAATCATTCACAGTGGGGGATCTGGCACCACAACCACTGGTGGGTAAGGGCCGATGGTGGTGAGGAGGACAAAACCTTTAATGGTGGTTGTTTATATTAGTGTACAGGGTGTTTGATCATGGTGATATTTGACTACGGTTGATTGGTTATGTGGTGAGGAGAAATTGCATCCTTATGCTTATTGCGTTATAGAATGAAAGGGGATAGACATTTCTCTGTCATTGATGGTCATTCGTGCAATGGAGGAGGCACACAATGAGAAAATGGTTGGGTTAATTGGTCACTATTTCTGGTCAACAATGTGAGCCCATTAATGGTGTATCACTAGGTCAAGGGTATCTTTATGGAGGAGAGGGCATGGAGGATGGGTAAAGCATGTTGTCGTCATCTTGTAACCATATACCAAAAGTTGTGGGTTTATAGGGTTGGTAAAGATTAGAGATAATCAACCTTGGTTTGACCATGAAATAAATTTGGGTTTAATTGCTTTCTTTTTGCTCCTTTATTTCCTTCTCTTCAAGTATTTACAACTCTTATGTTAATAACCATACATACCCTAAATTTACCCACAACTCAAATTTTCATTATCTAAATTTTAAAAATACCAACTCCCATATTTATGATCTGAGGTTGTTAACAAATTTAGTCTATTAATTATACAATTATAACTTTCTTCTTATCAAATTGAAAGTTTGTGTGATTCCAATGCCAATTGTAAGACCCCTAACCTTGATTTTTGGTTGAACATGCTTTCTTATCATAATTAAATGCTTAAAACCTTATTAAAACATTGTGATGTGCTTTTATATTTTAACTAAAGATTATGTTTCAAGTTTGGTCCCATTTGGACACTGTTTGAGTCGGTTATGCATATATGTGCTATTTTTGGACTTAATTGCTATTTACCCACATCTAGGGTTTTCTTGAAATTTGTAACATTCCTATTGTGCCTCACATTTTTTCACATCATGTTGGACATAGTTGAGCTTTGGGGCACCTTGTCACACTTTGGTTCGAGTGGTGACATCGAATGTGGAGTTTAGGGTTTTGCATAGATGCCCTAATTTGATGTTTCACATTGGGTGTTGTCCATCTTTTTTTTTGGTGATTGCCGAGTATTATTTTGGATATGTTTCTCGACATTCAATGATGTTTTATTTGTGTGTATTTGATGATATTGTCCACTCATCATGGTCTCCAACATCATCTATGGTTAGCGATCATTTGAGTTTCTGATTATTTGGTCGCTAAAGTTTCTCATTGGTCGATTACTTTTTCTAGACCAAGTTGGTCGATGATTTTTCTTGGTGGGGTCATGCTAGTTGCATGAATAAGTGTGGTTCTTGCATGGATGAGATCTCTTGGACACTTGGCATATTTATCTTGACACTTAACCCTCTTTCTCTCTCTCTCTCTAAACCTAAGTTATATAAACCCCTATCTTACACAACTAGTTCCTTCTCCCTTCTTCGTTGGTTTCTTGGAGCTCGTTCCCTCTTTCTTGGTGATGAAGGAGGATCTCTAAGTTGATGAAGGTGGTCCGATCTCCCTTGCATGTTGATCTAGAGTTTGGATCTGCTCTTCTTTTGGATGTTTGATGCTCCCTTGCTTGTTTTCTTGACCTTGGTAACTGAGGTCCCTCTTTACCTTTGTTTTCCTTGTTGTCCTACCCTTCTTCTTTCTCTTCTTGGTCGAACCCATGGTGTTCCATGGTAGTGATTTAGTTAGAGATTGAAGAACTTCTCTTCTTAACCTTTATATCTAAGGTTTGCTTCTATCATAGAACTATTTGTTACCCTATGTCCACACTCCTATTGGCTATACAACCAAAGGCGAGTGGACCAGGGAGTCTGTCCCTAGAATGGATCTCAGAACATATTTCACACAAGAAATATATATGTACAAGCAATAAAAACAAGATATAACAAGATACTAAAAGGAGATAGAGAAGCATGTACCCATTTCTATTTCAAGATAACCCATTGGTGTTACATTCGAGTCTAGAGTGCAAAAGATCTTTGGCAACTACAAAATTGAATAAACAAAACATATTAATGCTAAAGCATTAAGTATGCCATGAAGAGGTATGTAATTAGTTTAAGAATAATACAAACTTGCTTGGCTAGAAACATGATCATAGACAAGAAGAATAAACAAGCGAGAACACTTAATGATATCCTTTTATACAACACATGTTTTAGGTTGCTTTATCCATTGTATCAACATTAGGTTGCCTAATGGATTTCTATACATTATATTCAAGGTTTGTCAATGTAAACTACTCAAACATGAAAGAAGTAGTCATAAGAACAAATAAATCAACCAAGTAAGTAAGTAGCCAAGAACACATATGAGCATACATACAAACAAGACAACATCATAATAAGGTCAAGAGGAAAATGTACCGTGTGGGTAGAGAACAAGTTATGATTCATGAGTAAGATTCTTAGAGATGGTCCAACCCCAAGGGGATCTAAGATATAAAAGACATAACATGGAGTATTAGATCAATAAGATTTTAATAATCTAAACATCATATGATTCATTTGGATGTTCCCTTAGACCAATGTTTCAATTAGATCAAATCATCACTTCCAAAGTTGCCAACATGCATAAAGCATAGGTATCAACATTAAGGCCTAGGTCTAGGCAAACCATCCACATTACAAGTGATACAATATAGATGTAAAGTCTGATTTGTGAATTAGGAAACATGGGAATTAGATTATCAACATAGTATCACATTTAGTCATATAAGATGCATTTCAAGAACTAGCATCATATATCCAAGTCATATGATCATATAATAACAGATGATTGATCAAGCTAGTAATTAGTGCTACAAGCATGATGAGTTCACTGATTTGACAACATAGAATATGGTATTAACATATAAGTCATATCTCATCCCGTGGAAGCAACTAGGTCTACTTTGTCAATTTAAAGTACCATGAGTACTTGAGATATCACAAGGCAATCATAGTTGTGCTAGATATTGGTTTAGTAGGGTACAAGGCACAAGATAAGTTCAACCATTTAAAAAAAGACTAATTAGGTCCAAGACTTCATACAAGATCAAGTTAATCATTTAAGTACATATATGAACCATTTTAGGTCATGGTAGGTCAAAATGACATTAGGGGGCATATAGATGGTCCAAGACATTATATCAGGTTCCCAAGAAGTAAATTTGTATGAAGGGTAACCAAAAGTTCATTAAGCATACATGTTAAGCATGGTAGATGGGGATTAGTGCTCAAAACATAACCAATGACACATTTTTAATAAAATAGTGAAAGGCCATGAAAATTTAGCAGGTGATAATAGATAAATTGGCAAGATGATGTTTTTCGCATCGAAATGGTATATAATACCTTGATATTTGGCAAAAGCACCTAGAATTTACATAGGTTTGAAGTTTTTCTCATTTAAATGGGGATTTTGGAAGGGATTTACCCTAATGGGCCATGATTGGGTCACTGAAAATGTATGGCATGAACTTGTAGGTTCCAAGTCATTGCCAACCACCACACTATGACTGCTAGAGGATCCTAATTTCTCTCCACCACTTGTGCAGCCACCTACGAACACTTCTCGTTGCTACTGGTCATTGATGTAAATGGGTTGCATGGCACTTGACAGTTAGGGGAGGGCCATTGGATCTATGGACTAGCATGCCGCTGAGCCACATCAATGGTGCCTACGCATTGTCCCTTTTCATTGGGTGGGCTCACAAAGCAGAGCCCCACACAGTGCAACTGTGCCTGCTTTGCTCGCAAGAGATGGGTCGAACCAGGGCCTTGGGCCTCACCAACGATCTTGACCCAACCACCCTGATTGGGGAAGGCGTGCCATAGGAATCACTAGGAATCACAGGCCATGATTATAGATATGGTAGAAATGCTCAAAACAAGATTGTAGCGGAGCCACAGAAAGAAAGGAGTAGAATGAGAAGGAAAAAGGAGGGATATGGAGCCCAAAACCATAATAAAATAGAGGGGGAATGACGATGGAGAGTAAAGGGATAGAAAGAGCAGTCATCGATCTAACAAGAAATGCTGGGAAAGGTGGTGATTCGTGGAGCCAAAGGAGAGTAGGTGCACACTGATGCCATTGTCATTAGTACTCAGTACGGAGAAAGGAGGTTTCACTTTGGCTGTTGGATCGAAGGAGGATATCTGAGGGAGGCGATCCAAGGGTTGGTAATGACCGAAAGAACCCAAGCTCGTGGATCATTGAGCTAGACAGGGTGACGGGGAACCTCCCTTAATTGGGCTGCTCGCCTTATTTGGGCCCAATTGCGGCAAAAAAACAAGATGTCAAATCAAGATAGAATTTGTAATTTTGAAAAGGCTATATATTGGGATAGGATGGCCCGATTGAGGCCATTTTTGAACCATTGGATTCACAATTGAAACATCTACATCATGAAATATATTTTATAGAAAAAGGATTTTATTGAATTGGTTCAACTTTGATTCCAAGTTGATGGTATAAAAAGCATGGCACTTACTTCAAAGCTTAAAATAGAGTCATAATTAAGTACAAAGTGACATTTAATAGAATCTAATTCATCAATTGAGAATAAAAGTGACTCAAAGTCATCAAAATGAGGTTTAGGTAGGTTATAGAATACTTTGGAGCATATAATGGGTCAATATGTACATAAATTAAAAGAGAGAAAAACCAGGTTATCACAACTTCTTTCTTAAATGTGGAGCTAGCTTGGCCAGAGTGGAGAACTCAATATAGGGTTTTGTTCAAGATACCTTTCTATTTGGAGTTTCTACATCAACTCTAAGGTAAGTTATATAACTTTCTTCGTGATTATTTTTTACTTCTACCTTGCATGCACCTAATCTTGCCCTAAAATGTTGTTCCAAGTAGAAAGATAATATCCTTTAACTAGGGTTGGTGTTTACATGGTTATCTTGAGTAGAAAAATCTTCTTGGATGAACCCTAATCCCTTATGTACAAACCTTTTTGTCAATGTGGTCAAAGACCTTTCATGCTTGTGTAGATGTTGATTTTGTTCTCTCAAACGTTGGTTTTACTCTCCCGTATGATGGTTTCTAAACTCGGGTTTTGAGTTGATCTTCTTTCTAGTGATGCATCTTGATGAACTTTTGGATTCTTGATGATAACCGACATGTTTGGGATCATATGTTCAATGAGATTTTGGTCTCTCCATGGTCGCCAAGTTTTTCTCTCTCTTAATGGGTCTCCAAGGTTTGATGTTCGTGGTTGCTAAGATCTATATTTTTATAATAGTCACAAAGTTTTGAATGGGTGGTGCTCATCAAGTTTTCCTTTCTACGGTCAATGAGACTTTGATGTCTTGTGGTCTCTAAGCTGTGAACCTTTAGCGGTCGATGAGATGTTGGACTCTTAGTGGTTGCCCGATATTTTGATTTGAATTGGTGGCCTATGTGTGATGTTTTCATCAGTTACCAATGTTACTCGTCTTCAACGGTTGATGATGTCACCTAACTTCAGTGGCCATTGAAGTGTCCAACCTTCAGCGGTCAATGACACCTCTGCCCCTCATTGGTCGATGAGACTTCTTGACTTCATGATCATCATGTTTTTCTGACCCTATGATGGAGATGTTTGACCTAAGTGCTTTCATGTATGATGAAGATGATAAGAATTAGGGTTTACCTTTTAGGTCTATTTTGTAACCATAGTTAGTTGGTTCTTAGTTATGATCTGATTGTCTTACCTTTTCCCTCAAATGAATGCAAACTTATGGTTTTTGTAAAGTTTTTTTTTGTAATGTTAATCCAACTATTCTCATTAACCTAACCCTAATACAAGCAAGTGATGATGTTACATAGTTCCTTGTGTGACTAATAAGATGATAGAATGATTTCTCTATTCTAGTGTTTTTGTAACCCTAATTGTTGTCATACGAACATCATGACTCTGTAATATAATGTTGTATTAAGTTATGTATCACATGAATGGTGACAGTATGATGTGCTTTACTGAGTAATGGAAATGTAATGATGCTTTTGAAGGGAACAATGTAATGGTCTGATGACCTTGGACATGGCTTTGTTCTCTAATTGAGGTGTTATCCTCTGCATCATGTAACAAGGACTTATATCATGTGATGGTATTATGATGTGTATGGTTACATGTTTGTAAGTAAATCAGTACCATGTGATTATGTGATAAACTTTATGCCTCATATGTTTTATATCTTCTGAGGTTCCAATCTACCCCATCTTTTGTACAATTCTTTTTTAGCTTGTACATAACTTGATTGATGTAATTAAAACATACCCAATTGGAATTAAATAATCAAGTGAAACCCTAATCATGTTGTTCCTTGTGACATAGATCCATTTCAGTGTCAGAACTTGCTTTATGGTGAAACGAGTACTCCTAAGGGAAACTCAGAGTGCATCCTGTTGAGTATGTGAGGTGCTTGAGACTGTGTGGCCTTGTCATCTAGATTCAAAGATTTTGAGGTTGGTTGTGGTCATACCTCAGCAAGAGAATGGTTGTAGGCATATCTTAGGTTTTTTTATATATGGTGAGATTGAGGACAGTTATGGTTGTACCTCAAATGTTTGGGTTTTGTGTATACCCTAGTTCACTAGAGTTGTGACCTATATAGCAAGGGTGGACTGGGCTATTTTGCAATTAGACTTGTATGTTGTTGTGGAGGACTCATACTGACTGAGGGCGGATAAGATCGTAGGAGTCCTGATCTCCTAGATCTTGTATGCCACTGAGTTTGAGTTAGTAGTGGTCAGTTGGAGCTAAGTGGTATACCTCAACTCTTTAGGGCTTAATAAAAGATGTAATACAGAAGTGTAGTATCTCTATTTAGGGTTAAATGTGCTTCACATTTAATGTAACCCTACCTTTTTTCTTATATTGTTTAGTTGTTACGTAATAGGATAAGATAAATTATCTATATAGAAACTGGTAGCTTTTCCTGTTTCCCGATATACTGTACTAGTCATGTTTTACCTATTTTTGTTACTTAATCCATTTAACTATTTAATCTGCTTAACCTGCTTAACTATATGAATATGCTCATCTTGGTTACTAAGGTTACTTGGTATAATCAATAACCATTGGTTGAGAGTTATATCTCTCGTTATGACATGGGTCTCACCTCATGGGTCACCACATATTTTTAGGTGGTCGTCAGCGGCATGGTCAGGATCGTGGTGCTAAGGATGAGCAACTTGGAGAGTCATAGAAGTATAATGTTGGACTGTAGTAGTTTGTCGAGTCCTATAATTTTCCATGTACTCTCAAGAGGAGTAAGGGGATGTTTTGTAGATGATATGCATATCGGCTTGAGTTTTTGGCAGTGTGCCTACATTTTTCTTTTGACATGAATATGTGAAACATTTCTCTTGTAGATATGTTGTGGTTGATGCCATTGGACATACATGTAAATATCAGGTATGGTAAGTGATGTGACATAGGTTGTTTCACCTGTATCTAATGTTTCTAAACATAATAGTAATGTTTAAATCAATTTTAATTTACCCTATTTTATGGTGTATGCTTTGGTTAAAGGTTGATCATATGCTTGATTTTGAGTAATATCTTTTGGTGTGGTCGGGTGTCACACTAATAGTCTACAATTGCATTCAAATATTTAATTGTGGGTCCCAAGTGGGATGACTACATCAATGTGAAGGAAGCTTATATTTTTGTTCTCAAATTTCAAGAGAATTGAATGCAGTGTGAGCATGAATTGAAATTTAACAAAACATAAATTCAATTTGGAAGGATCATGTAAAATAGCTCAAGGTTAAGTTTAGTACAAAATTTTGGTATGTTACACAAAAGATGAAAAATGCATTTACACAAAAGGAACAATCAACAAGGGATATGATCTAAATACATCTTGGTCTTTATTTGATATGATCCAGGCATATTTGTCTCAATATCCAATTCGGAGACTGAGATTCTTTCTAAAATGAATGCCTCACTTCTACTCAATTGATGGACTAATGGATCACTAACCACATAATCAATAAGAAATAAAGAGTTTAGATCATAATGGAAACCTACCCATGATCCTTTGCTAATACTTGGTAATGAGTAGAGGAAGAATACAAGTCCACAACTCTCTTTTTCCATCTACATCCCAAATAGGTAAACCACCAAGCATGAACATATAATAGAGAGTAGGTTAGAAAAATGATTGTACTAATGCTTATTGATTAGTTCTTGTAAAATATGAATGAAGATATACAAGATAAAATGCATCTAACTATTGATAACAAATACTTGGTGGATTTTGTCATGATATTTTAGGGTCTCATGTTCAAGATTTGAATATTAAATAATATTGTAGAATGATCCTATCATACATGGATTCAATATTGAGATCAATATGATTTTCCAAGTCAAGACTATCAATATCTTTAAGTTTCAATATCGTTTAAATAACACAATTTGGATCATTTAAGTTAATAGTTTTAGTTGATCGTTCAAGTTTGTCAATCATTCAAGTTTATAATTGATGTTGAACATTTATATTTTTAATTTACTCTAATCCATGTGTGTATAAACAATGTTGTGTCAGAAATGGTCACTAGTAAATTTATGATGGTTCACATATTCGACTATTTAACTTAAAACCTTAAGTAGAACCACCACGGTAGACTTGTGTATGTATCATTGCTATATATGTATATATCCATGCTATAAATCCTTATAATTATGATGAAAATTAAAAATATAATAGGAACCCAATTTTGGGAAATGAATCAATTCATAGAACATGTAAACACATATAATGATTCTAATCCAATAGTGACATATATTGTTCAATAGTTGTATATCTACCTCCACATAAATCCTTGAAGCTCAATACATGAAAATACTTGCATTTATATACTTTACTTCAAAGGTAAGATATTTTCTATTTATATTCATATACTTATTCCCCTATTGAATTTACGAAAATATAAGTTATATATCTTATATAAGTTTTGAAACCCTAGATTTCTCTTTGTAAAGCCTCTAAGATTTGTAATATTGAAAATTCGTAGGACATTATGTAAACATAAAAAGGATAAATGGGTTCCTCTTAGTTTAAGTGGAATTATGCTTCTCTGAATCTACACATAGAAGGTCTCGCAGTATAGTAGAAACTAAAGTTAATGTATTGTCATTCTCCATGGGGAGAACACTAGGAAACCCTAATAAAATTGGCATTGACATGTAATTTTTACTAATATCATGGTATTTTAGTCTAGAAATTGAAATCAAACCTTGTACATATTTCCAATCCTATATTTACATTAGATACATGCCTATATATTTAATTCCTTGTATATTCATAGTGAAATTCCACATACTTAGTAGCATATTGATTACTTTTCAAATATTTGGAAAGTTTTGTATCATTCCCTTTGAATGACCCTTTATTCTTCTATGGTTAAGGCGTGGATATCTCTCTTATGGGGGAAATGAATGAACGCGACATGTGATTCTAAATGGATGCAAAGATAGAAAATGAAGATAAAAGAAATGCCCTACATTGGATCCAAGACTAGATAGGTTAAAAATTCTAGTATTTACTCTAGATGATGGTATTTCTTAGATTTCAATTCAATATATATACATATGTTTTTGTAGGTATATATATGTATGAATGTATGTATGTGTTTATTTACAACTATATATATGTATATATATATGTATGTGTATATATAAACATAAATATATTTTGATATAGACAAACATATGCACCCACCCACCCCCCATACACATAGATATAAATATATTTAAGCATGTGAGTGTGCATGTCAGTATGTAACATTCTCAATTCAGGGCAAATAAGTTAATCCTCCATTCTTCTAGGCCCCTACTCGACTATGTTGTGATCCAATCTCCTTCTTTCTCTCTTATTGACTCTTTTTTAAAAAATAAATATCTTTTAGTAAGTATAATTCCCTATTTTAGGACAAATTGGAGCTTGTTGGGAGCAAATATCCCTAATTGATGCACTAGTATCTTATGGACATAAAATCTTAGGATGTTATAACCCTAAAAATTGAATTGTGAGAAATTGGTGAATAATAATAACAAACTATAGTCTCCATGAAATTTAAATATCCTAGCGAAAACCTCGAATCTTTGAACGCGGATACTAAAGATTTTATAAGAGGTTCATCCCATTTGGATATTAGGTTAAGCTAATTACCCTATTTAAATGGTTAATGTATAATGTCATAAATTTAAATCAAACAACAATAAATTGTAAATTGAAGTTCAAATTTGGACTCCTTGCATCATGTTTAGCTAACCTACCAATGTTAGGAAAAACTAGATATCGGATACACCCAAATAGGTGGTTTATAAGAAAAGATATAAGTTTTATCAATTTTATTGATGTAAATTAAATGTTACATTCTTTTTTAACCTAAGATTCAGGGGTTCAATCATTGTCACTTTGTGTTAGATAAAGTTAGTTTTGTTAATGTGTCACACAGGTCGTTCGGGTCCGACAGGTGGACCTCGTCGTCCACCTCCAACATCCTCATGCACGTAGGACTGGTTCAATCCAATGATGGTCTTTGTTGTTGTTCTCTCACCACGATCGAACTCTTCTCTCTATTCCTTCACCTATATATTTGGCTTCCTATATCAAGTCCATAGAGCCCTAATTTACCCTCTCTAGATCCCTAGATAGGAAACACCCAAAACCCAATACATACTAGCCTTATCTGGGCACCACGAAAGCTACAACAACCAAGATAACACCTCTACTAGGGTTTGTAAACCACCCACATGATCCATATCTTACTTCTCCACCATCAATTCCTCTTAGTGATACATGAGTATGCCAATCAGTTATGGTCTTTATTTTTGGTACCTTGAACCTTGTGATGATAGTCCGCCCCACCACATACCAATTCTGCATGCACTGAGCACCGATATCACTCTCTTCATCATTGTGTCCTTCTTCCATTCTTCACCCTGTCAGTCCCCCTACCCTTTTTTTTTTTGGTCACCACAACTCCACCATCATCGCTAAGAGGGGGTGTCTGGGATGCAGAGACATGACCAAGATGATCGTTGAGACCTTAAATGTTGTCTTCCATCTTGAGAAGGCTAAAAATATTAGTAAAACTCCATTTCCCAATTCTCCCTTTCCTCTACCTATATGTCAACACTATATTGAATGCCACAAAATTTTTTTTCTAGTCTCTGAACTACTTAGGTTACTAGGAGATTGTGATTCCATCCAAACACATCTCTTGGATTGTGTGAAGCTTTCTACTATAACTCTGGAGTCATACACTTGACAATTTCCCTTCTCCCTTTTGTTCCTTTACCTATCTCCACCAGGAAATCAACATCTCTCACCATCATATTCTCTATGAACAATACATTATTGATTTTGCCTATGTTATGTGAATTTTTCCAGATACTTAGGGTAATGAACTCTTCCCTATTTAACTCCCAAATGCCACTCCTTTCTATGATTGGGTTTGGGCCCTTTCTCACTACTCTAGAGTCTTCTAGTTCTCAAGAAAGATCTCAACAAGGTTGTGTTGGTCCCAGTATCATTGCAGGATCCTACTTGAAAGTGTGGATGTGGGGAATGAGAGTTCCTATCCTAGTCTTTGGATGTGTGGATCTTCTCATCCATGAATGCTTTTGACCCGTGATAAGGACTAATGTGTGATGCACATCATCACACAAAGCTAGATTAATAGAAACCAAGCGTGGAACAAATACTAAACATCTAGGTTTACCAGAAAATAGGGTAAATTAAAGGTAATCACATCACAATATCTCAAGATGAAACATATAATATATAAAGTCATAAACTTGTCCCACATGTATCTCATTCATACCAAAGAGATACTACATATCATTGTTTAAGGGCTCACTGGCTACAACCTGTTACATATAAAAACTTATTCATATATACATGACATATCTGTATAACCATGACATCTAGCCAACACCTCGTATTGATGTACAAAACTAAAAAAACTTCCCCAAGGACCTGAGAGTACATGGATGACACATATGACTCTACTACAAACACTAGCAACATATCCAACCTTTAACAACTACTGCTCCTCTTATTACTCAGCTTCAAGCACACGATCTCTACCTCATTGTCCAATGTCCTAGCGAGAGATATAACTCTCTACCACAACTATCATAAGCAAAGATAGTCTAAAGCAAGAAATTAACATCATTGACTTGATGAGCAGATTCCACTAAATGATATGCGTAAAGAAGTTGACAATGTTTAACAAAAAATTAGGCATCTACAACTGAGCAGTAGAACATATTATACTTTAAGAAGGAATATGAAGAACATGTATAATAGTTGCTTTCTCTTACCTGATTATAATTCAACTAAACAATAAAAGATATAAGGAAATGGTTCATCTAATGTGAGTCGTGTTTAAACCTAAGAAAATATCCTACACATCTACATTACATCTTTTATTATGCCCTGAGGATATGAGGTATACCACTCATACTCCAACTGACCCCTACTAAGTCAAAATTAGTGCCATACAAGATCTAAGAGGAGCCAAACTCCTATGATATCCTACACCCTCAGTCAGTCTGAGTCCGACACAGTGACATATAATGTTCAAGTGCAAAACAAGCTAGTCTGCCATGCTATATAGGCACAACACTAGTGAAAACTGAGTTACAACCACATCCACACTCCTACTGAGGTATTACTGCAACCATCCTCAAATTATACCATATATGTGTACTGACTCAAATCACTGAGATACACCCTTGACCATTTTCCTACTAGGGTATGACCATAACCACACATGTGAAATTCATATACTCAACAATACACGACTTTGAGCTTCCATTAAGGGAGAACCTATTTCACCATCCAACAAGTATTGATGGTGAAGATGGATCTATGGCACAAGACAACTACATGATTAGGGTTCCACTTGATTTGTTAAGACAATTGAGTATCTTTTAGCATCAATCAAGTTATAATCTATAAACCCTAAACAAACTCTACAAATATAAGGGTACAATACAACTCCAGAAGATATAAAATGTTTGAGGTATAGTCTTTTCACATCATCACCTGATACCACTGCCATACAAGGCCATCTGCATTATCACATCACTAGGGGATAACCGTCCCTCATTTCATCACTAGAGAATATTACCTTACATTAGGCATAAAGCCTCCTCTAGGTCATAAGACCCATGTCACATAGTTTTGTACATCATCATTCTCTCATGATGCCTTTTCAAGGATCATATTCATCACCTTGTGTCACATAAATCACACCATAGCATTCACTATCTATGTTATTCATTCCACATTCAAGGTTAGGGTTACATATGTAGGAGAGAGAAAGCATCATTACTTGCTAATCACTTTAGGCAAGGTAAGCAATAAGATATCATTCCCAAATTAGGGTTAGGGTTTCTCATATAGCCAATTAGGGTTTCAAAACTAATAATCATCATATAACCCTAGATACACCATCTTCTACTTTCTAGGAGCATATCAGGATTAGGCATCATGGTTATGATCAATTAATCATTCATTCCAAACAACATTACATATCGACCATCACTTACATATACATGTGTAGCGACCCACTATGTCACATTGTAGCGACCGACACATCACAAGTGTAGCAGCCATAATGGTTATGGTTGGCTCACCATTGCGACCACAACAAGGGATAAGTGTAGCAACCACAAGAGAACCATCGATTGCAACAAACCAAGGGGTCAACACTTGTTGCAACCAAACTAAGAAAAACACAAGGGTGTAGTGGACAACATGATTAGGGTGAGCCATGTAGTTCCTACCACACCTCACTTTGCATGAATTAACCAACTCAAACCAAGAAACTTCACTCGCAACAAAGATCAATATGGTAGCGACCCAAAATAGATCTCATATAACAACCATATCAACCACTAGGTCTATGGTTTGTTGCATCACAACAACCCACCAACAACATGTAGCGAGAAACTTGAGATCATAATAACAAGGCAAGTGTAGTGACCTCAAGGTCAAGATACTCTAACAACAGATAACCTACTTAAAAATAGAACCAACCTTCGATCAAAATAGATGTTAATCATCAAGAAAACAAGGCATCATCAAAAGGGAACACTCCATGCAAAGAGGAACATCAAAACCCTATCAAATGCCACCAAGATGCACATGGGAAAAACCATGATACCAAGAGGAAAACCAATTGTCAAACTCATATAACTAAGGATTAAGACCTTCAAAATGATAAGATGACTGGAACATAGCATGGTGATAGAACCAAAGATTATTTTGCTTGTAAGGATCATCAACAAAGAATCACATAAGAACCAGGTGCATGAAATTAGGGTTAAGGAGAAAGAGTAATCTACACATGAATACTTTAGAATCTAAAACACTAGATCATTATAACATCATCTAGCATCTTAGCTTCACATTTTACAGATGAAATCAACAACATTCAAGCAAGAATATAGTGCAATAATAGAAGAGGGGAAAGTTATATCACCCACCTTTTTAAGAAGACTATGCCCCAAATCCTCAACCTCCAAGAAAGTTAAAAGAATCTCCAACTAGGATCAACTCTAGGGATACAAGATCACCTCAAAAGAGAAGAATGCACCAAGGTCAAAGGAAATCTCAAGGTGAAGAAAATTCAAACCCTAAGCCAAACAAAGAAGGAAGAAGAAAGAATCTTCGTTTACTTAGGTACTACCATGGTCAAACAATAGTCTCTGACCTTTGTGAAGTGAAATCCTCAAGATAGCCACCATGGTAGAACTATAGTCTCACGGCCAATAGATGAAGAAGGAAGGTAGGGTGATGATGAATGCATATTCATCATGAAATTCAATCGCCATCTTGGGCTCAATTTGACTCTATACATCCAATTTCATCTCCTAAATATCTCAATATACAAAATTGATTAATTGGTTCAATTTTCACAATTATTAACAGAGTTTATGTTGATTTTATGCATGTCATGATGAGGTTCAACCATCAGAAGAAACCACCCTCCAATTAACCCTAATCCACCTTCAACATAATCATCACCACTGCTTGCTTCGTTCCACCTTCATCTCCATCAACCATCATCTGTATCAGACCCTTATAAGTAGACCCACCTTTCTCAACCCTAGATCTACCTTCACCCATGATCCTCTCATCCTTGGTCTTGCCATACGGTCTTGACCAATCAGTCTTGACCAATTGATCCAAACAGTCTTGGCCTTACACTACCCTTTCGGTCTTGCCTTTACGATCTCTCAAGACCGCGAGCATTTGACACCGTCTGACAGAGAATTGATGCGTCCGATTCATCTAGCCACTCGGTCTTATCTTAACGGTCTTGCACCCTCGTTCTTCGTTCTCACAGTCTCAAGAATGTGAGAGCCCTCACGATCCCAAGACTGTGAGAGCTCTCACGATCCCAAGACCGTGAAGCATCGTGACCCCCAAACCAAATGAAGGTCCTCTCTATTTTCCACCGCTAACCTGGGTGACCATCCATAGAAGGGATCACGACCTCCATCATCCACTACGACACTGGTTATCCACCGCCTGCTCCTCCAAGACCACCAGTAGCACCGCCTGCTTCCTCTGACATCACCTACCTACAACCGCCACACCTATCGCTCCTATTGACGACCACTCACAGTGTCTGCTTGACCTGCTCCTCACAATCTCAAGATCGTGAGGCAACGACCGATCTCCAAAAACAATCATAGGCCATTGATCGCCCCAGACTGTTTGGATGGCATGCAAGGTCCAAGACTGCTAGGGCTTAACGGTCTACAAGACCATGTGGTAGCACTGGGTTCTCAAAATCATTTGGACGATCAAGACCGCTTGAAGGCCAGAGCATCCAAACCGATTGGAGGCCACCGATTTGTGAAATCGTGAAGAGCAACTGAACGCTCAAGACTGTTTGGATGTGACCTAGCTAACCGATAGAATGCAAAAACCATTTGGATGATAGCAGCAGACTGTGAGGGCAAGAGTTACCAAACCGTAGGAAGTGAATTTCGTTTGGAGGCAAACACTCCAAAACCGTTTGAGGAGAAGACCGGTTGGCTGGGTTGTGAAGACCAATTGTTATGACCCCACCTTCCGGTAACCCCCAATTAAGGGAGACCGAGAGGTCGAAGCCACACCCATAATTTCTAGATCAAAGGTTCGACATATAACCAAAAACAATTATTAAATTTTAACAGACTATACTAAAAAGCTGTAAGAAAATAAACCTTTGCATACCTTCTGAAAATTTGGATCTCTAAACTTCTATCCACATATGAATTTCTACTCTAACTAATCCTCCTTGTATTTCAATTCATGAATTCACAATATCTTGATTTATTGTTTGTCCTTTTGTCTTTGTACCTAAAATGCCGACAAACAAAATGTCGGTCAGCCGAAGCTGGTATGTGGGGGAAACAATAATCGTGCAATTATTTATAACAATGTATTGCAGCCAATTATCATTTAACAAACAATTTTACATTTTAAATATAATTGCGCGATCCATGCATTCCCTATCCTCTGCACTATCCCTATAGTGGACCTGGATGCTACTTTCCTTATAGTAGATCCCCATTAAACCCCTCATGGTCCCACCTATAGGTGAACTAGTTTCTAGGGTTGAGTCACATGGCACTACCCATAAGTAGCCCACTCCTTAACTCATGGCATGCTAAAGGGTCTCATGGCACTACACTTGGTAGCCTAATTTCTAACCCAAGATAACCTAGACCTTACTCTAGGTTACCCAATTTTAGCATTTACAAGCCACATAGGTGGATTCAGATCTAAGCCAGTTATATATATATTCATGGTGATAATCATAGTCACTTTATAGTTGCATGAAATAAAAGGCATCCAATAGTTATTTTCAAGCAACTGATAAAAACATTCAAAAATCGCCGTCAACCTAAAGCGATTATTCATAAGCGTAACCACATACCTTATTTGAAGATTTCACAAGCATTAAGCAATTCCAACCAAGAAACCATTCCAAGCAAGCAATTCAAGAATCACATAATTCCTGAAAAGAATATGTACTCTATTTACTACACACTTTATTAAGAATCTACTTTATTGACTTGGATTCACTTTCTAGGGTTTCTAATCTAAATTAAGGTTTTGTTAGTATTCATTAGGGTTTCTTAGATCACTTTATTCCTTTTAGGTCAAAAACCCAAAAATACTCTTTCTACTCATATAAACCCTAATTGCTCAAATTATCCATTTTAATAGTCTCTTATACCCAAATTGACTTAGGATCATCATATCTCTACTTATTCATGGATTTGAACAATTAAAACAATTAAAAGACATATTCACCTAAATTAGGATTTTCAAGCTCATTAATACATATTCATGCACGAAACCCTAAATTAAGCCAATCATATAAAAAGATCATCTTTTTAGATCCTATTCCCATTTTTATTAACAACAGGTTAATATTGGTTTGAAATATCCAAAGAACATCATTAAATCCATCTATCATAAAATCTAAGGGTTTCCCATTAATTAAATCATTAAAGATGATAACTTTATGTACTTTTCAAATTTCAAGCATATTTATGCACATAATCTCTAAATTAAACTAATTACATGCAAAGTTCATCCTTTTCAAACTTAATGTACCTTTTTACAATTAACATGTTAATATCAACTTTAATCACCCATTAAACTCTACTAATTACATTAATCATCTCAAAGTGGAGTTTCTTAATCATTATTACATTAAAGTTGATAAATTACACTACTTTTCAAATTGCAAGAGGAAATAGCTTTTAAACATATTTTTATTGGATTCCTTTCATTATTCTAAGCAAGTTTCATATTTTACTTGTATTCATCCGAGCTACCGATTATTAGATATGAATTTTGCAAAAATAACTTACTTTGGGCCAATGGGGGGATGCCACATAGGTTTCTTCTATGCAATGCGTTGGCTTGTTTAAAAAAATAACAGAATGACCGATTTACCCCCATTTAAGTCAGCGATCCTTCACCCCGTGGAGGGGTATATCTATCCAACCGACCTTGGTCGTCTTCCATCTTCAGAGGGTGCGACGCAGCCGCCCTAGGCATCATTCTACAGCCAAGCACGGGCTCTCTCCCTCTCCTTGGGCTGCGATCCTCACCGGGAGTTGCTGCCCTATCTCCACCCTTCTCAGGCACACACAGGGTGCCCCCATACCTTGGTCAAGGTGGCCAGTTGATCACCCGTTGGCCATGCCTTCTGTAGCTGCCTCTGCAGCCTGGCGGCTGCTATTACGCGTGCTCTAGGGCATGACCTTGATGGCCAACTTGCTCTTTGGCAACGTGGCACATCATGCCACAAACTCGACTTTTCCTTGGCTCCATCTAACTCCATGCTCACGCTACTACCCCTGGTTAGGGTTGAAGAACAAAAATGAGAAAGAAGAGCAGAGGATTATGTGTGGGATCTTCTAAATTCGGGCCAGGGTCGTACCCCTTATATAGGGGTGAGTAGACAGGCCCTAGGATGCTCATCCATGAGATCCAAGTCCTAATTCCAATAGGAAGTTATATTCCTTAACTAGGATGCAAGTTCCTCTCTCTTTCCTAAATCTTTTGATAATCCTTTTTCATTAAATCTTAGGATTTCAAAAATTACTTCTTTTCTTTTCTTTGTACATGCCTTTTAATCTATTGTCCATGAAAACTATATTTTCTTTTAATAGAAATTACTTTCTTTTTAACAATACCTCATAATTCATTAATAATGTATCACATTATCCTTTTATTTTGCAAATTTGGTGTTTTCTCTTTCTTTCCTCTTTATTGGGGCTCCTTGGACCCCAAGAAACTCTATTATTTCGAAATCCTTTTTATTGGATACTCCTTATCCTTCTAGATGCATCTAAATGCATTATTTCTCATTATCATGTGTATTTCTCATTAAAATATCTCTTGTTGAGGATTTCTCTTTATTTCTTTTTTATTTTCCTCATTGTTATTCCTTTTATCATTGGTAATCCTTGGGATACGAAATTCCACCAAGGATAACCCAATTATACCTTTTTCCACTTATTTCCAACATTTTAACATTATTTTCAATTTCTTCCTTACTAAAGAAATACTTAATTAATCTTTTCTTTTCTTATTGCATTCTTTTTGCAACTTTGGACTCCTTGAAACCCAAGGAACCCAAGAGGCACGAAATCCATCTTTGGATTACATTTCTTTTCATTCTAGAGGTTTCTACCTCTTTCTTTTCTCAAATATTCAATTATTCAGTTACTAATTGAAATTTTTTGTTATTTGGGCCCAATAGCCAATAAAGCCCACAATACAATCATCAAGGCTATTGTAAACGAAATCCATTTATTCAAACCAAATTATATCATTATTTGTTCAAATATCTTTAATATGAGAAATTACATTTCTCACCAAATGAACCCAAAAATTGGGGTTGTAACATCCTTCCCCTCTTATAGGAATTTTGTCCTCAAGATTCTATCAAGCAAACAAACAATTTAGGATAAGACTTTTACATGTCCATCATTGGCCCCTATGTGGCTTTACTGTACTCATGGCGCTTCCAAAGAACCTTTATAATCATATATTCTTTTTTATGAGTTCTTTCATCCTGGCATCTATAAACTGCACAGGTGACTCAGGCCATTTCAGCCTCCCTTGGGGCTCACTAGGTTCATTGCTCAGCACATGGTCGGGGTACCTCACATAGTGC
Organism: Alisma plantago-aquatica; assembly: GCA_963693085.1. NCBI lineage: Eukaryota > Viridiplantae > Streptophyta > Magnoliopsida > Alismatales > Alismataceae > Alisma > Alisma plantago-aquatica. Next base: position 859,570,248 of record OY856413.1, read on the forward strand.
TCTAAATTGGACACATGGAACACATCACATATCACTTTATCCTGAGGGGTAAAGTCAATCATAACCTTCTCCAGTAATCCATCTCAAATGGACCCATGTATCGGGGACCTAGCTTCCTTAGTTGTAGCTCACAGGGGTCGGATTTTTCATGTCACATATTTCCCATAGCAAACTGCATGTTAGTCTACTTTGCATCCGCTCACGACTCTTGTCGTCTCTAGGCTCCTTTCATCCATTGTACGATCAAAGCGACTTCATCTACACACATTGTGGCCCTTTTCTAACCATCACGTGGTCCTTTCACCAACATCACCTTACTGATGTGGTGACCAACACAACCTCCCTTACAAAGCTTCTTTAAATCCTGATACTGTCTATGGTGGTCATCATCATGTCTTTCTTAGGACAAGGACTGTCTCTAGGTATCACCTTGAACGAGCACACATGCTCTCATCAAACCCTTTTGTCTGGATCATACTAACCACTGGCTAGGGGTGATAAACTGTACTAACATTGAGTTCTTCATGTACTTACTTCCATCTTTTGGAAGGGAACCTTTAGGTCAAACTCAAGAACCTTTGAACTCGCATCATGGTGTAGTTGAGTCATCTCTCTCATGAGTAGTTCAACCAAATCTGTCCCTAGACAGAACTCTTTCTTTCTCATGCCATCTAGGTAAGGCAATCTACTATAACCCATATTGCATCTCGACCTTCCTTGGTCTAGGGGAGACTTACAACATCCATAGTGATGAAATCCCTTTATCTTTCGGGGACTCTTTATCGTTTATATACATGCACTGGGTTACTGGTGTTCGTCCTTCACCCTCAGCTTGCATGGCCATATACCACATGCAACTTTATCTTAGGTATCTAAAGTACTACTATCACTTATTATCTTCATAGTACGGTGTATGGTGATCTTAAAATCATGATCTCTTGTATGTCATTATTCCTTAAGATCAATACTTCAAAAACCCTAAACTATTCTAGTCGGGTTTCATCACCTTCTTTTCCAAAGAAGTGCATCTGAGGTTCTACCACCATCCGTTCATTGCATCAAGGACTAGACTGGCTAACCAGACAACCATTAATTGATCTCGTTACATTAGTGTTAGCCAAACATATCTTCTTTTCCAAACTTAGGGTTAGTCTAACAACCTCTTCTAGCCAAACTAGGCAGATATATCTCAACCAGAGAATCCATTACCACTTCACCTACTTATGTATTAGGTAAAATTGAAGACATACACTTCCATGTATTTAACTTATTGTCTCACATCAAACTCTGTGTCTATCTTCATTAAGAACACTCTCTAATTTCATCATCGTGGTGATCAAAACTCAACCTGGTATAACTTGTAAGTTCCACATAGCTTATGATAAAATATTCTCAAAAGATGACTACTTCATTTCTCTTAGTGTTGGTAAACCGTCCATGTATCATTCACTACACCAGGGTATGCTATCTTCTCTATCCCCATATCTCGTGGCAACATTCCAACCCACATCATCTTTATCCTTGGTGTATGACATGCGTACTGTCCTATCTCTCTCTCCCATAACAAGAGGAAATAAGCATTTGGCTGCAGTCCAAACATAGAGTTCTTCCTGTTCTAAGAGTAGAGATGGTACATCCCACCTTGCCAGTACACCTTTAAATCCAAGCTGAGATGTGCCACCTATGTCTCTACATCACAATCATCTTCATATCAAAGTTACTTCCATGGAAAACTGGTCTCGAACCTACTTGGGTCCACACATATTCCTTGATCATCACCTCTAGATCTATAGGGTGCCGACACTTTTGGGGTCATCCCTCTTCCCTTATGCATCCAGAGAGTGCCCTACTCATCTACCCTTTGGGTCCCATGAGTTCATGAAGGTGATCAATCTCCTAACCCATGGCCCTCAGAAAATGATAGATGTTACCTCCCGACCCTATGGTCATGTGCAACAAGAGAATTAGGCAACTCCGACTTCCATCGGTCTTATCCCTACCTGACCCTAGGATAGGGTTAGGATTCTATTATAGTACATGTTCAACTTAGAACCTTATCCAAGCCTTCATCATCTCTCTCTGCATTCCTGGGTTGACTTTCATCCTTTCATAAGTGTCATGGTGACATGCCTACCTTGGTCAGGCCCCATACCGGTTACCTCCATGGTAACACATCCACATGCACTTAGAGATGGTTATCTATGGGTCTACAGGTTCATCCTCAAACCATGTACTTTTCACTTAGTTTCTCAAGATCCTATGAGACCTCATTAGGTTACCTTAAACCAACAAAACTGGTATACACCCTACAACAAGGGTCCCTCTCCCAGGATGGGAGGAAACTACCACTTTTGGCAACATGGTTGCAAACATCCTTATGTCTAGGGTTTACATCCATATGAGCATGCTTGACCCTAGCAAGCCATTAAGGAACAAGAAGACCACCTGCTAAACCATGCTAGGTTATACTTATTCTCATCCCTCAGCATTGGATCAAGATCATACCTTCCCTTGTCATCAACTTAGCCGTGAGGGGTTCATCAAACATACCTTAAACTTAAGGGGCTTCCCTTTTCCTCTATACATGAGGAGTACCATGCTTGAAACTATAACAACTTAATTCTTGTCATGAGCATTAGGTATACCACTTCCACTCTTATACCTAGGAACCCTAGGTTCACTTTTTGATGACCAACTACATGCTCAATCTATTAACCATGAATCAGACATGTAAAAGGCAGTACATGCACTTCCTATCATCCTTCTACTCGAGTAACACTTCAGAGTTGAGTCCTCCTTAAGGACAACCAACAAGGCATAAGGCCCCACTACCTGTCACTAAACCTCTCCAGGTCTAAGGAACTCTTCTTCTCATCTATACCATAGGTACAGAGGTACTAGCAGACTCATCCTCTCTCTAGGGTTTGGTTCCTCTTATGGAAACCAAGACATCATCAACCTCTAGGGATCAAGAATGTGGTGACCACTATCATCCACTTAGGTCACATCATCCTCAACTCGCTACTTTTCCTCATATCTCGGAGTCTAGGATTCCAACCTTCTTGCCGGGTTTCCTGCTCTCTCTCTAGAGCTAACTCTACAACCAACCTCACCATTAGAGATCCTATCTTCATGAAGGATCAACCGTGAAAGCATGCCCCTACCTGGATGAATCCTATGTTCAACTTATGTTCGCTCAAGGTTATCCATAGTTCTTTATGCTTATTTCATAAGCCATCCTTCATACTCTCCTGGTCAGGGTTTCAACCTATTGCTTACACTACTAACGTACCCTGGGTGCATGCTATGCCCTATTCACATAAGCCGATAGGGTTTCTATAGGTCCTTTACTAATATCATCATTGAAGGAGCTATCCTTTACTCTAACATGCACGACCCTTCCCAGGGTTGGGTTGCCAAAGGTGCTAGGTCACCCATGGATCATATGGCATCCCAAATGCATGTCCTTTCAAACACCGAGTCTATCGTGATATCTATTCACCACTTCATATCTCTCTATCCAACACCTAGGGTTAGGGTTATCATCATCCTCATAGGATGTGCCAGGTCTCTAATTGCAATGGAGATCTCTATCTCCAAGACTAACTTTCTTTCCTTATCTTCCTGACAATAAGGTCTAGCCTCAGGTCTCTCCTGAGGGCATGACAACTTATCTCATATGACCTAAGCATGTATCTATTCCTTTATGCTTAATCTATTAAGCTAATGTCCATGTCATCTTATTTACATACTTTTTCATTAATTTGGTGGAGGATTCCTTAGACCCTGTTAACCTTACCCATACTTCAAGAGGGTGAGGAGAAGAGAGAAAACCCTAAGCCTTAAGGTCCTTAACATAATTTGTGATGAGAAGGGATGAATAAGATGAGAAAGTCCTAAAGGTAGCTTATTTTGATTCATACCCTAAGACTTTGGCCAGGCAGTCAAATAGATTCGGGAGTCCTCGTATTCTGACTAGCGGTGCGGAGGAAAATATTTTCAGCCCCCGGTCGTGATCCTTTTCTAGACACCTCCATCTTTCATATAATCCTCTAATAACTCCCTTGGGTTCTATGGAGTTTGTAAAATTTAATAATTATTAATGGTTAAGTGAGGAACCTACACTCTGATACCAAATCTTATGACCCCACCTTCTGGTAACCCCCAATTAAGGGAGACCAAGAGGTCGAAGACGCGCCCATAATTTCCGAATCAAAGGTTCGACATATAACCAAAAACAATTATTAAATTTTAATAGACTATACTGAAAAGCTGTAAGAAAATAAACTTTTGCATACCTTTTGAAAATTTGGATCTCTAAACTTCTATCCACATATGAATCTATACTCTAACTAATCCTCCTTGTATTTCAAATCGTGAATTCACAATATGTCGATTTACTGTTTGTCCTTTTGGCTTTGTACCTAAAAGGCCGACAAACAAAATGTCGGTCATCCAAAGCTGGTATGTGGGGGAAACAATAATCATGCAATTATTTATAACAATGTATTGCAGCCAATTATCATTTAATAAACAATTTTACATTTTAAATATAACTACACGATCCATGCATTCCCTATCCTCTGCGCTGTCCCTACAGTGGACCTAGATGCTACTTTCCTTATAGTAGATCCCCATTAAACCCCTAATGGTCCAACCTATAGGTGAACCAGTTTCTAGGGTTGAGTCACATGGTACTACCCATAAGTAGCCCACTCCTTAACTCATAGCTTGCTAAAGGGTCTCATGTCACTACACTTGGTAGCCCAATTTCTAACCCACGATAACCTAGACCTTACTCTAGGTTACCCCATTTTAGCCTTTATAAGCCACATAGGTGGATTCGGATATAATCCAGTTATATATATATTCATGGTGATAATCATAGTCACTTTATAGTTGCATAAAATAAAAGGCATCCAACAGTTATTTTCAAGCAACCGATAAAAATGTTTAGAAATCACCGTGAAACTAAATCGATTATTCATAAGCATAACCACATACCTGATTTGAAGATTTCACAAGCATTAAGCAATTCCAACCAAGAAAGCAATCCAAGCAAGCAATTCAACAATCACATAATTCCTGAAAAGAATATGTACTCTGTTTACTACACACTTTATCAAGAATCTACTTTATTGACTTGGATTCACTTTCTAGGGTTTCTAATCTGAATTAAGGTTTCATTAGTATTCATTAGGGTTTCTTAGATCACTTTATTCCTTTTAGGTCAACAACCCCAAAATACTCTTTCTACTCATATAAACCCTAATTGCTCAAATTATCCATTTAGTAGTCTTTTATACCCAAATTGACTTAGGATCATCATATCTCTACTTATTCATGGATTTGAACAATTAAAACAATTAAAAGACATATTCACCTAAATTAGGGTTTTCAAGCTCATTAATGCATATTCATGAATGAAACCCTAAATTAAGCCATTCATATAAAAAGATCATCTTTTTAGATCCTATTCCCACTTTTGTTAACAACAAGTTAATATTGGCTTGAAATATCCAAAGAACATCATTAAATCCATTATATAATCAAATCCAAGGGTTACTCATTAATTAAATCATTAAAGATGATAACTTTATGTACTTTTCAAATTTCAAGCATATTTATGCACATAATCTCTAAATTAAACTAATTATGTGCAAAGTTCATCCTTTTAGATCTTAATGTACCTTTTTACAATTAACAAGTTAAAATCAACTTCAATCCCCCATTAAACTCTACTAATTACATTAATCATCTCAAAGTAGAGTTTCTTAATCATTATTACATTAAAGTTGATAAATTACACTACTTTTCGAATTGCAAGAGGAAATAGCTTTTAAACATATTTTTATTGGATTCCTCTCGATATTCGAAGCAAGTTTCATATTTTATGCATATTCATCTGAGCTACCGATTATTAGATATGAATTTTGCAAAAATAACTTACTTTGGGCCAATGGGGGGCTGCCACGTAGGCTTCTTCCATGCAACGCGTTGGCTTGTTTAAAAACATAATGGAATGACCGATTTACCCCCATTTAAGTCAGTGATCCTTCTCCCCGCAGAGGGCTATATCCGTCCAACCAACCTTGGTCATCTTCCACCTTCAGAGGGTGCAACGCAGTCGTCCTAGGCGTCGTTCTATAGCTAAGCGCGAGCTCTCTTCCTCTCCTTGGGCCGTGATCCTCGCCGGGAGTTGCTGCCCTATCTCCACCCTTCTCAGGCGCACACAGGGCACCCCCATACCTTGGCCAAGGTGCCTGGTTAATCACTCATTGGCCATGCCTGCTACGGACGCCTCTGTATCCTGGAGGCTGCTATTACGCGTGCTCCAGGGCACGACCTTGATGGCCAAGTTGCTCTTTGGCAACGTGGCACATCATGCCACAAACTTGCCTTTTCCTTGGTTCCATCTAACTCCATGCTCACACTGCTACCCCTGGTTAGGGTTGAACAATGAAAACAAGAAAGAAGAGCGGAGGATTATGTGTGGGATCTTCTGGATTCGGGCCAGGGTCATACCCCTTATATAGGGGACAATACTTAGGCCCTATTATGCTCATCGACGAGATCCAAGTTCTAATTCCAATAGGAAGTTATATTCCTTAACTAGGAAGCAAGTTCCTCTCTCTTTCCTAAATATTATGATAATCCTTTTCATTAAATCTTAGGATTTCGAAAATTACTTCTTTTCTTTTCTTTATACATGCCTTTTAATCTATTGGCCATGAAAACTATATTTTCTTTTAATAGAAATTACTTTCTTTTTAACAATACCTCATAATTCATTAATAATGTATCACATTAACCTCTTATTTTGCAAATTTGGTATTTTATCTTTCTTTCCTCTTTATTGGGGCTCCTTGGACCCCAAGAAACTCTATTATTTCAAAATCCTTTTTATTGGATACTCCTTATCCTTCTAGATGCATCTAAATACATTATTTCTCATTGTCATGTGTATTTCTTATTACAATATCTCTTTTTGAGGATTTCTCTTTATTTCTCTTTTATTTTCCTCATTGGTATTCCTTTTATCATTGGTAATCCCTGGGATACGAAATTCCACCAAGGATAACCCAATTATACCTTTTTCCACTTATTTCCAACATTTTAATATTATTTTCAATTTCTTTCTTACTAAAGAAATAGTTATTAATCTTTTCTTTTCTTATTGCATTCTTTTTGCAACTTTGGACTCCTTGGAACCCAATAGGCATGAAATCCATATTTGGATTACATTTCTTTGCCTTCTAGAGGTTTCTACCTCTTTCTTTTCTCAAATATTCAATTATTCATTTACTAATTGAATTTTCTTATTATTTGGGCCTAATAGCCAATAAATCCCACAACACAATCATCAAGGCTATTGTAAATGAAATCCATTTATTCAAACCAAATTATATCATTATTTGTTCAAATATCTTTAATATGAGAAATTACATTTCTCACCAAATGAACCCAAAAATTGGGGTTGTAACACGAATAGAATGCAGAGACCGTTTGGTCAGTCTAACAAGACTGTTTGGACGTGAATACTTATCAAGTCCAAAACCTTAAGAAGACTAAACGGTCTCCAAAACCTTTAATACAAAACTATAAAAATTATAACTAGATCGAAAGCGTGGAGACCCCAATCAATGCCTATAAATAGGACCAGCATGGTCCTCATTTGAAGCATCATACCTGGAACGCCGCCAGACTGCCCAAACACAAGATTCGATCCAAATCCATCCACATACATCCATGCTACTGTCAGTTCGCCTGTTGCACCTCTTACTGTGAGCAAGGAGGATAAGACAAGAAAGAAGGTGGAGAAGAATATCTGCTCGGTCTACTGTGGTGGTTCTTCCTCGTCATCCAGATCTGCTCCGACACGACGCTGAAGACCACATCATCTTCACCGAGCTGCAACTACCTTTAGCATTATTCTCATCACAGATACACCCCTCTCTCTTGTTCTTCTTGTTTCTCTTATCATGAGCGATTAGTTCCTTTTCACTGGGGTGCAGGGACTAGCCCCCTTGCCCATGCAAGCATGTTCTCTTGTTCAACATTCCATGGCAATGTATATAACTTTTCATCTTCATTGTTAATCATCAATTTTTGCTTGTAGATTAATCACCTGCTTGCTTGACAATTAGCACGATTGATTCCCAAAATAGAAATAGAATGGGATTCCTTGAGGTCGTAAGTGTATGATCCGTGAGGGGATGACCCATCTAGCCCATGGTGACTCTTCTGTATGCCTAACACATGTATAGGGGGGCCACAACTTCAGTTGGATTTCTATATCTTCGGAGCATAAGTGAGTGATCAGGATGGTGACAAGACAACTGATACCTAAGGTGATGCTTACGCAAGCCTAACTCCCATACGAGCGGGTTTTGCTGCAACTCCTTTTGGATGGTTATACCTTGCCTAGATGTTCAATGTTTGGATGTGTTTGCATGTGTAGTGGTGGTGAAACCCAGGACCATCCCAGTGATTCCATATCATTAATCTAGATCAACTTTAATCCTACTCTTTACTTTCCTTCAATTAGTTTAATTAACCTCAAATCAACCAATCATTCTAAATATTAGTCTTACTTGAATTAGAATCGACTAGCAATGTTTCTTAAAAACATTGTCCCTTGGGATTTGATCCTCAACTATATTGCGATAAGACCCGTCTACTTGCGGGTGGTATTATTGCATAAGGTTTTGGTAAAAACTTAGGGATTTCAACCCTGAGTGATTTTTTTAGTACAATAATAACCCGCGTCAAATTATGGCGCCGTTGTCAGGGACAACAGAATAAGTTAGTCAAATCTAGTTCTTTTAAGGCTAATATAGGATTTTTGTTTTGATACAATTGATCATTCACTTGAATTCAGTTCCACTCCATCAATCTCACTTCTGAAAAATATTTCCATCCTAGGTACCAACAAAGACTAGTGCATGCACCGCTCAAACAGTCCCGGTCTAACTGCTAGCTTTGATCCTTAGATAGACATAACTTTTCATCATCAAAATAGAGAGAACCAAGCAAGGATGGCTCAAGAGGAGGAAATAGCCCGAAGGGTTGCTCAAGCCCTTACTGCACAAAGTGATAGGCTTATGCAAGAAGCCAGAGCTGCAGTTGAAATAGAGATTCGAGCAGCTCAAGAAGCAGCACAAGCAGTAGAATTGCAGAAGGACCTTAGAGAGTTCTCAATCCCTAAAGCTGTTGATGTTCATCACCCAATACAACCTCCTCCTATCAATGCTCCAAATTTTGAGATTCAGGCACATTGGATCACCTTGCTTCAAAACAACCCATTCTATGGTAAATAAGGAGAAAATAGTCAGGAACATCTTCTAAGGTTTATCTATCTATGTGCTATGACAAAGCAAAATGGAGTATCCGACGATGCCATTAGACTCTGTCTCTTCAAGTATTCTCTTACTGATAGAGCTATAAGTTGGTACAACTCATTGCAATGTGAACCCATCACCACTTGGGAACAACTTCAAAATGTTTTTCTGGAAAAATTCTATCCTCCTTCACTCACCTATGAAATCAGGGGTCGAATAACATTGTTCACTCAAGTCCCTAGAGAATCCCTTGCTGAAGCATGGGAAAGATAAAAAGATCTTCTACGCAAGTGTCCAAACCATGGTATTCCTAAGAATCAACTCATTAAGATCTTCTATAGGGGTGTGGATGATGATATCAAGAGGTTATTAGACTCCTCATCCAGAGGAAACTTCATGTGTCAGGGTTATGACAGCGCATGGAGGGTTGTCACCCTTGGAGCTGAAAATCAAGCTAATTAGGGTAGTTCTGTAGGCAAAGGAGTGTTGAAGGTGGCTATGGATGAAGCTATTCCTGAATACAAGTCTATCGATGAGACCTCAATCTCTTAGTTGCCAAGCAAGACCATATCAAATCATCCCTTGCTGCATTTGGAAGATGACGTTCACCCCCTCAACAATAAGAACAGATCAAGTCAGCTTCACTGTTCTATGAAGCATGTAAAGGTACTGACCATCCCACTTTAGTATGCAATGTTCTCTACGATGTTTTTCTAAGCAACACATGTGGCCAAGGAGAAAATAGCCAAATGGAAAATCTTAATGCTGTTAACACCATCCCTGATCAAGGATATTACAATCTGAATCGGAATAGGAACCATCCTGGTTTTCAATATGGAAATCCTTCATGAGCGGAAAACTCATGACAACTTGGTTCAAATAATCAGCAATGAGGCCCGCCAGGATTCCAGTATAAACAACAACAAAATTTTGGGAATCAAGGAAACTTTAGTGGTAACTTTCAGAACAGGAACTACAATAATTATCAGAACAATTCTCTGTTCCAGAATCCCAACCAAGTTCCCTACCAACAACAACAAGGGCAACAAGCCAACCCCATCTCTCCTGATGACAAGTTGTTGGAAATTGAGAAAATGTTGCAATCACAGCAGACAATGATATCTAACCAGCAAGCCCATTAGAAGGCTATTGAATCCCAACTAGCTCAACTTGCAGCTAACATGAAGCCACATGGTGGAGCTTTTGCTGGCCAACCGAAGAACAACCCTAAGCACCCTGAGCAACTGAAGGTTGTCACTACTAGGTCTGGAAAAGATTATTCTGATCCTTCTATCAAGACACCTGTAGTTATTACTGACGAGGATAGCTCTGTGGTAGTCCAAGACTCTAAAACACCTGAGTCTCAACCAAAAGGGCCAACAACAACTAATAAGGTAGATGAGAAATTTTTGAAAAACCTACTGGTACCGAGAAAGAAATACTAGAGCCGGATGTGCCAGTGTACAAACCTCGTCCACCTTTCCCTGCTCGTTTATGGCAAACCAAGATTGATACTCATTTCAATAAGTTCAAGGAAGCCAAGAAAAAGCTTCATGTTGATATACCTTTTCTAGATGCGCCGGCTGAGATACCAGCCTGGACAAAGTACTTGAAGTCACTTCTCACCAGAAAATATATAACTGAAGAATATGAAACAATCAAGTTAGAAACAACTGCTTCAAACATCATCCAAAGTAAGATGCCCAAGAAGTAGAAAGATCCAAGATCTTTTGGGATCTCCTGCCATATCGGTGATTCATCGTGTAAGAAAGGATTGGATGATATTGGTGTCAGTATCTCCATCATGCCACTTAGCCTTTACAAAAGGGTAGGGTTTGCTGAACTACTCCCAACTGGTATGACAATACAACTTGCAGATAACACTGTGACTCTACCCTTAGGAATCATTGAGGATGTCCCTGTCAAGGTTGGCAAAGATTCTTATGTCCCTTATGACTTTGTCATCATGGAAATAAAGGAAGACACTAGATACCCTCTCATCTTTGGACGTCTGTTCATTGCCACTGTAAGAGCTCTAATTGATGTTGAAGCAAAAACCTTGCTGGTCAGATTAAGAAACGAAACCCTTACGTTTAAAGTTTTTGAAAGTTTGAGAAGACCGATTATGGAGGAAGAAGTATACTTCATTGAGTGCATAAAGCATATTACACTTCTTACAGAAGAGAATTATGAACAAAATGATCCATTAGAAGTAGCTTTAACAAACCCATCCACTGACAAATCCATTGACGAAGAAATAAAGGATTGTGTTCTCCACCTCGATACAGCTGAAGAAGATCCTAAATCTAGGATTGAGGAACTCAAAGCTATGTATGTCACTAAAGAACCATGTGGAAAATCACAAGCTCCTGAAATGAAACCCCTACCTAAGGGATTGAAGTATGTGTTTCTAGATGACCTCAAAGTCTGCCCAATCATCATAAATTCTGATCTAACGACAAAACAAGAAGATAAACTCTTGACATAATTAAAAGAAAGAAGAAAATCCATAGGCTACAAGATGAGTGATCTCACCGGGGTCAGTCAAGCACTGTGCATGCAAAAAATCCCCATGATAGAAGATCACAAGCCAACTATTGAACACCAAAGGAAGATTAATCTGAATATGAAAGAAGTTGTCCACCTTGAAGTTATAAAGTTGCTCAAGATTAGAATTATCTATCTAATCTCCAATTCACCACAGGTAAGTCTTGTGCACATTGTCCCAAAGAAAGGTGGGACTGCAATGATACAAAATGAAGACAATGAACTCATCCCCACTCAAACAGTCACAGGGTGGAGGATGTTTATTGATTACAGGAAGTTGAATAACGCGACTCGAAAGGATAATTTCCCAATTCCTTTTCTTGACCAAGTCCTAGAAAGGTTGGCTCACCAAGAGTATTTCTATTATCTCAACTATTACTCTGGATTATATCAAATACCTATACATCCAGATCACCAAGATAAAATAACCTTTACTTGCCCATTTGGAACATATGCGTTCAGAAGGATGCCATTTGGACTTAGTAATGCTCCTGCCACTTTCCAATGTTGTATGGCAGCCATATTTGCTGGACTCACTGAAACCATTATGGAAATTTTCATGGATGATTTCTCCATATATGGGGATTCATACGACTCATGCCTAAAACGCCTCTCCCTGGTCCTCAAATGATGTAAAGAAGCACATCTTGTGCTAAATTGGGAGAAATGTCACTTTATGGTAAAAGAAGGCATTGTCCTTGGCCATAGGGTCATTAACCGAGGAATTGAAGTGGACAAGACCAAGATCGAAGTGATCTCCAAACTCTCTATCCCAACCAATGTAAGAGAGGTTCGTGCGTTCCTTGGTCATGCATGCTTTTATAGAAGGTTTATCAAAGATTTCTCTAAGATAACCAAGCCTATGACCAACTTGTTACTAAAGGATGTTGATTTCCATTTTGATGAATAATGCATCAAAAGTTTCAATAAACTGAAGCATGCTCTTACGACAACACCCATCATCCGAGCTCCAGATTGGGATCACCCATTTGAAATTATGTGTGATGCCAGTGATTATGATGTGGGTGTTGTTCTAGGGCAATGTATAGAGAAGAAACACTATATGATCTACTATGCATCGAAGACCCTCGATGAAGCTCAGAGGAATTATGCAACTACTGAGAAGGAACTCCTAGTAGTCATGTATGCCTTTGACAAGTTCAGATCCTACCTCATTGGTTCGAAGGTCGTTGTCTATACAGTTCATGCTGCTATTTGTTACCTCCTGAAAAAGAAAGATGCAAAACCTAGGTTGATAAGATGGATTCTCCTCCTGCAAGAATTTGATCTAGAAATAAGAGATAAGGAAGGTACAAAAAATGTTGTGGCAGACCACTTGAGTCGTATCCACACTCTAGAAACTGAGAAGATCCCAATTAATGATTCTCTTCCGGATGACCAACTAATGAAAGTTTCAGAAGCTACCCCTTGGTACTCAGACTATGTGAACTACCTTGCCGTTGGTATCATCCACCCGGAATGCACCAAAAATTCACTAAAGAAATCCATGCATGATGTGAAGATGTATCACTGAGATGAGCCGTACCTCTTCAAGTTCTGTGCTGATGGTATTTATAGACATTGTATCCCTGAGGAAGAAGCCCAACTCATTTTAGAGCAATGTCACTCAGGCCCAGTTGGAGGCCATATGAGTTCTAATAAAACTGCTATAAATTTTTTGCAATGTGGTTTCTTTTGGCCAACCATATCCAAAGATTCCTACAACTTTGTCTTATCATGTAACAAGTGTCAGAGAATGGGTAACATAACAAAGAGATATGAGATGCCACTGAAGTTGTGGAAAGAAGTCAAGATATTTGATGTTTGGGGTGTGGACTACATGGGTCCATTCCCATATTCTCATGGATTTTCGTACATCCTAGTGGCGGTAGATTACATCTCAAAATGGGTAGAAGCCATACCAATCGTCACTAGCGATTCCAGACCTATCATCAATATGTTCAAAGATATTATTTTCCCCCGTTTTGGAGTCCCACACATCATGATATCCGACGGAGGATCTCATTTCCTGGAAATAAGCTTTGAAGCATTGTTGAGAAAATATGGTGTAACACACAAAATTGCCTCACCCTACCATCCAAAAACAAGTGGACATGTAGATGTTTCTAACCATCAACTGAAGGCTATCTTGGAAAAGATAGTAGGTCACAATCGAAAAGATTGGTCAGTGAAAATCAATGATGCCTTGTGGGCCTACCAAGCCTCTTTTAAGACTCCTCTTAGAACTACACCATTTCGATTGATCTATGGGAAGTCATGCCACCTACCTATAGAACTCAAACACAAAGCTTGGCGGGAAATAAAACAATTAAATTTTGATATGAAGAAAGTAGGCCAAGCCAGGATTCTACAACTTTAGGAGCTGGAAGAACTCTGGATGACAGTTTATGACAATGCACGAATTTATAAAGAACGTACAAAATTTTGGCACGATGGTCATCTGAAAAGAAAAGACATACAAGTGGTAGACAAAGTTCTTCTATTCAACTCAAGACTAAAGTTATTCCCATGAAAACTTTGTTCTTGCTGGTCTCGACCATACATTGTCAAAAGCATGTACCCACATGGTGCTTTCTCCTTATGGAGTGAAAAGTTAGGCGACTTTGTGGACAATGGTCAACCTTGAAGAGATATTTCACCTCAGCTGACATGGGCAACGAAGCAATGATGGATCTCACCAACCCAAAATATCCACCATAAAATTGAAGGATTCAGTCAAGCCATCGATGTAAAACAAAGGCACTTGTCGGGAGGCAACCCGATCAATAATCTCATTTCTACTTTTAGTGTTTGAATTAGAAAATTTCAATAATTTTTTTTTAATTTTTAGAAATTTTTTACACAGAATAAAAATCACATCGCAAGATTCTATCTTGAGTTCTAATTAATCTTCATTTTTGAGATTTTCAGATGGAGGACACATGATGATTGGAACGCAACCACATCTAGTGGTCCAACCAGCATGAATTTTCCCCTCCATCTCAGATTTAGAGTTTGCTCAGGATGAGAAAATTTCTAAGTTCGGGGTGGAGGGTGGGTGGTACGTACTTTAGTTTCCACCTTCACCCATCCTTTTCAGACTTAAGATTTCACCATTTCATTTTTGATCAAAATTTTCAAAAATTTTAAAGTTTTCAAAGAATTTGAACAAATACTTGATGAAGTTTTGACATTTTCTATTTCATTAAAATCCATTACCTTGCTAGCTATGCATTTTGAATCATTACACCCTCCTTATTCAAAGCAGATCCTCAAAAGGACCACTTTTTGAAACTAGCCTATTGATTGAAATCATCTTGCGAAGCTTATGAATCCTAACATCATGATACTTATGCAAAAATGACAAGTGTCTGATGAACAAATAGGGATCAAACACGTCATGCTTTCTAACTGACTAGTGGAATAATAACATGGAATCCCCACCGGATCCTCATCAAGTCATTATTTGAGCAGAGCATGATAAAGAGAATGACCCGATGTACTGAATTGTAAATCAAGTGGCATTCTGATCTGAACTCTCTTCTACACTTCTTCTATCATCTTCATACCCCTTCGTCCATAAAAAAGAAACAAAAATAGCCAAAATAGTTCCAAACCCTAAGTTCGGGGTGGCACACCATTTCCCTCTATACCCGCTTCTTCCATACCCATCACAAATTAATAGGGTGTACCACTAAGAAAAGATGCCAAAGCGCACAGAAATAAATGCAATCTCGAGTCGAATAGAGGAGAGATTCACACAAAAAAAGAGGACAAAAATGTGATAAATGAAATTGCAAATCATATAATAAAATTCTCGAGTCGAATAGAGGAGAGATTTATTTCTTCCATACCACCCTTCCCTCCCTTTTCCACCTAAAGGCACAATGAATGACTCCACTACCTTGAAAAACACCAGTGTTAGATCAGGTGCACACTTGTTGTTCTATGCGTATCTCTGGACTCTTACAAAACTCCTTGACATGGTTGTTGTTGGAAAAAGTGAGGAGGAAGTGATGTTGGAAAACAAACTCAAGAACGAAGATATGGTAAGTTGTGTTCAGTGATCTTAAGAAGTTGAGATGCTTAGTCGAGGAAGTATTCATTTGGCGAATGTTTTAGATTTTTTGTTACTCGAGGACGATCAACGTTTAAGTTCGGGGTGTTTTGATGAAGGCATATTCATCATGAAATTCAATCGCCATCTTGGGCTCAATTCGACTCTATACATCCGATTTCATCTCCTAAATATCTCAATATGCAAAATTTCTTATCTGGTTCAATTGTCAAGGTTATTAACGATCTCCTAAATATCTAAATCGCCATCTTGGGATCAATCTTGCACTACCCTATCGGTCTTACCTTAACGATCTCTCAAGACCACGAGCATTCGACGTCGTTTGATTGAGAATCGATGCCACCTATTCATCCAAACACTCTGTCTTATCTTAATAGTCTTGCACCCTTGCTCTTCCTTCTCATTATCTCAAGACCATGAGATCCCTCACAATCCCAAGACCGTGAGAGCTCTCACGATCCCAAGACCGTGAAGCATCATGACCCCCAAACCAAATGAAGTTCTTCTCTATTTTCCATCGCTAACTTGGGCGGCCATCGACAGTAGGGATTGCCTCCATCACCCACGAAAACACCAGTTATCCACCGCCTGCTCCTCCAAGACCACCAGCAACACCACCCACTTCCTCTGACATCACCTACCTACAACCGCCGCACCTCTCTCTCCCATTGATGACCGCTCACAATGTCCACTTGACTTGCTCCTCATAGTCTCAAGACTGTGGGCAGCGATCGATCTCCAAAAAGGATCAGAGGCCATCATTCACCCCACACAATGTGGATGGCATGCAAGGACCAAGACCGCTAGGGCATAACGATCTACATGGCCGTGTGGTAGCGTTGGGTTCTCAAAACTATTTTGACAATCAAGACCACTTGAAGGATAGAGAAACCAAACTGATTGGAGGCCACCGATCCGTGAAATCATGAAGAGCAACTGAACGCTCAATACCATTTGGATGTGACCTAGCAAACCAATAGAATGTAGAAGCTGTTTGGATGAGAACAGCAGACCATGAGGGTGAGAGTCACCAAACCATTGGAAGTGAAGATCGTTTGGAGGAAAACACTCCAAAACCTTTTGAGGAGAAGACCGGTTGGCTAGGTTGTGAAGACCAGTAGAATGCAGAGACTGTTTGGTCAGTCTAACATGACCATTTGGACATGAATAATTATCAAGTCTAAACCATTAAGAAGACTAAATGATCTCCAAAACCGTTAACACAAAACTGTAAAAATTGCAACTGGGCCCAAAGCGTGGAGACCACAACCAATGCCTATAAATAGGACCAGTAGGGTCCTCATTTGAAGCATTGGATCCAGGACACCGCCAGGCTGCTAAAACACAAGATTCGATCCAGATCCATCCACGTACATCCACGATACTGTCACTTTGCCTACTGCAAAAAGATGAGAAAGAAGGTGGAGAAGAAGATCTGCCTGGTCTGCCTCGGTGGTTCTTCCTCCTCATCCAGATCTACTTCGACATGACTTAGAAGACCACATCATCTTCACCGAGCGGCAACTACCTTTTGCATTATACTCATGGCAGATACACCCCTCTCTCTTATTCTTCTTGATTCTCGTATCATGAGCGAGTAGTTCCTTTTCACTGGGGTGTGGGGACTAGCCCCGCTGCCCATGCAAGCATGTTCTCTTATTCAACATTCCATGGTAATGTATATAACTTTTCACCTTCATTGTTAATCATCGATTTTTTCTTGTAGATTAATCGTCTGCTTACTTGACGATTAGCAAAGTTGACTCCCAAACTAGAAATAGAATGGGATTCCTTGAGGTCGTAAGTGTATGATCCGTGAGGGGACGAGCCATCTAGCCCATGGTGACGCTTCTGTGTGCCTAACAGCTGTATATGGGGTCCACAACTTCAGTTGGATTTCTGTATCTTCGGAGCGGTAAGTGAGTGATCCAGATGGTGACAAGACATTTGATACCTAAGGTGATGCTTAAGCAAGCCTAACACCCATACAGGGGGGTTTTGCAACAACTCCATTTGGATGGTTATACCTTGCATGGATGTTCGTTGTTTGGATGTGTTTGCATGTATAGTGGTGGTGAAACTTGAGACCATCCCAGTGATTCCATATCATTAATCTAGATCAACTTTAATCCTGCTCTTTACTTTCCTGCAATGAGTTCAATTAACCTCAAATCAACCAATCATTCTAAATATTAGTCTTACTTGATTTAGACTCGACTAGCAATGTTTCTTAAAAATGTTGTCCCTTGGGAATCAATCCTCAACTATACTGTTATATGACCTGTCTGCTTGCGGGTGGTATTATTGCACAAGGTTTTGGTAAAAACTCAGAGATTTCAACCCTGAGTGAATTTGTTAGTGCGATAATAACCCACGTCAGGTGCAAAAGAAACAAGATCATGGTGATAGAGGCACTTACCAAGAAGGATAATCACCAAGGATCACCTCAATGGACAAAATCAAGCTCAAGATCACCTCATACAAGGATGATCAGCCACTAAAGCACCAAGATCAGCCCTTTCTAGCTCCACCAAACTCTAAGGTAGGCTCAAGCTTAAAGAGGAAGGAGAGAGAGGTAAATGGATTTCTTGCATGTGAAAGAGAGATCATATATACACATGGGGTACGAGTGAGGTAAATATATGAGGTGTCAAGACATAAGTGCAGTAATATGACATTTGTCCCTCAAAAGATAAACCATGCAACCATTAAATACATGCATGCATTGAAGGGTGATAGAACCAAGGTGGCATAGCGACCACTTAGGTCCACTACACAACCTGTTGTGGTTGCAATAACCCTAGGGTCACCATGTAGCATCCACTTACACATAGACAAATAAGGAAAGCCACTACATAACATCACACTAAGAACCCTAGTGACCAAAAACCAAAACCAAGGTACCAAGGTCACAACAAACATCAACCAAGGAAGTTGTTCAGGTCGTAACACTCCCATGGTACAAACACATGTCGCTACAAGGGTCAGCACTCACAAGTTCGTCACCACCATCAAGCAAAAACCCTAGAAAACTCTAGCATGACCACAAGATGCCACATCATCAACCAAGGTCCAAAACTCTAGAAAACCCTAATAGAGATGTGAACATGTAGTTAACTTACTTGTGATTGCAGGATGGTTGTAAGAAAACAAGTGATGAGGAAACCAAAATTTCTTTTCATAACAGTGATGTGATGACTACTATCTAACCGACATCATAATCATAGAAAACTATGCAGAAATAATCATTAACAACGGATTACCAAAAATCACTCAAAATTAAAACCTTTTGCCAAGAGATCCATTACTAGGAAATTCTTTTTTGAAGGAACAAAACCATATATACATCATGGTTCACTTTGAACATACATTGTTCCATCACCTTGCAAGGTTATGAGATAATAGTTGTGTTACCCAAAACATACACAAAAGTAATATTATGCATCGAGGTGTACTAGCCAAAATCACAGACTGATTATAAAACTATCTACACCCTATCTCCCAAAGGACCTGAGAGTACATGGACGACACATAGGACTTTATATCTACAAGACACATAACAACACATTCAACCTGAGATGTTAGTGCTGGTCTTGCTGCTACTGCCCTCTCTCTCTATAGTAGAATCTCTACCTCATCGTGCACATATACCTAAAAAGTTGTGAAACCCATGAGGTGAGACAACAAGTCCCAGTGAGAGATATAACTCTACGCCAGCAATATTACTATCACGGTTAAACTTTTACAAATGAGAGCAGAAGAAACCTATATTGAATTAAATAAGTATAATTGTCAATTATATGCAGAGTAGATCAGTCTCATCATCTTATTTTTTCTAGTATCTTCAACTAAAAAATATAACATTTATTCATTTTTAAAAGGAATATGAAGAACATGTATAATTTTTATAAGCCAAATAGTATAAAACAAAGAAATTCTACAACCAATGTTTCCACATTTGATCCATAATAAAAAATGCTACATAGCTGATTACATTTTTAAACATTCCATCTGATGCCCTGAAGAGGTGGGAATGTACCTTCCATCTCCAACTGACCACTACGAAGTAAAGCATCAGTGCCATATAGGTCTATGGAAGAGATAGAATCCACGACCTCTACTTTCTCAGTTAGGATGAGATTATTTGCAGTGACATTATGAGTCAAACTACATTATAGCTAGCATAGTGTATAAAGTATATTCGCTATAGAGATGCAATGTATAACATGTTCTCTTATTAGGGTATGACCCGTAATCAATCCTGATTATATTAGGGCATGGTCCATAACCAATCCTGATTGTTTATTGAGTCACGATACAACCACACTCTTGTTAGGGTATGACTCGAAGTCAATCCTAATATTCAGGGTATGGCCCGTAGCCAATCCTGCTAGTTAAGGATACAAGGAGATATTTCAACTTGCACCCTGCATATTCAACAATATGCATTCTGAGTGGAACTCATTTAACCATTCAGCAAATCCTGACACTGAATGGATCCATGGCCAGGGCAACTACATTTTTAGTTTACTTGATAGATTAAGTGCATTACATCATCTATTAGTATCAAAAAAGTTAAAAGAATGAATTGTAGATAAATTCTACATAGAAATGTGTAACATATCTTTCCTAAAATCTTGTTTTAATTAGAATATATCTTGTTACACTCATCCTAGAATTTCAATCCCCTGATTATCTTATTGGGAATCTCTCCCCTTCAACGTTATCATTATCACGATCACATGTTTGGATATCAAACCCTCAATTCATTATTGAACAACATCACCTATCATTAGGCAATAACCAACTCTAGGTCATCATACCCATATGCAAGTCATACTTGTTGTACAAGTATATCACATGGCTCACAAGGCCTTATATAATCTGTATTATGCTAAATCATCACAGCTCATACCTGGATATGCTCATTATTTCATAACACATGCATGGTTAGGATTTGATAGCAATTGCAATATCAAGTAAATATCATGTCCTTGCCATAAATAGAATCATTCAAATTGCAACCTTCTCATAATTAGGGTTAAGGTTTTCCCTTGTAACTGATTTATGGTTTTCAAGTTCATATTTATCAACCAAACCCTAATTCACATCATAAGATATATATTACTGCCATAAGTGTTCAGGCATACTTTATCAAATATCATGAATTGATGATCAACATGAAGTATTACCTTTCTCATGTGAGTAGTACAAGTTTCTTTCTTATCCTTACAAGGATATTGACTTCAACATACTAATAACTTTGAATTAACCTTCTTTAGGGTTTATCAACCTACACTTATTATAGTGTATCCATCTAATTATATTCATGATGTATTCATTGATTGTATTCAAGATGTATCGGCCTACACTCATCAAGGTGTATCAAACTATATTTAACAAGGTGTATTGGTCACCACTATAATCCTTGTGTCGACCTAGACACATCCACTTGTGTCGGCCTAGACACATCTACGTGTGTCGGCCAATACAAAACTACTTGTGTTGGCCTAGACACATCAAATGATACCAGTTTAGAGATGCTTAGGGTAGTATCATTTGTATGGTGCTTGAGGTATATCATATGTAGTATAATTTTTAGGGTATCGACCACATCAACCCATTTTATATCAGCCTCACCTTCAACTAGGGTATGGGCCTTACCATCAAATAGGGTATCGGCCATTCCATCAATTAGGATATCGACCACTATATCTTCTGGGGTATCGACCTAGCTATCCCTTTGAGTATCAACCATTGCTCAATATGGGGTATCGGCCTCTAGGGTTTGTATTGTATTGGATGAACCCTCATTCAACACCTTAGTTCTTTCACCTATAAGCATCACCACTACTTGGTGTATCAGCCAAGTCTTTTAAGAATGTGTTGCCCATACTTTCACAATGTATGTCGGGCTAAGTATATTACCCATGACATGGATCAGGCTAGAGGGATATCAGATTTTGTGTGTGTATCAAATTGGGGTTAGGATTGACCATGAGGACCTCCACACTCAACGAAGGAATCATAGTTTAATATTATATCTTCACTAGACATCTCTTGTTCATGACAAGATAGTGCCTTTGTGGCATATCATTTTAGAGTATCTTAACATATCAACCTATCAACAACATATCATTTTTAGAGTATCACAAGTCATATTGACCATTGATGTGATGATGCAAGTATGTGTATCGACTTGGCTATCTTCTAGATATCGTCCTGCCTTATTCTTAGAATTTAGGCGAAAAGTTAAACAATTGAGAGGACAATAGTCCTACTCATGTTACAAACCAAAAAGGATAGGAGTTCATGTGTATCGGTTTCCATGCCTATATCCTTGTATCAGGTTAGGATTTTTTCACAAACCAATATCAATGTGCATATCAGTTTTATCATCTTTAATCACAAACTTTTCATCCATTACTATTCTATTTCATGGACAACAACCCCATATAACCATCATTTAATCAAGAAAGTCGAAATGGAAAAGGAATCACCAAGTATTGCATGATAGAAGGAGAATAATAATAAAGTTGAGTTCAAGTTATATAACCCACCTCAAGATCAACACAAGATCTTCAAGATCCAAACATCAACGTCCAAGACTTGATCGCAACACCTATATGAAAGAAGATACCATGGTTCAGAACTTGGTGAAGAAATAAAAGAAGGAAAGAATCATGATCTGAGAAGCATACTACTTCCAAGGTTGAAGATGATCATGGCTTCACCTTACACAAGATGTTCTGTCCTTCTCTTTGCTTCTTGATCTCCTAGGGTCATCCTCCAATCAAGATATAGTAAAGGAGTTGAAAGTTTTACTAGGAGGTGAAAAGAGAGGTATATATAGTTGAGGTTTATGAAATAGAGTATGTGTAATGTGTCATCACCATGTGGACTTAAGTGACACATGTCCATGCACGGTGACTTCATGAATCCATAATTATCTTGCCATGCAAAACTCATGAGGATAATCCATAGATAAGATATCAATCATTTGGGTATGTTTCTTGACAAGTTATCACAACCCAATCTTACTTTATGAGTAGACCAATTGAATTTTTGCAAGCGAAATGTAAAATGATAAGCTTCAACTATTTTTGGTTCTTAGCCCATTATGAACATTTTCAAAGGTTAAATAACCAATATGGGACCCCCTCTTTGGATTCCAAGCCGATAGGCACTCCCATATACACTTCATAACTCGATACAACCTCATCTAGGCTACAAAACACTCAACACTTCTTAGGGTCTTTCACCACAAAGAGTGTTATCATCAGATTAAGACTCAAACAAAGCACCCCCTTCTTTATATTTCCTCTAGTTGATGCTAAGATAGAGAAAGAACATTCTATAGGTGATAATTTGCACATAAATCCCTCATTTGGGTAAATTGCAATCTTTACCAATGTTATCATATAAGGCATAAACAATTTGCAAATAAGTTCAAAATTGAGAAATAAACTCTTATAAGTCTTAATTACTTTTCAAAAAGATTAAGACAATATTCTAAAAAATTTCTTAGGAAAAGCTTCTAGGGTTATCGGAAAACCTAGGTCAGGGATGTTACAAGTTATCAACCCCTAACATGGATTTTATCACCGAAATATCAAGAGAAAAGAGAAGAGTACTTTTTGCTCATCTCTTCCTCCAGCTCCCATGTGGCTTCTTCAATGCCACAATGATGCCAATGAACTTTCACAAGTACTATGTCTTTCTTTTTCAAATTCTAGATTATTCTGTCAAGAATCAACACTAGACCTTCCACATAGGATATATCCTCATGTAGTTCTACCTCCACAGGTTGTAATACAAGCTCTGTATCAGGGTGACATTTTCTCAACATAGATACATGAAACACTGGATGTAATCTATGAAACTCAGGTGGTAGTTCCAACTTATAGGCTACCATTCCAACATGTGCTATCACCAGATAGGGTCCCATAAATCTAGGAGCCAATTTACCCTTCTTTCCAAATCTGAGAACACCTTTCCAAGGAGAGACCTTGAGATACACTCTATCTCTGACTTGGAATTCTAAAGGTTTACGGTGATTGTCAACATATTACTTATGCCATTCTTGTGTTGCTTTTAACTATTGTTTTATCACTTTAATCTTTTTTGTTGTCTGTTGCACAAGTTCAAGACCAAGAAGTTGGTATTATCTAGTTTCATACCAACATAATGAAGATCTACAATGTCTACTGTACAACGCTTCATATGGTGCCATATGAATGTTGATCTGATAACTGTTATTGTAAGAAAACTCTATCAAGCTCAAATGTATATCCCAACTACCTACAAATTGAAGAACACATGCCCTAAGATAGTCTTCCAAAGTCTATATAGTCCTTTGAGATTGTTCATTTGTCTTAGGGTGAAAAACAATACTAAACTTTAACTGCGTACCCAAAGTTGTGTGTAATCACTCCCAAAAGTGAATTGTGAACTGAGGACCTCTGTCTGACACGGTTGTTGTTGGGACTCCATGCAACCATACTATCTCATCTACATAAACCTGTGCAAGTTTCTCAACAATGTATGCTGTCTTAAAAGGAAGAAAATGTGCTGACTTTGTAAACCTATCAACAATCACCCAAATGGAATCATGACCTTTGGCTGTTCTAGGAAAACCAACTATGAAATCCATTGTCACATGATCCCACTTCCACTGTGGTATAGGTAATGATTGTAATTTTCCTTCCGACTTCTGGTGCTTAGCCTTAACTTGTTGACACACTAGACACCGCATAAAGAACTCAACTACATCTTTCTTCAAACCAGAACACCAATACATATCTTTTAGATTGTGATACATCTTGGTACATCCTCGATGCATAACATACATATATGAGTGAACTTATTCCATAACTACCTTTCTTAAGTCATTAAGATTAGGTACCATGATTCTTCCATGGTAACAAACTGTTCCATCTTGTGACTCATCAAAGTCATCCCTCTTCTCACTACCATATTCTGATGGGATTTGTTGTACCACAACATCAACCTATGGTGCTTCTTAGATTTGTTGTCTCAATGTAGGTTTCACTTGCATCTGTGCCAACAATATAACTAGCAAAGATACTTCTAGCTATATATTAATCTATTGTAAGGAAACTAGCATATCCCATTTTTGACACACCAAAGAATTCAATTGTGCTTTATTTGTGCATGAAGATGATGAATTTCTGCTTAACACATCTACCACCACATTAGCCTTTCCTAAATGATAATCAATTGTGCAATCATAATATTTGATTCGTTCCATCCAACGAAACTGTCTCATGTTTAATTCTTGTCGTGAAAAGATGTACTTTAGATTCTTATGGTCTGTGAAAATCTAACACTTCTCCTTGTACAGGTAATGTCTCTAGATTTTCCAGGCATGAATCACTACAACTAATTCTAGATTGTGTGTAGGATAATTCTCCTTGTGTTTCTTAAGTTTTTGAGAGGCAAAAGAAATCACTCGTTTATCCTGCATCAACACACATCCCAACCCATTCTTTGATGCATAACAAAAGACAATGTATCCCTTCCCTTGATCAGGTAAGACAAATACCGATGCATTGGCTAATTGTTTCTTCAACAACTGGAAAGAGTGTTGACACTTGTCATTCTAGACAAAAGGAACATCCTTCATGGTTAACCTAGTTAGGGGGAATGATATAGAACTAAAGTCTTTGATGAACCTCTTGTAGTAACTTGCTAAACCTAGGAAACTATAAATCTATGTCGGTGTCTTAGTTTGTTCCCATTCTAGGATAGGATCTACCTTTTTACGATCAATACAAATACCTTTAGTAGATATGATATGTCCTAGAAAAGATACTTCTGACAACTAAAACTCACACTTGCTAAACTTAGCATGTAACTTGTGTTGTCTCAACATTGTCAATGCTTGACGAAGATGTTGTTGGCTATCTCGACTGTATATTAGAATGTCATCTATAAATACCGCTATGAATTGATCAAGGAATGACTGGAACACTCTATTCATTAGATCCACGAATGTTGTTGGTGCATTAGTTAGCCCAAACTACATAAGTATAAACTCATAATGACCATACCTTATCCTAAAGGATGACTTGGGTATGCCATCTTCCTTAATCCATAATTGATGATATCCTGACCTCAGGTCTATCGTAGAGAGCACTGTTCTACCATGCAACTGGTCAAACAAATCATCTATCCTTGGAAGAGTATATTTGTTCTTTATTGTCACCTTGTTGAATTGTCTATAGTATATACATAACCTCATAGATCCATCTTTTTTCTTTACAAAAAGTACCGGAGCACCCCACGATGATGTACTTGGCCGAATAAAACCTTTATCAAGTAACTCTTGTAACTATTTCTTTAATTATTCCATCTCAGCTAGTGCCATCCTATAAGTTGTCTGAGCTATTGGTTGTGTACTGAGAACTACATTGATCTCGAAATCAAATTCTTGAGGTGGAGGAATATCAAGAAATTCCTCAAGAAACACATCATTAAACTCCCTGACAACTGGCACTTCTGGAATGCAAGGGTTTTCTACCTTGGTATCCACCAAATGTGTTAAGAATGCCTCACACCCATGTCACAACAGTCTCTCAGCTATCATTGCTGATACTAGACATGTTGAAAGAATCTTCCTGTCTCCCTAAAAAATCTATGACTCATCAACATATGTGAACATAGATTGCTTGGAACCACAATCCAAGACTACCTTATATTTTTCCAAGGTGTCCATCCCAAGGATTACATCAAATCCATGCATCTCAAGTCATATAAGATCCACTTGAATGATGTGTTCTGAGAAAGAAAGAAAATAGGGGGAACGTACCTCTTATAGCGTTGCACATCCAAATAGTGGAGTTTCTAACATCAAGTTATCCATTCTATGACTAACAGGAAAAAGACAATTATGAATCACTTCATAAGTGATAAAGGAGTGTGTTGCGCCCATGTCAATCAAAATAGATATGAAGCAAGATGAAGACATATTAGAATGAAATAATTTCATTTGACATGTTATGACTCGTGGGTTGACTACTACTTCTGGCTGATTCATAACATAGAATCTCATCGTTGCCTACTGCCGACCGCATCCTCTGTTACCTTATGTAGATGAATCTACTTGAGACACATGTCCACATCCTCATCCTCCTACACCACTACTGAATTGTTGCCTCTGAGAGCCTTGTTGACTCTTCCTTGGTGGTTGGGTTACCTTAGTATCTCTTACTGGACAATATCTCATCAGATCTCCTATTTGCCCACACTTGTGGCTAGATCTAATCTCTTGCTGTGGCCTAGATGACCCAGATACTGACATTGACATCGTACTTTGGGCTCTAGTAGGCGGAAAATTGCGGCTCCTATCCTTACTTGACATCCACTACACTCGAGCACTGAACCTCTGTGCTGTTGAAGGTGTAGAAAAGCTTGGTTTCTTGTAGTTTCCAAACCTATGCCCTTGGAATTGGGTAGGTCCTTTCCTAAAATTGTCCTCACGGTTTTCGGTTATTAACCTTTCTATCCTCCTAACTGATTCCACAAATGTAGCAAATCTCTTCCTATTCTCCAGAGTGTCTGTAGGAGTGGTCAAATGAATGCTCAGACCCTTTTCAAAATGTTGAATCCTCTCCTGGTCTGTTGTAGACATGTGTAGATAAAACTGCAAAATCTCCATGAACTTAGCTTCATATTCATTAATCCTCATAGCCCCTTGCCTGATCCGTTCAAATAATGTGATTTTCTCATCCAAGTACGTACGAGGAAAGTACTTATTGGTGAACTCACATCAGAATCCCTCCCATCCAACCTCAACATTAGGCCTTTTCTCTTCTTCGATGGCCCACCAACAACCAACACTTCCCTTCAATAGGTAGACATCATGCCTAACTTTGTTAGTTTCCAGGATGCTAAGAATCTTAAAAGCTTTTTCTAACTCAATGAGCCACATATCGACATCTATTGGGTTAGTTGTTCCAGCATATTATAGGGATCCCACATGGCGTAGCTGTTCAAAAGTCTTACTAGAACTTGAAGATTCTACATTGGGAACTAGTGCCCTGGGGGGGGGTTGGTATCCTGTCCACCATATGTGTTACTATTGTCATGAACTGCCCAAATAGAGCATGAAAAGTATGGTTCTCCAACATAGTCTAATCCACATGGGGATTCTCCGACACTTGTTCTTCTCTTTCCTATTCCCTTACACCTCTTCCTGGTGCAAGAATGTTGCTCTCAACAATATGTTATTGGTGTTCTCCAGACTGGTGCAACAATGTTTCTCTCAACAACATGTTCTTTGTGTTCTCTAGACATCTTGAAGCTTTACTTCTTCTTCTATATAAGTAGAAGTCACTATAAGATAAATAGGAGGATGCTAGAACAGACTCAATGACCTTAATCCTATGTCCTTGTAGACTCAACGAACGTAAGGTTATGATACCAAAAATTATGATGACCACTATCAAATCGACAACATAATCCCACAAAACTTTGCGAAAATAACCATTAACAATAGATTACCAAAAATCACTAAAAATTAAAACCTTTTTCCAAGAGATCCATTACCAAGAAATTCTTTTTAGAAAGAACCAAACCATATATACATCAAGGTTCACTTTGTACATACATTGTTACATCACCTTGCAAGGATATGAGATAACAATTGCTTTACCCAAAACATACAAAAAGCAACATTATGCATCGAGGCGTACTAGCCAAAATCTCATCTCTATTATAAAACTATTTACACTCTATCTCCCAAAGGACCTGAAAGTATAGGGACGACACATAGGACTGTATATCTATAAGAAACATAACTGCATATTCAACCTGAGCTGTCACTGCTAGTCTTGCTGTTGTTGCCCGCTCTCTACTGCATGATCTCTACCTCATCGTCCATGTCCAACTAAAAAGTTATGGAATCTACGAGGTGAGAGAACAAGTCCCAATGAGAGATATAACTCTCTACCAATATTATTACTATCATAGTTAAACTTTTATAAATTAAAGCATAAGAAACCTATATTATATTAAAAAATATAGGTCTATGGAATTAAACAAATATATGCCTATTGAATTAAATCGGTATCACAGTAAAGCATCAGTGCAATATAGGTCTATGGAATAGTCAGAATCCATGACCTCTCCTTTCTCGGGGAGTACGAGATTATTGACAGTGACATTAGGAGTCAAACTACATTATAGCTAGCCTGGTGTATAGATGATCTTCACTATAGAGATACAACATAAAGCATGTTCTCTTACCAGGGTATGATCCATAGTCAATCCTGATTATATTAGGGAGTGGTCCGTAACCAATCCTGATTGTTTAATGAGTTATGGTACAACCACACTCTTGTTAGGGTATGACCCGAAGTCAATGCTAATATTCAAGATATGGCATGTAGCCAATCCAGTTAGTTAAGGATACAAGGAGATATTTCAACTTGCACCCTTCATATTCAATAATATGCATTCCGAGTGGAACTCATTTCACCATTCAACAAATCCTGACACTGAATGGATCTATAGCCAGAGTAACAACATTTTTTTTTACTTGATAGATTCAGTGCTATACAACATCTATTGATATCAATCAAGTTACAAGCATGAATTGTAGATAAATGCTACATAAAAAGGTGTAGCATATATTTCCAGAAATCTTGTATTAATTGGAACATATCTTGTTAAACTAATCTTGGAATTTCAATCCCCTGAATACATTATTGGGAATCTCATCCCTTCAACATTATCATTATCATGATCATATGTTTGGGTATCAAACCCTCAATTCATTATTGAACAATATCACCTCTCATTAGGAAATAACCAACTCTAGGTCGTCAGACCCATATGCAAGTCATACTTGTTGTACAAGTATATCACATGGCTCACAAGGCCTTAAATACTCTGTATTATGCTAAATCATCATAGCTCATACCTGGTTTTGTTCATTATTTCATAACACATGCATGGTTAGGATTTCACAACAATTGCAATATAAAGTAAATATCATGTCCATGCCATAAAGAGAATCATTAAAATTGCAACCCTCTCATAATTAGGGTTAATGTTTTTCCTCATAACTAATTTATGGTTTTCAAGTTCATATTTATCAAACAAACCCTAATTCACATCATAAGAGCTATGTTACTGCCATAAGTGTTCAAGCATAATTCATAAAATATCATCAATTGATTATCAATGTCAAGTATTACCTTTCTCGTGTGAGTAGTACACGTTTCTTTATCATCCTTACTAGGATATTGACTTCAACATACATATTACTTTGATTTAACCTTCTATTAGGTTTACCAACCTATACTTATCAAAGTGTATCCATTTCATTACATTCACAATGTATTCATTGATTGTATACAAGATGTATCAGACTACCCTCATCTAGGTGTATCATTTGATATTTAACAAGGTGTATCGACCTCTACTTTAATCCTTGTGTCAGCATAGACACATCCACTTATGTCGTCCTAGAGACATCTACTTGTCGGCCAAGACACAACTACTTCTGTCGGCCTAGACACATCATCTTGATATCGGTTTAGAGATGCTTAGAGTAGTATCATTTATATGGTGCCTAAGATATATTGGCCATAGTATACTTTCTAGGGTATCGACCACATCAACATGTTGTATATAGACCTCACCTTCAACTAGGGTATCATTTTCACCATCAACTAGGGTTTTTGATACTTTTACACTATATCTAGACAAATTCTCATATTTTGAAAAGACATTAATATTGCAAACTAACATAACTTGCAAGAAAAATGTCACTCTATGTGAATCTTAATTGGTCATCACACCTTTTCTCTAGAATTTCTTTAAGTCACATATCAGAGGTTCAAGAAAAATATGATTGTCATTTCCCAGTTGTTTGGGGCTCGATATGAACAAGGACAACATGACATGTTTATTTTCATACACAAACATAGAGGAAAACTATATGTATCAATAATAATAAGCCAAGTACTATGCGGATGCTTAATCTGGATTTATCCCTTCGATACAAAGCCCATGTCTTAGATTCCTGACTTTTTCACTAAATTCAGGATACAATAAATCAATTCTCTTCCATTGTAGGGAATTAGATGCATGTCATAGGATCCCATAATTATTTTTCTTTACCTCAGCATGCCAAGATAAATTCAATAAATCCATAGTATTGGTAAAGAAGTGTTTAAACTGTGGTATTATAGGTAGGTACCACATCATCTTGGTAGGAAAGCAAGTTTTGGCCTTACCAGAAGACATCCATTTGGTACTCCACGACCCACATTTTTGTCAATATTTAAAATTGATATAGTCATTTTGAAATATTACACAGTCATTGGGGATTGCATGTATCTTCTTAGCATCCATTCCCATTGCAAATGACTTCTTCTTTATTTTTTATGTTGAGATTGTAAGCTTGTTTCCTTCAGGAAGAATGTTTTCAATAAAAAAAATAGATACATAAAGCTTTTTTCGCTCCATCTATTGTAAGGCTTTAGAGTATACAATCTCAACATAGTGATTAGCTTCATAAACTTAGTACAACCAAAGTATAATAGTCTCTCAACATCATGCACAATGTTTCTAAATAAGTAAGGTCGATCGATCAAATTTTCCCGCTACTATCTAGCATCCCATCAACCATATCTATCAGAATCTAGTCAATCACTTCAACATTGTTGGTAATATTCTTCAACATAAGTATCACAGTTGACATATAATCATCTTATAGTAGAAACCTCTTCATTATGTTACCATTTTGTATAGCCATCTAAAACTCCATTACACATGACATGTCTTTTTATTTTGTCAACAATGTTGACTTTTAAGTGGTTACTACAATTTCTACATAGAAAATAAAGCCTATCTTGGGTTGCTTTCTATGTTCCTCCACAAATCTTATAAATTTATCAAGACCAGTAACAAACTATGGAGTCTAGAAATTTAGAATGGATAACCATGATCAATCCATTCTATGATGACACAGAAAAAGACTATTTAATCAGGATTCTAGTTGTGTCAATTTTAATACAAAATATGTTTGAACTAAATCAGGGTTTAGCGTTTAGGGTTTAGAGTATTTGGATTTTGGTCTTAGTATTAAATGATTTAGATTAGGGTTTAGTAATGAATGTGTACCACCTATCCCATTCCTTCACACCTAAACTCACTAGTAAGTGTATAATGTGTATTCAATTTTCAAGAATATTTCAGAAGTATTTCCCCGCATTTATGTAAGTACACCAACGTAGATGGGAAAAATACCCACCTACATACATACATAGATGAAAATTGGGAAAATCCTAATGAAACACCCTAAAATCAGATACACATTATACACATACATCCTAAGTGAGATTAAGTGTTCACAAATATCCTCAAACTGGGGTCTATTCAAGAATTATTCCTACTGAGTAAATCTTAGACATATTTCTAGGCCAAAATAATATATATATGATAAGGTATCTATATTATATGATCCTATTGTCATCATTTATATCCTAGGTATTCAATTCTAATTAGATACACACAATATTTGAGATGAATATGAAAATTTCTAAACCAACCAAACAAGTAACCATTCATGCATTTTCTTAAGTATAATTTTAAATTATAATTAGATAGAAAATTAGAATTTAGTGATCAAACAAGAAATCCATAATACATGTATTTTCGTAGAAAATCAATATTTTCTACTAAGAAAAGGAAACTACCTTAGCTGTAGAGAATAGTGACCAACAATAGTAGGAGGTAAATAGAGGTGATGATTGGTAATTCAAGCTCCAACCTCCAAGGTCCAAGCTCCTAGCTCCTAGATCCTCTTTCCAAGTAGAGGTAGAGTCAGAGGAAAGCAAGTAGGAGTTGAGGCAATGGAGTCTCCAACCAGGAGCAAAGGTTGCGACACCATAGAGAGGAAGGTATCAAGTGGAAAGAAGCAACTACTAGAAGTAGATAAAGGAGAAGGAAGCGGAAGAGACGACAACATTGGTTGCAATGGAGGCAGAGAAGATGGCTAGAAGTAATAGAGAGAGATAGAAGTTAGGTCATCATAGTAGTCATAGAGAAGCTAGGTCTCACATAATCAAATAGAGAATGGGGGAAGAAAATTTTCATGGGTGCTACTAAGTACCACTTAGGCATTGGTTGAACTTAGGAAATGAAGACTAAAAACTCTTTTATTTTTTCATGGACAAAAACTGTTAACATGGGTTCAACTACATTATTACTTGAACATTAACACATAGATGGTGTATGTTCTTATTCTATTAAAAATATCAACCTCTCTAAGACCTATATTGTGGGTTTCAAGATACAATCAACGACATAAGTCACTTTGGTGGGAACAAATTTTTGCATGATGCATGTGGGACACCTAGTAATCTTAGTTCCAATAGGAAGAACTGACACCACATGTTTTTTGAAGGGAAACAATTGTGCAGGTCACATGACCTATGACGTCAGGTTTTTTTATCAGAATAACTCATGACATATGCTTAATGGTGGAAAATTTAATTTAAAAGAAATGTCTGCATTGTCAGTTCTTGTCAATCAATGCGACACATACTTTACAGAATGATTTTAATTTTTTTTATCACAGACAGTCTGTGATGTCAGTTCTTCCCCAATGAATCACGTCAAACTGAAAGCAGTACCTGTGTTTTTTCTAAATGCCAAGAATTGAACAATTATACCATTATGATTTATTAACCAACGTCATAAGCCTGTATTGTCAGTTTCCCATGAATAATAACGTTAAGAAAAGTGAAAGAGACTAAAAATGTACAAAGAAAATACAAATACAAAGAAGAATAGAAGAAACCCTAAAAAGGAAAGTGCAAAAAAAAACCTAACAAACGAATTTTTAATGTAACAAGTAAAACAATACTTGACATTCTTTTTATCTTCTGGTGGCACTCCTTTTGCTTAGAGTACATGTACTTTTCTAATTTCTAGATGAGGTCGTCATCACACTTTAATGGAAGGAAAGACACTAAAATATACACTAGATAGTAGAAAGGATAGAGGGTTTTATAAAGGTGAGAAACAATTCATGTTCATATAGGAATATAAATGTATAACTGCCATCCATGGACTGTATTTAAATTTAAGTTAGAAAGGATAACAAAACTTTAGAATGATTATTAGAGATTTTATAGAATGGATTCAAAATAGATCATCAATTTCCTAAAATAAGTCAAAATCTACAAAGCAACAATGTGATCAGATAAGGGAATATTGGATATAGACAAGATAGTATCCCAAGAATAAGTAATTGTGTCCAAGAATTCTATAAAACAATTACAGTTGGTAAACAAATTTCCCAAGAAATTTGGACATACTGTATATCTAATGATTTTGAAACAAAACTAGTGAGGCCTTGCCTCATAGGCCCACAAGGTGGCTCTACCATTGCTGCCTAACATTCTTTATCACATGAAAGATAAAGATATTTAATTTTCTGCTATTCCACCATTCTTCATTATCCCTTGTCGATGATGTGCAAATCATGTTGTGTTAAATTATTCAGCTATGCAATTTATACATTTTTCTTTCGATCTGTCCACATGATATTTTTATTAAATTAAAAGTTCACACATTATTGATATTTTACAACAAACCTACTCATAACTATTAGTTTATTGATCATCTCTTCTCTTAGCATGGCCTGAAATTTTATTTCATGTGGTATTGATGGAATGAAAATAATATACATGTGAATTATCTCATCTCGCTTATAAGATACTTTGGACGATACTATGTGAATATTTCAATATACTACTAAAGACAATCGAACATAATTTTTATTTGGGAATAGAAAAGAATAATATGTAAAATATTTTTACATTTACAATCAATAGTTGTGAATATATATTATTTTTTAAAGTCAAGTAAGCATGGCAGTTTATTTGATAACTGTAAGGACCCCCTCATGACGTTATTCCCAATTAAGGTGGACCGAGGAGGCAATGGTCATTATCTACTTTCCAGAATATAGGTTAATAAATAACCAATAATAATCCATCACTTTATTAAATAAATTAGTTGGATATAAGATGAGAGACAACTCTCTTGGAAGGAGTTACATACTATTTCAAAGGGAAATATTATGACAAATGAAAACAACAATTATCTAAGTAATCTTCTAGTCTTCTTTGGCTATGTGTTTCAGGGTCATCTTCTAGTTGTCCATGTCTTCAGATAATAAATATAATTTAAAATGATGACAAGCAAAATACACAATCTATATATTATGATACGGTGTATGTGGATGTAAACAAAATATTTTCATATATGTATAATGACATATCAAGCATATTAGTCAATTATTAGAAATAAATGGAAGTTTTAGGTTTTGTATAACCTGCTAACACGTATTTGTACTATATCTTTTGGGTATACTAATACCTTGACCCATCATAGGATTTCAAGGTTTGATGAAACATTTGTTTTAGGGTGACATACCGTAATTGAAATTGGTCATAAAACATCATTAGGTGCAGTCATTTTCACAATGACTATTCTTAATGTATTTCTTTATGATTAACAGGCTAATACCAACTTTAATCATCCATTAAACCCTTCTAAATATATTATTCATCTCAAAATAGGGTTCTTTAAACATTAAAGAATTAAAGTTGATAATCTCCATTACTTTTAGAATTTTAAAAGGAACTATCTTCTAAAATTATTTTTATTGGATTCCTCTCATTTTCTTGAGCAAAATTCATATTTTATGTGTCACCATCTGAGCTACCGATATTTAGATACAAATTATGCAATAAATCACTTGCTTTGGCCAATCGGAGAGCACCACATTACCATGTTCCCATGCAATGTGGCCCGCCTGGTTTGGAATTATAATTAAAAGATGCTTCTGCGCCTTACTTAAATAGTCGACGCTTCATACCCTGGAGGGGTAAAACGGTCCAACCGGCCCTAGGTCGTCTTCTACCTCTGGACTCCGTGGCTGCCTCCGAACACAACACTTTGCGGGGTTACTCCTTCTTCCCCGAGGCACGAGGGTTACCGCCAGCCCTTCCTCTAGCTCTGCCACACACCCAGGCACACAGGGCGCCTCCCAGATTGTGGTCAAGAAGGTTTGTTTCAAACGTATTTAGTCTGCAACAAGTGGTCGGCCTTGCAGCCATGATGTCGCTGTTGTGTGGGGGCTAGGGCATAAGGACGATGGCCGCTCCCCTATCTGACCACGTGTGGCATCACTCATCCACCGAGATGATTCCACTGTTCCTTTCTGTTCCATAGTTGGCATTATTCTCTAACCCAGGGTTTGCTTGCAACGAATAAGAAGAAGAAAGAGGGGAACGTGGAATCCTTCCTGGATCTGAACCGGTGGGTCTACCCCATTATATAGGGGTGGGTAACAAGCCCTAGGTTGTCTTATACACGACTCAAAGAGTCATTTTTCAAATAGGAACCCCAAATCCTTCAATGAGAAGTAATATTCTCTCTCTTCCTTATCCATTGGACATTCTCTATTTTTTGGATAATTAGGAATACAAAAATCCTTACCATTATTCTCTTTATTCTTGCCATTTACTTTATTGGCCACGGAAATATATTTCCATTAAGTAGAAAATACTTCCTTCTTTACAATACCACATAATCCATTAATTATGTATCATATTATCTTCCTATTTGACATTAATGGTATTTTCTCTTCCCTCTTTCTTCATTGGGACTCCTTGGATCCTAAGAAACTCCAAGATTTCGAAATCCTTTTTATTGGATACTCATTATCATTCTAGATGCATCTATATGCAATATTTCTCATTATCATGTTTATTTCTTATTAAAATAGCTCTTTTTGAGAATTTCTCTTTATTTATCTTTTATTTTCCTCATTGGTGTTCCTTTTATTATTAGGAATCCTTCGGATACAAAATTCCATCAAGTCTAACTCAAATATACCTCTTTCAACTTGTTTTCCACATTTTACCATTGTTTTCAATTTCTTTCTTAATAAAGAAATACTTAATTGATCTTTTCTTTTCTTATTGCATTTTCTTTGCTCCTTTGGATTCCTTGGGACCCAAGGAACCCATGAGGCACGAAATACACCTTTGGATTACATTCTTTTGCCTTCTAGAGGTTTCCACATCTTGCTTTTATCAAAAACTCAATTATTCATTTACTAATTGAATTTCCTTGTTATTGGGCCCAATAGCTAATAATGCCCACAACACAATCATCAAGTCTATTGTAAACGAAATCCATTCATCCTTATTTGTCCAAATATCTTTTATATGAGAAATTACATTTCTCTCCAAATGAACCCAAAAATTGGGGTTGTAACATCCTTCCCCTCTTATAAGAATTTTGTCCTCAAAATTCCATCAAGCAAACAAACAATTCATGATAAGCCTTTCTTATGTCCATCAGGGCTCCCATGTGGCTTCACCCTTTCCATGGTGCTTCCCAAGAACCTTCATCATCTCATATTCTTCCATCTGAGTTCTTTCTTACCTTAGTATACCATACACTCATAGGTGACTCAGGACATTTCAGCCTCTCAAAAGTTGAATAGGTTCAGGGCTCAGCACATGGCGTGGGTACCTCACATAGTGCTCTAGATCAGACTCATGGAACACACTATACATCATGTTATCCTGAGGGGTAAGTCTATACACAACCTTCTCCACCAATCCTTCTCAAATGGACCCATATATCGGGGACTCAACTTTCTCAACTGTAGCTTAGAGGGGTCGGATTTTTACATCACATACTCTCCCACAGTGAACTACATGTTAGTCTACTTTGCATCAGCTCACGACTCATGTTGGCCTGGGCTCTCTCTCTCTCAGCCATTGCTTGATCAAAGCGACTTCTCTACACTCACTGTGGTTCTTTTCAGACCCTCGTGAGGCCTCCTTCACCAACATCATCTTAATGAAGCGGTGACTGAAACAACCTCCTTCTAGAACTTCTTCCATCCCGATAAAGGCTATGGTGGTTAGCTTCACATCTTAAGAATTATCTCTATGTATCACCCCAAATGAGCACACATGCTCTCATCAGACCCTCTAGTCTGGATCATACTAACCATTAGTAAGGGGTGATAAACTGTACTCTCATCGAGTTCTTCATGTATCCACTTCCACCTCATGGAAGTGAACCTATAGACATACTCAAGAACTTTTGAACTCATATCATGGTGTAGTTGAACCATCTCTCTCACGTGTAGTTCAACTAAATATGTCCCTTGAAAGTACTCCTTTCCTTCTCATGTCATCCAGGTAGGGCGATCTACCATAACCCATATTGCATCTTGATCTTCTATGGTCTAAGGAAGACTTACCACAACATCCATAGTGGTGAACTTCCCATTCCTTCTTGGGGATTCTTTAACCTTAAAGTCAAAGCACTGGGTTACTGGTGTTCATCCTTCACCCCTGGCTTGCATGGTCACCTATTACATGCAACTCCATATTAAGCATCCCAAGTACTACTATCACTTACTATCTTTGTAGTATCACGGTGTTCGGTGATCTTAAAACCATGATCTCCTGTATGTCATGATTCCTCAAGCTTGATACCTCAGAAACACAAAACCACTTTCATCAGGGTTTCATCACTTTCCTTTCCAAATAAGTGCATATGAGGTTCTACAACCATCCTTTCATTTCCTCACAGACTAGGCTGGCTAACCAAAAAGTCCTTTACTTGATTAACTGCTATTGATACATCTGAGTATTAGCCAAACTTATCTATTTTTCTCAACTGAAGGTTACCCTAACAACCTCAACTTCTTCTAGCTTCCAGTTAAACTAGGCAGCTATATCTCAACTAGTGCATTCATTACCACTTCACATCCCTAGGTATTAAGTAATGTTGAAGACATACACTTCCATGTATTCCAATTATCATCTCATCTCAAACTCTAAGTTTGTCTTCATTAAGAAACTCTGAGCTCATTCTCATGGTGATCAAACTCAACCTTGTTTAACTTGCACATTCCACATAGCTCAAGATAAAACATCCTCACAAGATGATTTACTTAATACTCTTAGTGTTTGTAAACCATCCATGTATCATTCACTCCATAGGGTATGTTATCATATCTATCCTCATACCTTATAGCAATGTTCCAACTCACATCATCTTTATCCTTGGTGTATGCATGGCATGCGTACTGTCCTATCTCTCACTCCCATAACAAGAGGAAATAAGAATTTGGTTGCAGTCCAAATACAGAGTTCTTCCTATTCCAAGAGTAGAGATGGTGCAGCTCACCTTGCCAATACACTTTTAAATCACATGTCTTTACATTAAAAACATCATGATATCAAAATTACCTCCATGGAAAACTGGTCTCGAACCTACTTGGGTTACTACACAATCCTTGGTCACCTCCACTAGGTCTATAGGGTGCCGACACTTTTGGGGTCATCCCTCTTCCCTTATGCATCCAGAGAGTGCCCTACTCATCTGCCCTTTGGGTCCTATGAGTTCATGAAGGTGATCAATCTCCTAGCTGATGGCCCTCAGACAATGATAGTTGTTTCCTCCCGACCCTATGGTCATGTGCAGCTAGGGAATTAGGCAAATCCTACTTCCATCAGTCTTATCCCCACCTGACCCTAGGATAGACTTAGGATTCCGTTATAGTACATGTCTAGCTTAGAACCTTACCCAAGCCTTCATCATCTCTCTCTGCATTCACGACTGACTTTCATCCCTTCATAGGGGTCATGGAAACCTGCCTACCTTGGTCAGGCTCCATATCGGTTACCTCCATGGTAACACATCCACATGCACTTAGAGATGGTTATCTATGGGTCTACATGTTCATTCTCATACCATGTACTTTTCACTTAGCTTCTCAGGATCCTATGAAACCTCTTTAGGTTACCTCAAAACCAACAAAAATGGTATACACCCTACAAAAGGGTCCCTCTCCCAGGATGGGAGGAAACTACAATTCTTGTCAACAAGGTCACAACCATCCTTATGTTTAGGGTTTGCATCCACATGAGTATGCTTAACCCTAGCAAGCTACTAAGGCATAAGAAAGACCACCTACTAAACCATACTAGGTCACCCTTATTCTCATCCTCTACATTAAATCAACTTAGTTGTGAGGGGTTCATCAAACATAATCTTAACTTAATGGGTTTCCTTTTCCTCTACACATGAGGTGTACCATGCTCGAAACCATAGAGACTCAAATCTCATTATGAGCATCGGATACACTGCTTCCCCTCTTAGGCATAGGAACCCTAGGTTCTCCTTTGGGTATCTAACTGTATGCTCAATCTCTTAACCATGAATCAAACATGTCCAAGGTATGTCATGTACTCCCATGATCCTTTTATATGAGTAACACCCCAGAGTTGAGTCCTTCTCAAGGACAACCAACTAGGTATAATGCCTCACAACTGGTTACTTAAACCTCCTCAGGGTTGAAGGCACTCTTTGTCTCATCTTAGCAGGTAACCACTTATACCATAGGAACATAGGTACCAGAAGCATTATCCTCTCTCTAGGGTTTGGTTCCTCTAAAGGCAACCAAGATATCATCAGCCTCCAAGGGTCAAGCATAAGGCAACCACTATCATCCACTTAGGTCACATCATCCTCAACTCCCCATTTTTCCTCATATCTCGGGGTTTTAGTCTTCCAACCTCCTTCATAGGTTCCTACTTTCTCTCTCTAGAGCTAACTCCACATCCAGCCATACTACTAGAGGTCCTCTCTCATGAAGGATCAAGCTCATAGACATACCTCTACGTGGGTGAAGCCTTTGCTTAAACTTATGTTTGCTCATGATTATCCATAGCCCCCTATGCTTATCTCATAAGCCATCCATCATGTCCTTCTGGCCTCGGTTTTAACTTACTGCTCATACTACTGATGTACTCTGGGTGCAAGCTATATCCTATTTTCAACAGCCCATAAGGTTTCTATAGGTTCTTCTCTAACCTCATCCATGAAGGAGCTATCCTTTGCTGTAACATGCACGAACCTTCCTAGGGTTGGGTTGCCAAAGGTACTCGGTTATCAACTTCTCATGGCTCATATGGCATCCAAGGCATGCCTATCCAAACACCTGGTCTACCATGACATCTAACTCATCATGTCATCTCATCTTCACTTAAGGTTAGGGTTAATATCATCATCAAAGGATGTGCTAGGTCTTTACTTTTAATGGAGGTCTCTACCTCCAAGACTAACTCTCTCTACTCATCCTCATTACAAGGAGTTCTATCCACAAGTCTCTCCTGAGGGCAATGACAACTCATGTCATACGACTTAAGCATGTATCTATCTTTAGTTTGCACTTAATCTATTAGGCTTATGTCCATGACATCTTATTTACCTGCTTTTCATTAATTTGGTGGAGGATTTCTTAGACCTTATTATCCTTACCCATACCTCTAGAGGGTGAGGAGGAGAGAGAAAACCCTAATCCTTAAGGTCCTTAGCAGAATTTGAGTTGAGAAGGGATGAACAAGATGAGAGAATCCTAAAGGTATCTGATTTTGAATCATATCCTAAGACATTGTCCAGGAAGTCACACAATCCGGTAGTCCTCGTATTCCGACTAGCGGTGTGGAGGAAAATATTTCCAGCACCCAGACGTGATCCTTTTCTAGACACCTCAGTCTTTCGGACAATCCTCTAATAACTCCCTTAATTTTATGGAATTTGTAAAATTTAATAATTATTAAAGATTGAGGAACCTTGGCTCTGATACCAAATGTAACGACCCCGCCTCCCGGTAACCCCCATTTAAGGGAGACCAAAAGGTCAGAGCCATTATCCAATAACCCAGATCAAAGGTTCAACAAATAGTCAATAACAATTAATAAATTTTACCAACTAAACTGAAAATTAGTACAAAATAAAACTTTGCATACCTTTTTCAAAATTGGGATATCTACATCTATCCGCATCAGGGGTCTACTCTAACTAATCCTCCTTTGTACTTTAACTCTTAATTAATTTCACATATGCCACTTTACTGTTTGTCCTTTTCCATCTCGTACCTAAACCGACGATAAACAAAACTTTAGTCAGCATATCAGAATATGCTGGTATGTGGGGGAAACAATAATCATGCAACTATAATAACAATGTAATCAACCAATTATCATTTCATAGCCAAGATTACATTTTAAACCATACTACTCAATCCTTACCTATCCCCTAACTCTATGCTATCCCTGCAGTGGACTTGTATGCTACCTCTCTTTTAGGTAGATTCTTACCCCCATGGTCCTACCTTACAGGTAGCCAATACATAGGGTAATAGAGTCACATGGCACTACCCGAAGGTATCCCAATATATAACTCAATGTGACTTGATGGACCTACTCCATTGGTAGCCATGTACTAAGTCATCCAATGACCTGATGGACCTACCCCATAGGTAGCCATGTACTAGGTCAACTATTAAGCCATAGACACATTATAATTTGCATGAATTAAATTCATCCAACAGTTCATTCAAGCCATGATGTAACCATCGATAAAATCCTTGAAAAATTAATGCGGGATAATCATAAGCGTAACCACATACCTGTTAGGAAGACTTAGGTGTAGGAATAATCCAAACAAGCAAGTAATCTAGAATCAAGCAAGCACATAATTCAGTCCTGAAATTACATTCAATTCCTTTTTATCAAAATCTATCCAAACCATCTTGCTACTTATGGGTTCTATTCCTTTTTAGGGTTTCTTCCTCTTTTTAGGGTTTACTTTGCAATTAGGGTTTTTACTACATTTTACTCTTTTATCCCTAATTTCTCATCTATCCTTCATGAAAGTTATTAAGGTTACCTTTTAACAACATATAACCTTAATTTCAGAAAAAAAAATTAATCCTTTTAATCCGTGACAAAGTCATTACCATCAATTCGTAGTTCATTATGGTCTAATTTACATATGAACGTTATTTATCATTAATTCTACTAGAAAACCCTAATTTCTACATTAAGGGTATTTATCCAAAATTAGGAACTTGTATACTCAAAATATCTTAGAATTATTATATCTTATCTTTATTCACTACTTTGAATGATTAAAGCTATTAAGAGTCGAATTTGCCAACATTAGGGTTTCAAGGCCCATTAAAGAATATTTATGCACATAAACTCCAAATTAAACGAATTATGTGCAAAGTCCATCCTTTTTGTTCTTAATGTATCTCTTTATGATTAATAGGATAATACCAACTTTAATCATCCATTAAACCCTTCTAAATATATTATTCATCTCAAAATAGGGTTCATCATTAAAGCATTAAAGTTGATAATCTCGATTACTTTTAGAATTTCAAGAGGAATTAGCCTCTAAA
The DNA here is from genome assembly GCA_963693085.1 of Alisma plantago-aquatica. Classification (NCBI taxonomy): domain Eukaryota; kingdom Viridiplantae; phylum Streptophyta; class Magnoliopsida; order Alismatales; family Alismataceae; genus Alisma; species Alisma plantago-aquatica. Next base: position 859,613,548 of record OY856413.1, read on the forward strand.
ACTATTTTTATTGGAATCCTCTCATTTTTCTGATAAAAATTCTTATTTTATGTGTAACCATCAGAGCTACCAATATTTAGATACAACTTTTGCAATAAATCACATACTTTGGCCAATCGGAGAGCACCACATCGCCATGTTCCCATACAATGCGGCATGCCTGGTTTGGAATTATAATTAAAAGATGCTTCTACCCCTTACTTAAACAGTCGGTGCTTCATACCTCGGAGGGGTAAAATGGTCCAACTGACCCTAGGTCGTCTTCTACCTCCGGACTCCGTGGCTTCCTATGAACGCAACACTTTGCGGGGTCACTCCTTCTTCCCCGAGGAACGAGGGTTACCGCCAACCCTTCCTCTAGCTCCGCCGCACACCCAGACACACAGGGCGCCTCCCAGATTGCGGTCAAGAAAGTTTGTTTCAAGCGTACTTAGTCCGCAACAAGTGGCTGGCCCTGCAACCATGATGTCGCTGTTGTGCGGGGGCTAGGGCATAAGGACGATGGCCGTGCCACTCTCTGACCACGTGTGACGTCACTCATCCACTGAGATGATTCCACAGTTCCTTATTGCTCCATGGTTGGCGTTATTATCTAACACGGGGTTTGCTTGCAACGAACAAGAAGAAGAGAGAGGGGAACGTGGAATCCTTCCTAGATTTGAACCAGCGGGTCTACCCCCTTATATAAGGGTGGGTAACAAGCCCTCAGTTGGCTTATACACGACTCAAAGAGTCCTTTTCCAAATAGGAACCCCAAATCCCTCAATGAGAAGTAATATTCTCTCTCTTCCTTATCCTTTGGACATTCTCTATTATTTGGATAATTAGGAATTCGAACATCCTTGCCATTATTCTCTTTATTCTTGCCTTTTACTTTATTGGCCCCGAAAATATATTTCCATTAAGTAGAAAATACTTCCTTCTTTACAATGCCACATAATCCATTAATTATGTATCATATTATCTTCCTATTTGACATTAATGGTATTTTCTCTTTCCTCTTTCTTCATTGGGACTCCTTGGATCCCAAGAAACTCCAAGATTTCGAAATCCTTTTTATTGGATACTCATTATCCTTCTAAATGCATCTATATGCATTATTTCTCATTATCATGTTTATTTCTTATTAAAATAGCTCTTTTTGATAATTTCTCTTTATTTATCTTTTATTTTCCTCATTGGTGTTCCTTTTATCATTAGGAATCCTTGGGATATGAAATTCCACCAAGGCTAACTCAAATATACCTCTTTCCACTTGTTTTCCACATTTTACCATTGTTTTCAATTTCTTTCTTAATAAAGAAATACTTAATTGATCTTTTCTTTTCTTATTGCATTTTCTTTGCTCCTTTGAATTCCTTGGGACCCAAGGAACCCATGAGGCACGAAATCCACCTTTGTATTACATTCTTTTTCCTTCTAGAGGTTTCCACATCTTGCTTTTATCAAAAACTCAATTATTCATTTACTAATTGAATTTCCTTGTTATTGGGCCCAATAGCCAATAAAGCCCACAACACAATCATCAAGGCTATTGTAAATGAAATCCATTCATCATTATTTGTCCAAATATCTTTAATATGAGAAATTACATTTCTCTCCAAATGAACCCAAAAATTGGGGTTGTAACAGGTTAGGAGACATTGTTCTGCAACTTGTGCAACTTTGTGATGGCCATAAGAAATTTCCCAATGAAGAGATTCAAGCTTCAGACTCTAATGGTTGGGGAACTAGTTTCAAGGCCCCCTCAGAGCTATTTGGCTATTGAAGTAACCTTAGGGTCTCCTCACAATTCTCCACATCTAGAAAATTGTTCCATGGCACATTTAAGTGTCTTGTCCAGATGAAGGTCACCAGTGATGGATGTTGCTTAAGGTAGGGTTGAACAAGGGCCTTTGTGGGAAATTTTCTCATGGTTGGGATGAGGGGGGAAGGGGAATCGATAAGGAATTTATTTATATTATGGGGTGGTGTGTTTAGGTGAGTACAACGTACCCTAGACTCCTAGAATTGCCAAATACATGGGCATTATCTCTATAGCTAAATAAAAATTTTACATGAGTGGATGTTGAGGCTAACTATACTTATCAAAGCCAATTGGACTAGCTTTGAGAGAAACCACTGAGGGGTAAAAGAGAAATGGTCTAAAGAGGAGTCCAAGGTGTGTTGGACCCTGAGTGTGGGGTTGAAGATGTCACCATCCTTATCATACCTTCATCCAATGGGTCCAAACTGAAGTCTACTTCTACTGCCACATGCCTATGTCCCGGGTCACTCAGATTAGGGCTCGACTAACTTATTAAAATATGATTCAAATAGAGATTATCTAGTATTTTCTTACTTTAGTCAAATCTTCAAATTAATATGTAGGTATCTAGAAGAATCCAAATGCTACCAATATTTAGATATTTGTTTTATCTCCACCTTATCTTGGGGGAGGAAAAAATTGAATGAAATGTGGAAAAAAGTTACCATTTTCTTACTATTCAAGTAATTTGTTAATTGATTTTCTAAGTCACAACCAATCATAATATCATTTAAATTTTAGTATTTATCTTCCTCTGGTCAGCATCCCATATGTAAACGAAGGTGGGGTCAACTAAGATCATTGGATACCCTAAACTTGATCTTCTAGTAAACAAGGGATAGTTCTTGCATAAATCACTTAATTAATTAACAAGGAATATTCTAGAATTTTATGTTATTATTTTTTTATTAGCTAAAAAATCTTTTATTGATATTAAATGAGAGCATGAAATTCCTTGGATTTTATGAATTTTTATCCATGGACTAAATAGGAAAACAATGCATAGAATTTAGGGATTTTCAAAGACACCTTGTAACATTCTCAAACGACACTAATAGTAAATCCAATGCTTAAAAACATAGTTTATTACAATAAAAAACATCAAGTACAAACCCATATACAACAACCCCATACCTATAACTCCTCATAGAGAGCCAAACCTAACAAAGACAATAGATAAATATTAAACTTACCATTTTACCATACCCTAAAATTTATAAAGCATAACTAATAATAATAAAAAAACAACAACAAACTAAGGGTAATGAATTATATGACCAATCCAAGACGAACCATATCAACCTATATAAGTAAAGAACCTAAATTGAAAGAATTCATCTATTACCCATATAAATAAAAATCAATTTGTAAGAAAACATGAAACAAAGAATCACCAGATGTAGATAACCATAGAATCTCAACTAACATCTACTAGATTAGTTAGAGAAAATCTAGATACATCCATAAACTTATTCTTCAATATTATGTTCTTCTTTTCTTTAGGATGGATTATTCACCCCTAATTTTTAAAAAAAATGTTCAGGATTTTTTGTCAGACTCGTGCTTTTCAACTACTTTGTATCGAATTCAATGATCAACTTGATCTAATATCCTTTTATGTTATAATTGAAAGAGAGTCAACAAATTTCGATATTCTTGTTGCACTCAACGCATCAAAAGTTGAATACTCAACAAGTTATAAAAATTTCATTTAACTCCCAATCAAAGTTAAGACTAATTGGATAAATAGTATGAGTAGAGAAGTCATTAAGAATATTCTTGTAAATTTATAGAGAGACACACTAAAATAGGAAATTTAGGTGATTCATTTCTCTGAGCTAGCATAGAGTCATATAGATGGGGATTATCAACTACTACCTACACCAAAGGATTCCTAGAAATTCCGTCTACTAGTAGTGATTCTGTTTTCTACTCATTAGTTTTCCCAACCACATTAACACTTTATGGAGACCCTTATTTGAGAATCAACATTGTGTTGAGAAACTATTGCTTATTTTTCAAATTAGAGTTGTAGATCATTGAGATGATTGTGCTTTATCCCCAACTTTAGGAAAGATTGTAGATGATTATCAAAAAATTTGCTTCAAGTGCAATATAATGTCTTTTAAGATATCCTAGATTTAACATTATGAGACTCCCATCAACTTCAGTCAGGGTGTTTTTCAAAAGAGGCAAACTCCATTGACCTATGTACATATTTGATGCATCAAGGCACCCCAGTTGTAGGTCCAAATAATTGAAATATAGGGACCACCCTATAGTACTTTCTGTTTTATCAATATGATCTAGGACGATGGAATTGATGTGTTATCTATGCTAACCTAAATTAATTCTATGGGTAAGGATAAGGAGATTTATGGAACCTAATGTCTAACTCTGAGAATAAAAGTTGTTTATTGTCTCAAGAGATTACATGAATATTTAATCCACTTCCTTCATTTTAAGTGATCTAGTAAAGAATCTCTCTCTTTCATCGTCATCAATCTCAAATTTCCCACTGGGATGTCATTGTTTTCATGCCCATCTTATTAGTTGACCATGGTATGACTTCTAATCTATGAATTTAATTGTCAAGTGATGATTCTAATCTGAAGGGGAATCCTATTTTTTTAAGATCTGCTATAATGACATATCACACATAATATACCACACATTGGATCCTGACTATTTACTTATTCCTACCCTGCATGGCCGCTCTGAAGCCAAATTACTTACAAAAATGAACTGGCTAAGGGAATCTACAAGGTATTTGGCGGTCAATAATGTGGGAGGTGGTGGAGATATACTCAAATTACATAGAAAACTTGTCTCCTACTTCTAATTTGAGGTCAAGGATGATCCCTTAACATCTATGGCAGATTTCTAGGAAGATGCCTAAGGTTGATGCCCACCTCTATTCTCTCTTAGATGATATGGATGTATAATTGGACTCGACTATATTAAACCATCCTACTTTCACCCTCCATTTAATAGGTTTCCAAACACACCCATTCCATCCCCCTCTACCCAATCATACCATTTACTTATACATTGATCCTTGAATTTTTGTTTTATTTATAACTCAGTTCCTTTCCCTTATTGTGAGTATATATATTCCTAATCATAAAACATATTATTTCCCTATATTTTTATACATATCTTTTTGCTAATAGTTTAATATATATATTAGGGGATTGTATATATAACAAAGGGTTTTTTTTTTCGAATGAGTTTGGAAATTCTACAATTATGAAAGTTAAAGAAGTACAAAAAAATAATCAACAAGAATCATCACATATTTTCAAATTATTCAAAGGATATAAATCTTGATATAAAATTCTAATATTTATTTTTTCGAAGTAGGGGGTTAGCCTCTCCCCAATACTATATATACATGAGATCTAAACAAAACTGGGCCCACCTAACCAAAAGTAAATGTAGATATACAAATTTAAAGAACATGTCAGAATGATATATAAAATTATAAAGTATTACATAATATCATGAACATCATTATTGTATATTAAATTGATAGTGATCTAACCAACTTATAGCACTAAAATCCCTTGTACATTCAAATAGCTATATGAAATACTTTTTGCAAAAAAAATAAAATTTAGTTTCACTACAAAAGTGAAACGAACCTTTACCATTATCCCTCCATGTGCGTGAAAGAAAATAAAATGTAAGTTAATATTAAATATAGAACATAGTCTTATTAGGGGGGGACATCACGTGGACTAATCTACAAGATGAAGATACGAGGGTAGCATGCAAGTTGGATCGTGTGCTAGAAAATGACCCATTCACGCAACTATTTGGGAATGTGGCGGTAAGCCTGACATTCTCTGCAGTGATAAGCGACCATGCTGCACTGGGGACACGACTGCTTGGCACACCAATGTCCACACGCAAGAAGAAACCATTCCAATCTCTTAACTACTAGTTAGAGTGGGATGGTTATGACTAAGTACTCAAGGAAGGATGGGATCTCCAAGTAGAAGGAAATCCTATGTTCGTTATGGCTAAGAAACTTCAAAACACGAAGAAATGTATCAAGAAATGGGCTGCTGAAAAATGCAATGTTGTCAAGCTAAAACGTGACGCTCTCCACAATTTTGAGAAAGTTAGTAAAGAACTTCAACACCAGCCTATGAACTAAGGGTTAATTGAAGCGGAAAGGGAACTACGTGCCCGACTGGAGGTGCTAGCCAAAGCAGAAGAATGCTATTTCTACCAAAGGAGTCGCACAAGGTGGATTAAGGATGAGGATCGTGTTGGGTTTTAGGGGAGGCAGAGAAGGCAGCGAAAACAAAAATTTTCTCCTCCCCAAACCCAGAACAAGAAAATGCGTCAACGTCTATACAATAGGAAATGATGGTTTGTGGAATCTTACCTTGTCCCGAGGCTTTCTCGGCGACAATACCTCACGGCTTGCGCGGTCTTCACCTCCGGTCTTGGACGGTGTCTGTGCAGCTCCTGGTCACATCGGGACTGACGACTCCTGGTCTCACTGGGACTGTCGGGATTGACAACTATCCTCAGAGTGGCAGAAATCTCCCACCTCTGAAGTAGTCCACACGGACCACCTGGAACTCCAATCTCCTTGTCTCATAAGGAATTGGAAGGAGTCGCACCCTCCTGTCGGCGTACTAGTCACCAACACACTCTCCTGCCACAAGTCGCTTTCTATAGTTGTCTTTCCCTTGCTGTGCCTCCCTTATTAGGTAGCACTCGCTTGGGCTCTCTCAGTTACCAAAACTAGAGAGAACAACAAGTTTACAGAGCAACTGGTTGCACTGTGTTGTTCTTTGAGAAGCCCCCAATACCCCTATATATATAGGAGGGTCATGGGACAGGGTTCTCTATCCCGGGGAATGTGGGACTAAAGTAGGAGTAGAAGGGTTCGAGATTTTCCACAAAAGCAACCAACTCACAACCTGAACCGATCGTTTCATTTCTGAAATGGTCGGTTGGGAACCTAAGCCGGTCGGTTGACACCTCAACCTATCGGTTGGGACCCATGAAACAGTCACTCATTTCTGAACTGGTCGATTCATGGTCCTGATCAGTTCCCGATTGACTTTCCTTCTTTTGTTTCTAATTGGTATCAAATACCAATCCTTGTTCCAATCAAATTGGGCAAGTGAAATGAAAGGAAAATTCTCATCAGTCCTACTTTCCCAACTTGCTCGGTTGCATCAGTTAAACCGATCATTTCAACACTTGAAGCAATCATTTCACCCTGTCCATGAGCCAATCAACTCACCACTTGAGCTGATCGGTTCACCAAGCTCAGCCGATCGGTTCATCACATGAGCCGATCAGTTGGGAATGCAGATTGTGCAGAATCAATCAATTACAGTTTCAATCAATCTGATACTCCAATCAATATGTCCAACACCTTGAACATTATGACATTGAGCTATCAATTAATTGAGTGTTTAATTGAACTACTAAACTCGTTTAGTAATCAATCTAAACATTGTTTGTGGACAAAACTCCTTTTCTAGGTTAAATCCTATGTGTGTGACCCTACAGGTCCATTTCACGTTGGCAGTGAAAGTCCATAACACTTATGACTTCACAAGCAAAGAGCGGTGCCTAGTCACACATCAGTGCTACCCAAGTGAAATAGAAAGTTGGAGAACAACTTTCAATCCTACAATCCGTGAATGGTGTTACAGTGAATGTATAATTCCTTTGTCACTGATATCCCGAATGAACTCGAGGCATGGAACAGTCATCCTGTCAATGTTCATTCACTTTCTTGATCTCAGAGTAGATTGGAAGAGATATGTATGACATCAATATCACATACTAATTCACACATGCGTGCGTGCCTTTCTCAATCCTACTCATTAAGTGGCCATGGATATCAAACTCCCTCAGGAGGGACAAATCCCATATCCATCACTCACCCCTCAAAAGCCCCATGTGTCAAAGCCACCCAATCATCACCTTTATAACAACCTATGTTTCAGGACTGCGTTTGATGATGTCAAAGTGTGCCCAACGACATGTGTTGAGTGTAGTGATTTCAGGTCAAAGAATCACACTCACCACCATCACTGTGAGTACTAACTGTGACTACCATGTCATGGTTCCATGTGTTAAACTCACGGTGGGTCTGTCCGATACACTTGTTCTCTAACAAGTACCTATGTGTTTGGTTTGATATCTCTATATCATGACTAATGAGATTCTGTCATCAACCAACACCACAATCTAGTCTTGTGTGTCATTGCTGTCTATCTACTTTCCACAATGACATCTGACTAAGGACATAACAAGAATGTACAAACTCTTAGCATCTGTATGATCTCAACGTTCAGGTCCTCAACCTGAAAGCATACGTCATTGAGTACTATCATTCTCTAGACATTCAATATGTTCTATCACTATCTCATATGATTGAACGAGAAAGAATTGGAAGCTTGCCTTTGATGTTTATCAAATCAATCTTAATGTATCCCACCAATCATCCCATGATTGGCTCTCAGGGCATACATACCAACAGAGTCCCACTTCCACTCCAAGCCAATCACCCTAGAATCATATTCATAGTGATCTTCAAACATGTCCCACATGTTACTGTGCTCTAGTGCGAACATAGTGAGTTATGGCAACACCTTGCCAAAGTCAGTATAAATTGCATGTCTCACATCTCTTCACTGTACATCACACGTATGAGATGGAGTTGTCGTAATATGCGATCTAGTATTCCTTTGCTAACCTTTAGCCACATTGCATGATCAAGGATTCCATACTTGTCATCAATGAGCGGAATATCTATAAGTTCATCTCATGAACTTCCAAATCCATATAGTATCCATTGTTGTTTTCTAACGCATAGATACTCGACATTTCCTCTTAAATGGTTTTATTGGAACACTTCCAATTATCAACAAACATTCACTTTTACATATCTTATATACAATTTGTGATTAATTTTCTGTCCTTTCGGAAGTTCGCATCAATGTAACTCTTTACACTGAACTCTTCCTTATATCCATAGAACTAGTACTTCTCAAGTACTTATCAAGTTCTCATGGTCTTCTAGTAACCCTTACTGGAAGTGGACAGACATCCCTTCGTCATATCCCACATACGAGTTATCAGGATGAGCACATCATATTGCCATGTCCTACATACAAGATGATGAATGCATTTTGTTCTTGCCATGCAAGATAATGGGATGATTACATACATGATAGATCCACATCTATTCTTAGTGTTCCCATTCTTCATAAGAATTGGACACTTGGCCTTGAGATACTAACTCCATGTAACATGGACAAGTTTTCTCCCACTGAATATGTGCATACTGAACCCTTCAGTACAGATTTCCAATGTATGCTTTCCTTTTCAGGTCAAGAGGTTTTCGAGAACTATCTCTATAGATCTCTATTCCTATCACATATGAAACATCTCTATCTTCCTTAAAGATAATTTCCACTTTTGGATTTCTATTCTAGAACATTTCCATTTCACATCAACATGTGGAATGTGAACACACTCCCACTAAAACACATATCCCTTCTTTATCTTTGACATATTAGTCAAACCCTTTGACTATATCATCAAAGTAAAGATCCAATTCTGAGTTGCTTGTACTCAATCAATCACATTGATTAGTCCATTGTAACTTATAGACTTCGTTTGCATTAGTGGATTCATAAACCTTATAGGTTGTGTCACGTACACATCCTTGTTTTATTCCTCATAGGTATGTGGTTTTAGTATCCATATGCCAAATGTCTTAGTCATTAAGTTGCAATCAACAAGCATCATCCTTCTCAAAATGTTATCCATGTGTCTTAACACTTAAGATTCATTTGCACTTATGGATTTCATCCAATGGGTGCTACCATCAAGGTCATACCTTATGGTTCACATGGATGTCATTTAGGATGTAATGGTCATAAACCATAACTCAAAATTTAGTTCCTCATATTCATTTGGATAGTTGACTCATCACATGAACAACTCATCACATAGATAATTGAGGTGTATCTGTTAAGGATATAAGAACTCACAACCCTTGTGATTCTTAATTTCTTTTATTAGTGTGGGGTATTCTTTTATTAAGAAAAATCTAGTTATTTGATAATCATTCTCTAACTCCTTAGAGTATGATTCCTTCTTGATTTAGACATCACCATGCCTTAATCATGAGTTCACTATGATACACTATCATAATTACTCATAAGGATCGCAAACATTTGGTCCAAGTATTTCATTCATTGATCTCATCAAGAATTAACACTTTACCAAATTTGTACTTCATCTATGATAATCTTGAACACTTCAAGATATTCATATTGGTATTTCTCTAAACACCATTTGAAGTATTAGCATTTGTTCCAATAGGTATGTAAATACATCACGTGTATCATACTTAATAGGATAATCATTCTCCCACTACCATTAGTGAAGATTGATTAATCATGTTCAAGATATTCATGTCTCTTACTGGTTCTCTAACCAAAAGAGTCTAGATTTATCCATCATATGGAAACTATATATGAATTTCTCATGATTTATGATAATTTGATTGCTTGAGTCATCAATAACTTTAGATATCATTTTATCTTATGCATATCAAATACCACAAGATAAACAAGGCATTGCCACAAAGATCATTGAGACATCTCTTTATTGATTGTCATCATTGTCATACAATACGCAAAAATAAAGTGTTTCTATCTATTGGCACATATGAAATAGCAGTTCATAACTGTATTACATGCCTTTTAGGCTACAAATAAACTAAATTACTCCTATCTATGGCGGCAACACTTGCCCCATTTATTGAGTGCTTTACACTTTACATCTTGGTATCATATACCTTAAAAGTGTTACAAGTTTACTTTCATGACACCTTTAAGTAGAGACGTTTGTGGCCTCCTTCTTCTTTTGTTCTTCCAGATTGAGAGGACAATTCCTTTTGCAATGTCCTGGCTTTTGACAATGGTGGCAATTGCCTTTCTTGGTCACGCCTCCCTTGGCCTTGAGAGCTGAAGACGACTTGGGCTCCTGGCTAGCATCAGAACCTTTCTTAGCTTTGCCCTTGCCCTTGCGCTTGGACTTGCCTTTCTTACTCATGATCACCATCACAGACTTAGGCTTGTCCTTCTTCATCTGTGTCTCGACTATCCTCAACATGCCCAACAACTCTGACAGTGGCCTATCAAAGTTGTTCATGTTGTAGTTCATCACAAACTGATTGTAGGATTCTAGCAACGATTGCAACATCACGTCAGTAGCCAACTCTTGGCTCAGTGGAAATCCCAGTCTTGTCAGGTTCTCCACATACCCAATCATCTTGAGTATGTGAGGACCAATTGGATCTCCTTCTGTCATGACACACTTAAACAGTGCCCTTGATACATCGTATCTCTCTTGCTGTGCTTGATCTTCATACATGTTCCTAAGATGCTGAATCATCTCAATGACACCCATGTTCTCATGTTGTCTCTGCAACTCATGGTTCATAGAGCACAACATCAAGCACTTTGCATCAATGGCATCATCAGAATGCTTCTTGAAAGCATCCCTTTCTGCCTTTGGTGCATTAGGAGCAGGTTCCTCTGGAATTGGAGTATCCAGGACTTAGAGCTTTCGCTCTTGAGTGAGAACTATTCTCAATGTTCTATACCAGTCGTCGAAGTTTGTCCCATTTAGCCTGTCCTTTTGGAGGACCGATCACAAAGAAAAGTGATTGTTGTTTGTTGTCATTTGTACTACAAAAGGAAATATGCAATTTTAGTCCAAAAACTCATTTTTGACTTATTTGATTGATTTGAAAAGTGATGATATAATTAGGCCTTTAATTAATTATGACTCCCACTATTTTACTTCGAATTGATAGCCCTCACCATCAATTCAGAAGATTACAGCGTACAACCTTCTAGTGGGCAAGATCCTGAAATCCTCTTAGTCATGGACCAGCTAGGGCTGTCACCCACAGCATAGATCTCTCAGGTAGGCAACTCTTGCCAATTGCATCATATGCAACTCTTGATATGATGTCATATGCAACTCCTTGCCATGATCATCTCCATGCCTCAAGGTACTAGATCCCATCTAGATCACCTTGTTAAGTCTGACCCAAAGCAAACATGATGAATATGCACCCTGCTAGGCAGACTGACATATCCATCCTTCACGCTTCCACGAGATAGACCGTGCACCACGCTTGGGCGTGCCCACACTTGGTCGATCAAGCTTTTCATGTGTGTCACATTTGGAAGGCATCTAAAACTTAATATTTAATGAGGGATTTGGTTTTATATACATATACATATCCAATCACCACAATACATAGTAAGTATCATATACATGCTATACCCCACAGAAAACATGCAAAATGATAAAAGCGATGATTATGGCCATCCTAATGTGATTCCTTGAGCCAAGAGGAATCACGGTCATCTAAGTCTACATCACATGCAACCTTTACAAGATGAACTCTGTGCTTTGCCTTTCGGGTTTGATCAACTCATCACATGACTGATCGGCTCACCATCAGGCCGATCAACTGGGTGCCACCATCCGATCGGTTGGCTCCTCCAACCGATCAGTTCACCTGGTCGTCGTGCATCTCATCATGGCCGCCACTCGCTCGTCTCGCTCCTCGAGCCGGTCATCAACCGATTGGCTCACTCCTTGAATCGGAGATCTCAACTGTCGTCAGGATGTCCTCCGTTCTTTGACATAACAGGAAATAAAATTCTATCCTATTTTACATTGTAAAAGGAGAAACCTAAAGTTACAATCGAGGGGAGCAAAGGTAGGAAAGAAATCTCGAATTATTTTGAGTTACATCAGGAATAGGAGAAGAAAGATCGGTGCTGTAACATCCCTGACCTGGGTTATGAGTTAACCCTAGGTGTTTTGCCTAATTATGTAATTAAGATACTGGTGATTATCTTTTGGCATGTAATTAAACTCTTGAGGAACACATATTTCCATTTCTGCCCTAATTGAACAATGTTTTAGTATTGTTTTGTAATACAGGGACCTATGTGCAAATTACCCAGCTAAAGGGGTTAACTTGCAAATTTCACATTTGAGATGTTCCTCTGATGTTGAGACATCATGAGAATGATTATGGTAAAGTTTGAAGGATTTCCCAAGCTTGAGCACCAAGGTGCAGCTGTGGAAGCAATCCCTGTGCTTGAAACCATGGTTTTGGGGTAAAATGCAATTTACCGAAAATTTGGAGTGCAACTTGTAAATTTCATCTTCTAAAATATCTTTTATAACTTTTTTCATCATTTAGAGTAGAAATTATGAAGAGGTCACTTCATTTGAATAATCATATAATAAATGAACACCTTTGTGATTGAATAATCAAGGTGTAAGTATAATAGCCTTTTATATGTGTACTTTAGTAATGGGTTGATCTTCTTTGCCTTTAATTCTTGACCATAGAAGGAGTTTGTCCTTAGAAATAAGGGGTAGGGACTAGCAAAGAAGAAAGGAAGGACTTACATGAGAAACGGGATAAAGTAGAAGCTTTATGGAGAAATTTCACCCAAAATATATATACCACTTCCTTTGCAAGCAAAGGAACGTTTCTTTCATTCCCTCACTTATCCCCCTTGCTCAAACCGACTAAGGCAGAGCTCTGGAGCATAGGATAACGACCAGGGAGTTCAAGGTAAGTTTGGATCATCCCTTTTGCTTGAATTCATGGAGGAAACTCGATTTCAAGGTTGAATTCATGGCTAGCTCACCTAGCTTTATCTTTCTAGCCATTCTTTTCCAACTTTTCCTCAGAGAATTCACCTTGGCCGACCTGTGGAGCTCAAAGACACCATTAAAGACCTGAAGCTTGGAAGCTTGGAGCTCAAGGAACAACCTTTAGGTGGGTTTTATAACTCTAAACCTTATGCTTTGATTATACATCTTTTTCTATGCATATAATTGCTAGTTCTTCTTTTTCTTCCCTATCTTCCATTGCATCCTTGCAAACAAAACCGTGAAGAACTGCTACTGTTCTTGAGGTAGAAGATAAGGGCGTTAATTCCTATGCTTATCCACGGATTTCCACTTTACTAAACGGTCCTAACCAATTGCCCATGCGGTTTGCACAACCGTTTGGTGGGCAAACAGTTTCAGGGTCGCATGGAGGCAAACGGTCTTCAAGACCATTTGGTCACGCTGAACAAGCGACGACCGTATGGGAATATTGTTTATAATTACGTAGGTTAATCACCCACAAAATTTGAGGGATTAAATCCAAAGGATTCGAAGGATATAGGCAAATCAATTAGCAAATCCAATTGAATTAAGTTCTGATTTTCAACCTGTTTAATTTGCCCTTTTTGGGCAAACGGACTCAAGACCATTTGAGATGGTTGACCAAGCGTTGACCGTTTGGGATTACTGTTCCTAATAATGTTGGTTGATGACCCAAAAAAATTTGATGGCTTAATTCCAAACGAGTCATGAGTTGAAGGCTAATCAATAGGGCAAACCCTAATAGAAATCAGTGCTGAAATTCCAATGAGTTAATTAGTGATTTTGGGTTGATTAGCCCAAACGGTCTCATGACCGTTTGGGGATCACCCAAGACCGTTTAGAGGTCTGGGGTCAAGAATAGTTGACCAATTGAAGGTCCAAAGGTACCAAATCATATTGCAATTAAGTATTGATGTAATGATCAACTCAATAGATGAAACCTTGATGAATTTTCACTAGAGTCCAAAGATTGGATGGGCAAACGGTCTCAAGACCATTTGGAACTCATCCAAACGGTCTCAAAACCGTTTGGTGTCAACCCAAGACCGTTTGGAGGTCTAGGGTTAAGGTAATTTGATCAATTGAGGGCCCAATTACAATGGGTTATTGAAATAATCAAATTGCTGATTTGTGACTTAACTAAGGTACAACCCCTATCAAATCAACTTAGATTTTGATGAATTCTTGGGCAAACGGTATCAAGACCGTTTGGAGGTTATCCAAACGATCCCAAGACCGTTTGGGCCAAGTTTGAGCTCGATTGGAGGTCAATTGATGGGATCAACTTCGATTTGATTCACATTGTTGAGTGTTGATGGTTGAATGTTTATAGACCTTAATTGAACAAACTCCAACCCTAATTGGATATCAATTGAGGGTCAATTAAGTGACCAATTGGTTAAGGATAACCCTAATTGTTTCAATTGATAAGTGGCTAACAAGGATTTGGCCAATTGAAGGCTTCAACATAGAAAACCCCAATCGTTTATAACCTTTAATCCACTTTTGAGGTCCAAACAGTTTGAGCCCATTTGGACCAAACGGTCTCAAGACCGTTTGGATCCAAACGGTCTCAAGACCGTTTGAGGCCAAACAATCTCAAGACCATTTGGGGCCAAATGGTCTCAAGACCGTTTGGGCTCAAACGATCTCAAGGTCGTTTGGACCAATCGATCTCAAGATCATTTAAGATCAAACGGTTTCAAACCGCATAAGCTTCAAACGGTTTGAAAGTCAACTCTCCCCAAACGGTCAACACACCCAAACGGTCTCAAGACCGTTTGAGACCAAACGGTCTCAAGACCGTTTGAGGTCAATCGATCTCAAGACCGTTTGAGACCAAACGGTCTCAAGACCGCTTGGTGGTTGAAGGTTGAAACCGTTTGAAGGTTTTCAAGGTTGTTTATACTTAATCACTTGAAGGTGTAAATGGTTCAATGGTGATCTAATCTAAACCCTAATGGTAACTTAGGACATTAAGGGACTAAATTACTAATGAATTGACGCATGATTACGATCAATGGATAATTTACCAAAATACCCTTGAAGGGTTCAATTGAGTAAAACCTTGTTCTAATCAAACCCTAATCACATGATAGTGGTGATTTGGCTTATGATAGTTAATGAGGACTTAACCCAACCTAATCTAGAGTGATGTAATCATCCCCTATGAGTAAGAGGAGAGAGAAGATCCCAATTATGGTTGAAATCCAAGTAATGTACTTTTAATATATATATATATATATATATATATATGAATGTACATGATTAGGGTATGATCCACCTATGTGAGATCATGAAAACCCTATTTATGATAATTGATGAATCTTAATCTTATCTGAGGACTTTAATGATGATGTTCTCAGACATGGTGATGTTATGAGATCAATTCACCAATAGTTGAATATTAAACCCTAATTCTAGGATGATGACATGTATTGTGAATAGTAAACCCTAATTGATAAAAATCAGGGAAACCTAGCTCTTATATGAGTAGGGAGATACAACTTCTTTAAATGAGTTATTTATTGTTATCAGTTGATTTAACCATGCAGGTTCCTATATGAGGATGATCATATCCAGGTATGGATGATGATACTATATTCATTGAAAGCATGTTGTTAGCTTTATGAATAGTGATTTATCCTGATGCCTTGTTAATAGCATCTTATGAGATTGATAGGCTGTGAGAGCCATGAATACCATTAAGGTCATGCTTTAAGAGATGACTTGTGATGAGAGTACTGAGAAATGATGATTATGCGAGTTAGACTTGATACATTTAGTATTCTACTTTCATAACTGCTGTTCTAATGATTAATGTTTGAAAACATGTATGATGTTAAAAGAATACTAAAATGTACCTAACTAATCAAGTATAATCATATCATGTAGAGCCCTGATCATAGATCCATCATTGTCAGAAGCAAAATGATGGTGAAACAGGTTTTCCTAAGGGAACTCCTGGATCACATACTTTTGAGTATGTGGGGAAAATGGATGTGAATGTCCTTACATCCTAGTGTAGGAATTGATGTAGATGTATCTTAATCTATCAATCCTTCACTATGGGTTATGCCGGGGTGATGTAACACTAATCTCCCGAGGAAGTCTTTTATACTGCATCAATGAGAGATAAACAAGAAATCCCTCGATGGAGAAGAGAGTACAGAATGCCACTGTGACTCTAATAGCGAAGTACCAGAATACCCGGGTAAGCTATAGTAGCAGAGACATTAGATGTCCTGCATGTTGAACCTCACACTGACTAAGGAAGATGAGGTCATAAGAATCCAGCTCTTTTGATGACCTATGTATGATACTGATGCGACTCAATAGTGATCGGTTGGAGTATGAATGGTATACCTCATCTCCATAGGGCATAATGATGTTTGTAAAACATAATCAACCGCGTAGCATATCTGCTTAGGTTGAACTATGAGATACATTGGTTGAAGATACATTACTTAGTATACATGTTTTCCATATCCCTTAAATGTTGTTGTTTTAATTGATAACAATCTGCTGTTGATTACCTTAATGCTTTTATTGCCTATGTTGTTCTTGATTTGCTATAATAAAGCTTCTGGCGGGGAGTTATAACTCTCGCTGGGACAATTATTTAAAATTGTCTCACCCCGTAGATTTCAACCTTTTTAGGTGGTCGTCGAGGACGAAGGAATCAGTCTGTAGGTGGACAGTATCAGCAGCAGCAGCACCAGGAGCAGCAGTAAATCTCAGGTGGAGATATCAGACTGCTGAGTTGTGTAGTTAGATAGTCAGTCCTATGTGTTCTCTGTACTCTCAGGTCCTTGGAGTCTTTTGGTCTGAGATTTTGGTTCTGAGTTCTTGAGATTTTGTATCATGTTGTATATAATTACTCAAGAAGTAATTATCAAAGATGTAAACAGTTTATCTCCTTTTTTGAAAGAAGTTTTTATGGATTCAAGCTCTTATCCCGAAAAGTTTTAATTTTCCGTGATTTTTGTCTTCCGCTGTTAATCGAACCGCTTCCGCTACGTTTAAATCGTGTTTATATCATGGTTTGGAGATCAGAGCCCACAATTAGTGGTATCAGAGCTCTAGGTTCACTGAGTCTACAGAGACATAGGAATTAGGATGTTGAGTTTATCCTTAGTATTTCTTTCTCATCTAATAGAGTCTTCTGCTCCTCAGGAGAAGAAGATAATTAAGAATGTCTGAACCACACGAGGAGTTCATGACAGAAAGTAGTGTTGCTGCACCCCAAGGAGGTGCAAGGAACCTGGAGATAGAACAACATGTACCTGAGCCACCTCAGTTTGACCCAGCTGACATGGAAAATCCAGCTGTTCAAACTATGTTCGGGCAGTTTATGACTGCCATGACACATATCACTGACAGGATGCCCATGCATGCACCTAGGGTACCTTCCCAGCCTGAAGGACAAGGTATCAGTAAGACGTTCGAGCGACTTCGTCATGTCGGAGCAACCGAATACTTTAGAACAGCTGATCCTGCATATGCCGATCTGTGGTTGACCGAATTGGAAAAAGCTTTTAGAATCCTCAATATCCCAGAAGCTCAGAAGGTTAGACACACTGTCTATCTTCTCAAGGAAAGTGCTGGTCACTGGTGGACCATGGAAGAGCAGAAGAGGCCTGGAGTGGAGATCTCGTGGGAAGATTTCCGTCGGGAATTTATCAATAGATATTTTCCAAAGACCTTTCTAGATGAGAAGATCTCTCAGTTTGAGAGACTGAGGCAGGGCATGATTAACATTAGCGAGTATGAAGCTAAGTTCATGGAGTTACTGCGGTTTTGTCCGCACATGGTTGCCACAGAAGAAGAAAGAATCAGAAGGTTCGAGAAGGGTTTAAAACGCCGACTTGACTACTCCCGTGTCTGCTGTAGAGAATCAGGAGATGTTTGCTACCTTTGTTGAGTCAGTCAGAAGGATAGAGAAATCTGTAGTCGAGAAGAGACAAACCCATAAAAGATATCCGCAGTTCTAGAGTTCTTCATCTAGAGACTTTAAGAAGCCTAGATTCTCTGCACCTACACCTCCACCACCCATAACGAGTGCTCAGACATAGTGGTCACCAAGTAGAGGCAGGGGACGAAGACTACCTCAACAAGAGACTCATAGTTCATCATCGATGTCAGTCACAGGACCACCCAGACCATAACAACTGGAGAGGAGCTGTTACAACTGTGGGAAGGTGGGGCATTTAATGAAGGACTGCCGATCTAGGCCTGTCAGTGTGACACAACCTCAGAGGCAGAGTCAACAGGGATGTCAGAGAAGGCAATCTCAAGGAGCAGCTCAAGGACATGGACAAGCGTCTCAAGCTGGATCATCAGCACCACCTCAACACCAGGCGACAACAAGTTTCTATGCTATGAACCCACCTGATGCAGTGGTCAATCCACGAGTAGTGGCAGGTCAGATGGAACTTTTATATTCTAATATGTCTAAATCCTGTGTGGTATATGTTCTAATTGACCCGGGTGCTACGCACTCCTTTGTCACTCGGAGAGTGATTCGTAACTGCTATATGACAATTAGTCATAGGGAAGATAGCTTGTTTTTGGAGACTCCGTTGAGTGGGTCTGCTGTGTTGCAGGAGGTATGCTCTCCTTGCATCCTCTTCTTTTCTAACCATCACATTCAAGTGGACCTTATACCACTTGATATGCAAGGATTTGATATAATCCTTGGGATGGATACCTTGGAAAAGTATCGAGTTGTCTTGGATTGTGAATCCAAGCTTGCTGTGTTTGCTGATAAAAACAACACGTGGATCTTTCAAGGAGAAAGGAAAATTCTGCCCACGTGTCTTGTGTCAGCCATGGTTCCTGATAAGCTGATGAGGCGATATGTTATGCATTCTTGGCCCATGTGGTAGATGTTACCAAAGAAGGTCTCAACCCTACTGAAGTTCCTATAGTCAGGGAATTCAAGGACGTGTTTCCAGAAGAACTTCCAGGTATACCACCGCCTCGGGAAATTGATTTTGAAATCAATTTGATCCCAGACACAAAACCTATAGCCCAGACACCATATAGGATGGCACCTACTGAGATGGCAGAACTCAAGAAACAGCTTCAAGAGTTACTTGAGAAAGGTTTTATCCGACCGAGCACTTCACCTTGGGGTGCTCCGGTTTTGTTTGTTAGAAAGAAAGATGGGTCAATGCGGTTGTGCATTGATTATAGACAACTCAATAAAGTAACGATAAATAATAAGTACCCTCTGCCGAGGATTGATGATCTCTTTGACCAGTTGTGTGGTGCAACCGTCTTCTCAAAGATAGACCTGAGGTCTGGATATCATCAACTCCGTATTAAGGATAGTGACATATCCAAGTCTACCTTTAGGACAAGATATGGTCACTATGAGTTCACGGTTATGTCGTTTGGACTAACCAATGCACCAGCTGCATTCATGGAACTCATTAATAGAGTTTTTCGACCTTTCCTCGATCAGTGTGTTGTCGTCTTCATAGATGACATTCTGATTTTTAGTAAGGATGCTCAGAAACATGAGCATCATCTTCGCCAAGCTTAGACCTTGCTAAGAAAACACAAGCTGTATGCTAAGTTTAGCAAGTGTGAGTTCTGGTTGCCAGAGGTATCGTTTCTTGGACATGTGATATCTGCCTCGGGAATTCGTGTTGACCCTACAAAGGTAGAATCTATTCTACAGTGGGAACAACTGAAGACGCCGACGGAGATTCGAAGTTTCCTAGGGTTAGCAGGCTATCATCGAAGGTTCATTAAGAACTTTAGTTCCATAGCCTTACCCTTGACAAAGTTGACCCGGAAAGAAGTTACTTTTGACTGGAGTGATAAGTGCCAGCAATCTTTTCAGTTGTTAAAGGAGAGGTTGACAAGTGCACCAGTACTTGTGTTACCTGAGCAAGGCAAAGGATACATAGTTTTCTGTGATGCCTCCAGGAATGGACTCGGATGTGTTTTGATGCAGAATAAACAAGTGATTTCCTTTGCTTCCCGACAGCTTAAGAAACACGAAGAGAATTATCCGACACACGATCTAGAGTTAGCTGCTGTGGTTCATGCCCTGAAGATCTGGAGACATTATCTTTATGGAGAGACGTTTTAGATTTTCACTGACCATAAGAACCTTAAGTACATCTTCTCTCAGCATGAGCTTAATATGAGACAACGCCGCTGGATGGAATTAATCAATGACTATGATTGTATGATTGATTACCATCCAGGGAAGGCTAATGTGGTTGTTGATGCCTTGAGTAGGAAATCAGCAACATCAACCATGGAAAGGGCACCACTAAACTCTTTAGTATGCTCTAAGAGAGATATGGTTATCTCTTTAAGGCAAGACAATGTACAGTTGAAGGTGTCATTGTTAGCCGGGTTGTTGGCTGAGATGCATATTAAACCTACCCTTAGAGAGCAGATTAAGGAAGCACAGCAAGGTGATACTATAGTTCAGCAGATTAGATCGGAGTATGGTAGTGAGAAACGAGATGGTTTCTATGACTCAGATGATCAAATAGCATGTTATCATGGGAGGATGATAGTGCCGGATGTGGACAACTTGAGGAAGTTAGTCCTGGAAGAAGCTCATTCTTTGATGTATGACATGCATCCATGGAGCACCAAGATGTATCGAAACTTGAAAGATATGTATTGGTGGCCTGGAATGAAGAAGGATGTTGTAGAGTTTGTTCTGAGGTGTCCTGTGTGTCAGCAAGTTAAAGCTGAACACCAGAAGCCTGCAGGAACAATGCAACCTTTACCCATACCACAGTGGAAGTGGGACCATGTTACCATGGACGTTTTTGTTGGCCTACCCAGGTCAAGCAATGGACATGATACCATTTGGGTAGTTGTTGATAGGTTGACTAAGATAGCACATTTCTTACCTGTCAAAACAACCTATTCTGCGGAGAGGTTATCACAGTTGTATGTTCAAGAGATAGTGCGTTTGCACGGAGTTCCTGTCACTATAGTTTCTGACAGAGGTCCCCAGTTTACAATTCATTTTTGGGAGCAGTTACATAGATCCTTAGGCACCAAGCTAAGGTTTAGTACGGCCTTTCATCCACAGACTGATGGACAGTCGGAAAGGACCATACAGACCTTGGAAGACCTGTTGAGAGCATGTGTTCTCCGGTTTACCAGAAGTTGGGATCTACACCTAAGCTTGATAGAGTTTGCTTATAACAATAGCTATCAGCATAGCATTGATATGGCACCTTATGAAGCCTTGTATGGTAGACGTTGTAGATCACCCTTGTGGTGGTATGTGATTGGTGAGCATCAGTTGTTAGGACCTGATCTTGTGCAGCAAACTACAGAAAAGATTAAGGTAATACAACAACAGATTAAGACTGCACAAGATAGGCAGAAATCTTATGCTGACAAGCGTCGTAGACCCTTAGAGTTCCAGGTCAGAGACAGAGTATATCTCAAAGTCTCGCCTTGGAAAGGAGTTCTTCGTTTTGGAAGAAAAGGGAAGTTAGCTCCTAGAATTATGGGGCCTTATCCAATCATTGAACGTATTGGAAAGGTAGCATATAAACTAGAGCTGCCACCAGAGTTACAGAGGTTACACCCTGTGTTTCACATTTCTATGCTGAGGAAATGTCACCCAGATTCCGAGTCAGTTCTACAACCTATGGAAGTAGAATTGAATGAAGATATAACTTATGAGGAAGGACCAGTGTCAATCCTTGATTGTAGAACTAAAAAGTTAAAGAAGAAAGATATAATCCTTGTGAAAGTCCTCTGGAACCACTGTGGTGTTTAAGAAACCACTTGGGAACTAGAGGAGGAGATGAGAAGTAAATACCCTACTCTTTTCTCTTAATCCGTTTTATCGATTTCGGGGACGAAATCCTTGTAAGGGGTGGATAATTTGTAACATCCCTGACCTGGGTTATGAGTTAACCCTAGGTGTTTTGCCTAATTATGTAATTAAGATACTGGTTATTATCTTTTGGCATGTAATTAAACTCTTGAGGAACACATATTTCCATTTCTGCCCTAATTGAACAATGTTTTAGTATTGTTTTGTAATGCAGGGACCTATGTGCAAATTACCCAGCTAAAGGGGTTAACTTGCAAATTTCACATGTGAAGTGTTCCTCTGATGTTGAGACATCATGAGAATGATTATGGTAAAGTTTGAAGGATTTCCCAAGCTTGAGCACCAAGGTGCAGCTGTGGAAGCAATCCCTGTGCTTGAAACCATGGTTTTGGGGTAAAATGCAATTTACCGAAAATTTGGAGTGCAACTTGTAAATTTCATCTTCTAAAATATCTTTTATAACCTTTTTCATCATTTAGAGTATAAATGATGAAGAGGGCACTTCATTTGAATAATCATATAATAAATGAACACCTTTGTGATTGAATAATCAAGGTGTAAGTATAATAGCCTTTTATATGTGTACTTTAGTAATGGGTTGATCTTCTTTGCCTTTAATTCTTGACCTTAGAAGGAGTTTGTCCTTAGAAATAAGGGGTAGGGACGAGCAAAGAAGAAAGGAAGGACTTAGATGAGAAACGGGATAAAGTAGAAGCTTTATGGAGAAATTTCACCCAAAATATATATACCACTTCCTTTGCAAGCAAAGGAACGTTTCTTTCATTCCCTCACTTATCCCCCTTGCTCAAACCGACTAAGGCAGAGCTCTGGAGCATAGGAGAATGACCAGGGAGTTCAAGGTAAGTTTGGATCACCCCTTTTTCTAGAATTCATGGAGGAAACTCGATTTCAAGGTTGAATTCATGGCTAGCTCACCTAGCTTTATCTTTCTAGCCATTCCTTTCCAACTTTTCCTCAGAGAATTCACCTTGGCCGACCTGTGGAGCTCAAAGACGCCATTAAATACCTGAATCTTGGAAGCTTGGAGCTCAAGGAACAACCTTTAGGCGGGTTTTATAACTCTAAACCTTATGCTTTGATTATACTTCTTTTTCTATGCATATAGTTGTTAGTTCTTCTTCTTCTTCTTCCCTATCTTCCATTGCATCCTTGCAAGAAAAATTGTGAAGAACTGCTACTGTTCTTGAGGTAGAAGATAAGGGCGTTAATTCCTATGCTTATCCACGGATTTCCACTTTACTAAACGGTCCTAACCAATTGCCCATGCGGTTTGCACAACCATTTGGTGGGCAAACGGTTTGAGGGTTGCATGGAGGCAAACGGTCTTCAAGACCATTTGGTCGCATTGACCAAGCGACGACCGTATGGGAATCATGTTTATAATTATGTAGGTTAATCACCCACAAAATTTTAGGGATTAACTCCAAAGGATTCGTAAGATATAGGCAAATCAATTAGCAAATCCAATTGAATTAAGTTCTGATTTTCAACCTGCTTAATTTGCCCTTTTTGGGCAAACGGTCTCAAAACTGTTTGAGATGGTTGACCAAGCATTGACCGTTTGGGATTACTGTTCCTAATAATGTTTGTTGATGACCCACAAAATTTGATGGCTTAATGCCAAACGAGTCATGAGTTGAAGGCTAATCAATAGGGCAAACCCTAATTGAAATCAGTGCTGAAATTCCAATGAGTTAATTAGTGATTTTGGGTTGATTAGCCCAAACGGTCTCAAGACCATTTGGGGAATCATCCAAACGGTCTCAAGACCGTTTGGGGATCACCCAAGACCGTTTAGAGGTCTTGGGTCAAGAATAGTTGACCAATTGAAGGTCCAAAGGTACCAAACCATATTGCAATTAAGTATTGATGTAATGATCAACTCAATAGATCAAACCTTGATGAATTTTCACTAGAGTCCAAAGATTGGATGGGCAAACGGTCTGAAGACCGTTTGGAACTCATCCAAACGGTCTCAAGACCGTTTGGTGTCAACCCAAGACCATTTGGAGGTCTAGGGTTAAGGTAATTTGATCAATTGAGGGCCCAATTACAATGGGTTATTGAAATAATCAAATTGCTGATTTGTGACTTAACTAAGGTTCAACCCCTATCAAAGAAACTTAGATTTTGATGAATTCTTGGGCAAACGGTCTCAAGACCGTTTGGAGGTTATCCAAACGATCCCAAGACCGTTTGGGCCAAGTTTGAGCCCGATTGGTGGTCAATTGATGGGATCAACTTTGATTTGATTCACATTGTTGAGTGTTGATGGTTGAATGTTTATAGACCTTAACTGAACCAACTCCAACCCTAATTGGATATCAATTGAGGGTCAATTAAGTGACCAATTGGTTAAGGATAACCCTAATTGTCTCAATTGATAAGTGGCTAACAAGGATTTGGCCAATTGAAGGCTTCAACATAGAAAACCCCAATCGTTTATAACCTTTAATCCACTTTTGAGGTCCAAACGGTTTGAGCCCATTTGGACCAAACAGTCTCAAGACCGTTTGGGCTCAAACGATCTCAAGGTCGTTTGGACCAATCGATCTCAAGATCGTTTAAGATCAAACGGTTTCAAACCGCATAAGCTTCAAACGGTTTGAAAGTCAACTCTCCCCAAACGGTCAACACACCCAAACGGTCTCAAGACCGTTTGAGACCAAACGGTCTCAAGACCATTTGAGGTCAATCGATCTCAAGACCGTTTGAGACCAAACGGTCTCAAGACCGCTTGGTGGTTGAAGGTTGAAACCGTTTGAAGGTTTTCAAGGTTGTTTATACTTAATCACTTGAAGGTGTAAATGGTTCAATGGTGATCTAATCTAAACACTAATGGTAACTTAGGACATTAAGGGACTAAATGACTAATGAATTGACCCATGATGACGATCAATGGGTAATTTACCAAAATACCCTTGAAGGGTTCAATTGAGTAAAACCTTGTTCTAATCAAATCCTAATCACATGATAGTGGTGATTTGGCTTATGATAGTTAATGAGGACTTAACCCAACCTAATCTAGAGTGATGTAATCATCCCCTATGAGTAAGAGGAGAGAGAAGATCCCAATTATGGTTGTAATCCAAGTAATGTACTTTTAATATATATATATATATATATATATATATATACACACACACACATATATATATATATATATATATATATATATATATATATATATATGAATGTACATGATTAGGGTAGGATCCACCTATGTGAGATCATGAAAACCCTATTTATGATAATTGATGAATCTTAATCTTATCTGAGGACTTTAATGATGATGTTCTCAGACATGGTGATGTTATGAGATCAATTCACCGATAGGTGAATAGTAAACCCTAATTCTAGGATGATGACATGTATTGTGAATAGTAAACCCTAATTGATAAAAATCAGGGAAACTTAGCTCTTATATGAGTAGGGAGATACAACTTCTTTAAATGAGTTATTTATTGTTATCAGTTGATTTAACCATGCAGGTTCCTATATGAGGATGATCATATCCAGGTATGGATGATGATACTATATTCATTGAAAGCATGTTGTTAGCTTTATGAATAGTGATTTATCCTGATGCCATGTTAATAGCATCTTATGAGATTGATAGGCTGTGAGAGCCATGAATACCATCAAGGTCATGCTTTAAGAGATGACTTGTGATGAGAGTACTGAGAAATGATGATTATGCGAGTTAGACTTGATACATTTAGTATTCTACTTTCATAACTGTTGTTCTAATGATTAATGTTTGAAAACATGTATGATGTTAAAAGAATACTAAAATGTACCTAACTAATCAAGTATAATCATATCATGTAGAGCCCTGATCATAAATCCATCATTGTCAGAAGCAAAATGATGGTGAAACAGGTTTTCCTAAGGGAACTCCTAGATCACATACTTTTGAGTATGTGGGGAAAATGGATGTGAATGTCCTTACATCCTAGTGTAGGAATTGATGTACATGTATCTTAATCTATCAATCCTTCATTATGGGTTATGTCGGGGTGATGTAACACTAATCTCCCGAGGAAGTCTTTTATACCGCATTAATGAGAGATAAACAAGAAATCCCTCGATGGCGAAGAGAGTACAGAATGCCACTGTGACTCTAATAGCGAAGTACCAGAATACCCTGGTAAGCTATAGTAGCAGAGACATTAGATGTCCTGCATGTTGAACCTCACACTGACTGAGGAAGATGAGGTCATAAGAATCCGGCTCTTTTGATGACCTATGTAAGATACGGATGCGACTTAATAGTGATCGATTGGAGTATGAACGGTATACCTCATCTCCGCAGGGCATAATGATGTTTGTAAAATATAATCAACCGTGTAGCATATCTGCTTAGGTTGAACTACGAGATACATTGGTTGAAGATACATTACCTAGTATAGATGTTTTTCATATCCTCTTAAATGTTGTTGTTTTAATTGATAACAATCTGCTATTGATTACCTTAAAGATTTTATTGCCTATGTTGTTCTTGATTTGCTATAATAAAGCTTTTGGCGGGGAGTTATAACTCTCACTGGGACAATTATTTAAAATTGTCTCACCCCGTAGATTTCAACCTTTTTAGGTGGTCGTCGAGGACGAAGGAATCAGTCTGTAGGTGGACAGTATTAGCAGCAGCACCACCAGGAGCAGCAGTAAATCTCAGGTGGATATATCAGACTGCTGAGTTGTGTAGTTAGATAGTCAGTCCTATGTGTTCTCTGTACTCTCGGGTCCTTGGAGTCTTTTGGTCTGAGATTTTGGTTCTGAGTTCTTGAGATTTTGTATCATGTTGTATATAATTACTCAAGAAGTAATTATCAAAGATGTAAACAATTTATCTCCTTTTTTGAAAGAAGTTTTTATGGATTCAAGCTCTTATCTCAAAAATTTTTAATTTTCCGTGATTTTTGTCTTCCGTTGTTAATCAAACCGCTTACGCTACGTTTAAATCGTGTTTATATCGTGGTTTGGAGATCAGAGCCCACAATTAGTGGTATCAGAGCTCTAGGTTCGCTGAGTCTACAGAGACATAGGAATTAGGATGTCGAGTTTATCCTTAGTATTTCTTTCTCATCTAATAGAGTCTTCTGCTCCTCAGGAGAAGAAGATAATTAAGAATGTCTAAACCACACGAGGAGTTCGTGGCAGAAAGTAGTGTTGCTGCACCCCAAGGAGGTGCAAGGAACCTGGAGATAGAACAACCTGTACCTGAGCCCCCCAGAGAGCTACCTCAGTTTGACCCAGCTGACATGGAAAACCCAGCTGTTCAAACTATGTTCGGGAAGTTTATGACTACCATGACACACATCACTGCCAGGATGCCCATGCCAGCACCTAGGGTACCTGCCCATCCTGAAGGACAAGGTATCGGTAAGACATTCGAGCGACTTCGTCATGTCGGAGCAACCAAATACTTTGGAACAGTTGATCCTGCAGATGTCGATCTGTGGTTGACTGAATTGGAAAAAGCTTTTAGAATCCTCAACATCCCAGAAGCTCAGAAGGTTAGACACGCTGTCTATCTTCTCAAGGGAAGTGATGGTCACTGGTGGACCATGGAAGAGCAGAAGAGGCCTGGAGTGGAGATCTCGTGGGAAGATTTCCGTCGGGAATTTATCAATAGATATTTTCCAAAGACCTTTCTAGATGAGAAGATCTCTCAGTTTGAGAGACTGAGGCAGGGCATGATGAACATTAGCGAGTATGAAGCTAAGTTCATGGAGTTACTGCGATTTTGTCCGCACATGGCTTCCACAGAAGAAGAAAGAATCAGAAGGTTCGAGAAGGGTTTAAACGCCGACTTGACTACTCCCGTGTCTGCCCTAGAGAATCGGGAGATGTTTTCTACCTTCGTTGAGTCAGTCAGAAGGATAGAGAAATCCGTAGTCAAGAAGAGACAAACCCATAAAAGATATCCGCAGTTCCAGAGTTCTTCATCTAGAGACTTTAAGAAGCCTAGATTCTCTGCACCTACACCTCCACCACCCAGAACGAGTGCTCAGACACAGTGGTCACCGAGTAGAGGCAGGGGACGAAGCCTACCTCAACAAGAGACTCGTAGTTCAACATCGATGTTAGTCACAGGACCACCCAGACCACAACAACTGGAGAGGAGCTATTACAACTATGGGAAGGTGGGACATTTAATGAAGGACTGCCGATCTAGGCCTGTCAGTGTGACACAACCTCAGAGGCAGAGTCAACGGGGATTTCAGAGAAGGCAATCTCAAGGAGCAGCTCGAGGACGTGGACAAGCGTCTCAAGCTGGATCATCAACACCACCTCAACACTAGGCGACATCAAGGTTCTGTGCTATGAACCCACCTGATGCAGTGGTCAATCCACGAGTAGTGGCAGGTCAGATGGAACTTTTATATTCTAATAGGTCTAAATCCTGTGTGGTATCTGTTCTAATTGACCCGGGTGCTACGCACTCCTTTGTCACTCGGAGAGTGATTCGTAACTGCTATATGACAATTAGTCATAGGGCAGATAACTTGTTTTTGGAGACTCCATTGAGTGGGTCTGCTGTGTTGCAGGAGGTATGCTCTCCCTGCATCCTCTTCTTTTCTAACCATCACATTCAAGTGGACCTTATACCACTTGATATGCAAGGATTTGATATAATCCTCGGGATGGATACCTTAGAAAAGTATCGAGTTGTCTTGGATTGTGAATCCAAGCTTGTTGTGTTTGCTGATAAAAACAACACGTGGATCTTTCAAGGAGAAAGGAAAATTCTGCCCACCTGTCTTGTGTCAGCTATGGTTGCTGATAAGTTGATGAGGCAAGGATGTTATGCATTCTTGGCCCATGTGGTAGATGTTACCAAAGAAGGTCTCAACCCTGCTGAAGTTCCTATAGTCAGGGAATTCAAGGACGTGTTTCCTGAAGAACTTCCAGGTATACCACCGCCTCGGGAAATTGATTTTGAAATCAATTTGATCCCAGACACGAAACCTATAGCCCAGACACCATATAGGATGGTGCCTGCTGAGATGGCAGAACTCAAGAAACAGCTTCAAGAGTTACTTGAGAAAGGTTTTATCCGACCGAGCACTTCACCTTGGGGTGCTCCGGTTTTGTTTGTTAGAAAGAAAGATGGGTCAATGTGGTTGTGCATTGATTATAGACAACTCAATAAAGTAACGATAAATAATAAGTACCCTCTGTAGAGGATTGATGATCTCTTTGACCAGTTGCGTGGTGCAACCGTCTTTTCAAAGATAGACCTGAGGTCTGGATATCATCAACTCCGTATTAAGGATAGTGACATATCAAAGTCTGCCTTTAGGACAAGATATGGTCACTATGAGTTCACGGTTATGTCGTTTGGACTAACCAATGCACCAGCTGCATTCATGGAACTCATGAATAGAGTTTTTTGACCTTTCCTCGATCAGTGTGTTGTCGTCTTCATAGATGACATTCTGATTTTTAGTAAGGATGCTCAGCAACATGAGAAGCATCTTCGCCAAGCTTTGACCTTGCTAAGAAAAAACAAGCTGTATGCTAAGTTTAGCAAGTGTGAGTTCTGGCTGCCGGAGGTATCGTTTCTTGGACATGTGATATCTGCCTCGGGAATTCGTTTTGACCCTACAAAGGTAGAATATGTTCTACAGTGGGAACAACCGAAGACGTCGACGGAGATTCGAAGTTTCCTAGGGTTAGCAGGCTATTATCGAAGGTTCATTAAGAACTTTAGTTCCATAGCCTTACCCTTGACAAAGTTGACCCGGAAAGAAGTTCCTTTTGACTGAAGCGATAAGTGCCAGCAATCTTTTCAGTTGTTAAAGGAGAGGTTGACAAGTGCACCAGTACTTGTGTTACCTGAGCAAGGCAAAGGATACATAGTTTTCTATGATGCCTCCAAGAATGGACTCAGATGTGTGTTGATGCAGAATAAACAAGTAATTTCTTTTGCTTCCCGACAGCTTAAGAAACACAAAGAGAATTATCCGACACACGATCTAGAGTTAGCTGCTGTGGTTCATGCCCTGAAGATCTGGAGACATTATCTTTATGGAGAGACGTTTCAGATTTTCACTGACCATAAGACCCTTAAGTACATCTTCTCTCAGCATGAGCTTAATATGAGACAACGCCGCTGGATGGAATTAATCAAGGACTACGATTGTACGATTGATTACCATCCGGGGAAGGCTAATGTGGTTGTTGATGCCTTGAGTAGGAAATCAGCAACATCAACCATGGAAAGGGCACGACTAAACTCTTTAGTATGCTCTAAGAGAGATATGCTTATCTCTTTAAGGCAAGACAATGTACAGTTGAAGGTGTCATTGTTAGCCGGGTTGTTGGCTGAGATGCATATTAAACCTACCCTTAGAGAGCAGATTAAGGAAGCACAACAAGGTGATATTGTAGTTCAGCAGATTAGATCGGAGTATGGTAGTGAGAAACGAGATGGTTTCTCTGACTCAGATGATCAAATATCCTGTTATCATGGGAGGATGATAGTACCGGATGTGGACAACTTGAGGAAGTTAGTCCTGGAAGAAGCTCATTCTTCGATGTAAGCCATGCATCCAGGGAGCACCAAGATGTATCGAAACTTGAAAGATATGTATTGGTGGCCTGGAATGAAGAAGGATGTTGTAGAGTTTGTACTGAGGTGTCCTGTTTGTCAACAAGTTAAAGCTAAACACCAGAAGCCTGTAGGAACAATGCAACCTTTACCCATACCATAGTGGAAGTGGGACCATGTTACCATGGACTTTGTTGTTGGCCTACCCAGGACAAGAAAAGGACATGATTCCATTTGGGTAGTTGTTGATAGGTTGACTAAGACAGTGCATTTCTTACCTGTCAAAACAACCTATTCTGCGGAGAGGTTATCACAGTTGTATGTTCAAGAGATAGTGCGTTTGCACGGAGTTCCTATCACTATAGTTTCTGACAGAGGTCCCCAGTTTACAAGTCATTTTTGGGAGCAGTTACACAGATCCTTAGGCACCAAGCTATGGTTTAGTACGGCCTTTCATCCATAGACTGATGGACAGTCAGAAAGGACCATACAGACCTTGGAAGACCTGTTGAGAGCATGTGTTCTCCAGTTTACCGGAAGTTGGGATCTACACCTAAGCTTGATAGAGTTTGCTTATAACAATAGCTATCATCATAGCATTGATATGGCACTTTATGAAGCCTTGTATGGTAGACGTTGTAGATCACCCTTGTGTTGGTATGAGACTGGTGAGCATCAGTTGTTAGGACCTGATCTTGTGCAGCAAACTACAGAAAAGATTAAGGTAATACAACAACAGATTAAGACTGCACAGGATAGGCAGAAATCTTATGCTGACAAGTGTCGTAGACCCTTAGAGTTCCAGGTCGGAGATAGAGTATATCTCAAAGTCTCGCCTTGGAAAGGAGTTCTTAATTTTGGAAGAAAAGGGAAGTTAGCTCCTAGATTTATGGGGCCTTATCCAATCATTGAACGGATTGGAAAGGTAGCATATAAACTAGAGCTGCCACCAGAGTTCAGAGGTTACACCCTATGTTTCACATTTCTATGCTGAGGAAATGTCACCCAGATACCGAGTCAGTTCTACAACCTATGGAAGTAGAATTGAATGAAGATATAACTTATGAGGAAGGACCAGTGTCAATCCTTGATTGTAGAACTAAAAAGTTAAAGAAGAAAGATATAAGCCTTGTGAAAGTCCTCTGGAACCATCGTGGTGTTGAAGAAACCACTTGGGAACTAGAGGAGATGAGAAGGAAATACCCTGCTCTTTTCTCTTAATCCGTTTTATCAATTTCGGGGATGAAATCCTTGTAAGGGGTGGATAATATGTAACATCCCTGACCTGGGTTATGAGTTAACCCTAGGTGTTTTGCGTAATTATGTAATTAAGATACTGGTGATTATCTTTTGGCATGTAATTAAACTCTTGAGGAACACATATTTCCATTTCTTCCCTAATTGAACAATGTTTTAGTATTGTTTTGTAATACATGGAACTATGTGCAAATTACCCAGCTAAAGGGGTTAACTTGCAAATTTCACATGTGAGATGTTCCTCTGATGTTGAGACATCATGAGAATTATTATGGTAAAGTTTGAAGGATTTCCGAAGCTTGAGAACTAAGGTGCAGCTGTGGAAGCAATCCCTCTGCTTGAAACCATGGTTTTGGGGTAAAATGCAATTTACCCAAAATTTGGAGTGCAACTTGTAAATTTCATCTTCTAAAATA
Source organism: Alisma plantago-aquatica (assembly GCA_963693085.1). Taxonomy (NCBI): domain Eukaryota; kingdom Viridiplantae; phylum Streptophyta; class Magnoliopsida; order Alismatales; family Alismataceae; genus Alisma; species Alisma plantago-aquatica. The sequence continues at coordinate 859,646,196 of OY856413.1, forward strand.
TCTTTTATAACTTTTGTCATCATTTAGAGTAGAAATGATGAAGAGGGCACTTCATTTGAATAATCATATAATAAATGAACACCTTTGTGATTGAATAATCAAGGTGTAAGTATAATAGCCTTTTATATGTGTACTTTAGTAATGGGTTGATCTTCTTTGCCTTTAATTCTTGACCTTAGAAGGAGTTTGTCCTTAGAAATAAGGGGTAGGGACGAGCAAAGAAGAAAGGAAGGACTTAGATGAGAAACGGGATAAAGTAGAAGCTTTATGGAGAAATTTCACCCACAATATATATACCACTTCCTTTGCAAGCAAAGGAACATTTCTTTCATTCCCTCACTTATCCCCTTTGCTCAAACCGACTAAGGCAGAGCTCTGGAGCATAGGAGAACGACCAGGGAGTTCAAGGTAAGTTTGGATCATCCCTTTTGCTTGAATTCATGGAGGAAACTCGATTTCAAGGTTGAATTCATGGCTAGCTCACCTAGCTTTATCTTTCTAGCCATTCCTTTCCAACTTTTCCTCGGATAATTCACCTTGGCCGACCTGTGGAGCTCAAAGAAACCATTAAATACCTGAAGCTTGGAAGCTTGGAGCTCAAGGAACAACCTTTAGGCGGGTTTTATAACTCTAAACCTTATGCTTTGATTATACATCTTTTTCTATGCATATAGTTGCTAGTTCTTCTTCTTCTTCCCTATCTTCCATTGCATCCTTGCAAGCAAAACCGTGAAGAACTGCTACTGTTCTTGAGGTAGAAGATAAGGGCGTTAATTCCTATGCTTATCCACAGATTTCCACTTTATGAAACAGTCCTAACCAATTGCCCATGCGGTTTGCACAACCGTTTGGTGGGCAAACGGTTTCAGGGTCGCATGGAGGCAAACGGTCTTCAAGACCGTTTGGTCGCGTTGACCAAGTGATGACCATATGGGAATCTTGTTTATAATTATGTAGGTTAATCACCCAAAAAATTTGAGGGATTAACTCCAAAGGATTCGTAAGATATAGGCAAATCAATTAGCAAATCCAATTGAATTAAGTTCTGATTTTCAACCTGTTTAATTTGCCATTTTTGGGAAAACGGTCTCAAGACCGTTTGAGATGGTTGACCAAGCGTTGACCGTTTGCTATTACTGTTCCTAATAATGTTGGTTGATGACCCACAAAATTTTATGGCTTAATTCCAAACGAGTCATGAGTTGAAGGCTAATCAATAGGGCAAACCCTAATTGAAATCAGTGCTGAAATTACAATGAGTTAATTAGTGATTTTGGGTTGATTAGCCCAAACGGTCTGAAGACCATTTGGGGAATCATCCAAACGGTCTCAAGACCGTTTGGGGATCACCCAAGACCGTTTAGAGGTCTGGGGTCAAGAATAGTTGACCAATTGAAGGTCCAAAGGTATCAAACCATATTGCAATTAAGTATTGATGTAATGATCAACTCAATAGATCAAACCTTGATGAATTTTCACTAGAGTCCAAAGATTGGATGGGCAAACGGTCTCAAGACCGTTTGGAACTCATCCAAACGGTCTCAAGACCGTTTGGTGTCAACCTAAGACCATTTGGAGGTCTAGGGTTAAGGTAATTTGATCAATTGAGGGCCCAATTACAATGGGTTATTGAAATAATCAAATTGCTGATTTGTGACTTAACTAAGGTTCAACCCCTATCAAATCAACTTAGATTTTGATGAATTATTGGGAAAACGGTCTCAAGACCGTTTGGAGGTTATCCAAACGATCCCAAGACCGTTTGGGCCAAGTTTGAGCCCGATTGGAGGTCAATTGATGGGATCAACTTCGATTTGATTCACATTGTTGAGTGTTGATGGTTGAATGTTTATAGACCTTAATTGAACCAACTCCAACCCTAATTGGATATCAATTGAGGGTCAATTAAGTGACAAATTGGTTAAGGATAACCCTAATTGTCTCAATTGATAAGTGGCTAACAAGGATTTGGCCAATTGAAGGCTTCAACATAGAAAACCCCAATCGTTTATAACCTTTAATCCACTTTTGAGGTCCAAACGGTTTGAGCCCATTTGGACCAAACGGTCTCAAGACCGTTTGTATCCAAACGGTCTCAAGACCGTTTGAGGCCAAACGGTCTCAAGACCATTTGGGGCCAAACGGTCTCAAGACCGTTTGGGCTCAAACAATCTCAAGGTCGTTTGGACCAATCGATCTCAAGATCGTTTAAGTTCAAACAGTTTCAAACCGCATAAGCTTCAAACGGTTTGAAAGTCAACTCTCCCCAAATGGTCAACACACCCAAATGGTCTCAAGACCGTTTGAGACCAAACGGTCTCAAGACCATTTGAGGTCAATCGATCTCAAGACCGTTTGGTGGTTGAAGGTTGAAACTGTTTGAAGGTTTTCAAGGTTGTTTATACTTAATCACTTGAAGGTGTAAATGGTTCAATGGTGATCTAATATAAACACTAATGGTAAATTAGGACATTAAGGTACTAAATGACTAATGAATTGACCCATGATGACGATCAATGGGTAATTTACCAAAATACCCTTGAAGGGTTCAATTGAGTAAAACCTTGTTCTAATCAAATCCTAATCACATGATAGTGGTGATTTGGCTTATGATAGTTAATGAGGACTTAACCCAACCTAATCTAGAGTGATGTAATCATCCCCTATGAGTAAGAGGAGAGAGAAGATCCCAATTATGGTTGAAATCCAAGTAATGTACTTTTAATATATATATATATGAATGTACATGATTAGGGTATGATCCACCTATGTGAGATCATGAATACCCTATTTATGATAATTGATGAATCTTAATCTTATCTGAGGACTTTAATGATGATGTTCTCAGACATGGTGATGTTATGAGATCAATTCACCAATAGGTGAATAGTAAACCCTAATTCTAGGATGATGACATGTATTGTGAATAGTAAACCCTAATTGATAAAAATCAGGGAAACCTAGCTCTTGTATGAGTAGGGAGATACAACTTCTTTAAATGAGTTATTTATTGTTATCAGTTGATTTAACCATGCAGGTTCCTATATGAGGATGATCATATCCAGGTATGGATGATGATACTATATTCATTGAAAGCATGTTGTTAGCTTTATGAATAGTGATTTATCCTGATGAGATTGATAGGCTGTGAGAGCCATGAATACCATCAACGTCATGCTTTAAGAGATGACTTGTGATGAGAGTACTGAGAAATGATGATTATGCGAGTTAGACTTGATACATTTAGTATTTTACTTTCATAACTGTTGTTCTAATGATTAATGTTTGAAAACATGTATGATGTGAAAAGAATACTAAAATGTACCTAACTAATCAAGTATAATCATATCATGTAGAGCCCTGATCATAGATCCATCATTGTCAGAAGCAAAATGATGGTGAAACAGGTTTTCCTAAGGGAACTCCTAGATCACATACTTTTGAGTATGTGGGGAAAATGGATGTGAATGTCCTTACATCCTAGTGTAGGAATTGATGTAGATGTATCTTAATCTATCAATCCTTCACTATGGGTTATGCCGGGATGATGTAACACTATTCTCCCGAGGAAGTCTTTTATACCGCATCAATGAGAGATAAACAAGAAATCTCTCGATGGCGAAGAGAGTACAGAATGCCACTGTGACTCTAATAGCGAAGTACCAGAATACCCTGGTAAGCTATAGTAGCAGAGACATTAGATGTCCTGCATGTTGAACCTCACACTGACTAAGGAAGATGAGGTCATAAGAATTCGGCTCTTTTGATGACCTATGTATGATACCGATGCGACTTAATAGTGATCGGTTGGAGTATGAACGGTATACCTCATCTCCGCAGGGCATAATGATGTTTGTAAAACATAATCAACCGCATAGCATATCTGCTTAGGTTGAACTACGAGATACATTGGTTGAAGATACATTACTTAGTATACATGTTTTTCATATCCCTTAAATGTTGTTGTTTTAATTGATAACAGTCTACTGTTGATTACCTTAAAGCTTTTATTGCCTATGTTGTTCTTGATTTGCTATAATAAAGCTTCTGGCGGGGAGTTATAACTCTCGCTGGGACAATTATTTAAAATTGTCTCACCCCGTAGATTTCAACCTTTTTAGGTGGTCATCGAGGACGAAGGAATCAGTCTGTAGGTGGACAGTATCAGCAGCAGCAACACCAGGAGCAGCAGTAAATCTCAGGTGGAGATATCAGCCTACTGAGTTGTGTAGTTAGATAGTTAGTCATATGTGTTCTCTGTACTCTCAGGTCCTTGGAGTCTTTTGGTCTGAGATTTTGGTTCTGAGTTCTTGAGATTTTGTATCATGTTGTATATAATTACTCAAGAAGTAATTATCAAAGATGTAAACAGTTTATCTCCTTTTTTGAAAGAAGTTTTTATGGATTCAAGCTCTTATCTCGAAAAGTTTTAATTTTCCGTGATTTTGTCTTCTGCTGTTAATCGAACCGCTTCCGCTACGTTTAAATCGTGTTTATATCATGGTTTGGAGATCAGAGCCCACAGGTGCGCAGACTGAGATGCAAGAAACCACATACAACCATACACATATAGGGTTTATTGGCCATAACCACACTATACATCCACCACAAAACTCATTTAAGGGTGATGCATATCGAGTGCATTAATAATACATATCATATATGTAAATTGGGATTTTTGGATTTAGAATTGGACATGCATAAAGCCAATATGATTCACATCGTATGCAATAAATAAAGGCGACAAACCAAAATCGATCATATCGATAATCCTAAAGTATAGAGCAGTTGATGTGGCTCTGATACCACTGTTGGGTTTTAGGGGAGGCAGAGAAGGCAGCGGAAACAAAAATTTTCTCCTCCCCAAACCCAGAACAAGGAAAAGTGTCAATGTCTATACAATAGGAAATGATGGTTTGTGGAATCATACCTTGTCCCGAGGCTTGCTCGGAGACAATACCTCGCGGCTTGCACGGTCTTCACCTCCAATCTTGGATGGTGTCTGTGCAGCTCCTGGTTGCACCGGGACTGATGACTCCTGGTTTCACCGGAACTGTTAGGATTGACAGCTGTCCTCTGAGCGGCAGAAATCTCCCGCCTCTGAAGTAGTCCACACGGACCACCTGGAACTCCAATCTCCTTGTCTCACAAGGAATTGGAATTAGTCGCACCCTCCTATCGGCGTACTAGTCACCGACACACTCTCCTGCCACCAGTCGCTTTCTGCATTTGTGTAGCACTTGCTCGGGCTCTCTCGGTTACCAAAAGCAGAGAGATCGACAACTTTACAGAGCAATTGATTGCACTATTATGTTCTTGGAGAAGCCCCCAATACCCCTATATATAGGAGGGTCATGGGATAGGGTTCTCTATCCTGGGCAATGTGGGACTAAAGCAGGAGTATAAGGGTTCGAGATTTTCCACAAAAACAACCAACTCGCAACCTGAACCGACTGAAATGGTCGATTGGGAACATGAGTCGGTCGGTTGACACCTCAACCGATTGGTTGGGACCCATGAAACGGTCAGTTCATTTATGAACCGGTCGGTTCATGGTCCAGATCAGTTCCCGATTGACTTTCCTTCTTTTGTTTCTAATTGGTATCAAATACCAATCCTTGTTACAATCAAATTGGGCAAGTGAAACGAAAGGAAAATTCTCATCAATCCTACTTTCCCAACTTGCTCGGTTGCATCAGTTAAACCGATCGTTTCAACACTTGAAGCAATCATTTCACCCTGTCCATGAGCTGATCGACTCACTACCAGAGCCGATCGGTTCACCAAGCTCAGCCGATCGGTTCATCACATGAGCCGATCAGTTGGGAATGCAGATTGTGCAGAATCAGTCAATTACAGTTTCAATCAATCTGATACTCCAATCAATATGTCCAACACCTTGAACATTATGACATTGAGCTATCAATTAATTGAGTGTTTAATTGAACTACTAAACTCCTTTAGTAATCAATCTAAACATTGTTTGTGGACAAAACTCCTTTTCGAGGTTAAATCCTATGTGTGTGACCCTGCAGGTCCATTTCACGTTGGCAGTGAAAGTCCATAACACTTATGACTTCACAAGAAAAGAGCGGTGCCTAGTCACACATCAGTGCTACCCAAGTGAAATAGAAAGTTGGAGAACAACTTTCAATCCTACAATCTGTGAATGGTGTTACAGTGGATGTATAATTCCTTTGTCACTGATATCCCGAATGAACTCAAGGCATGGAACGGTAATCCTATCAACGTTCATTCACTTTCTTGATCTCAGAGTAGATTGGAAGAGATATGTATGACATCAATATCACATACTGATTCACACATGCATGCACGCCTTTCTCAATCCTACTCATCAAGTGGCCATGGATATCAAACTCCCTCAGGAGGAACAAATCCCATATCTATCACTCACCCCTTAAAATCCCCATGTGTCAAAGCCACCCAATCATCACCTTTATAACAACCCATGTTTCAAGACTGCGTTTGATGATGTCAAAGTGTGCCCAACGACATGTGTTGAGTGTAGTGATTTCAGGTCAAAGAATCACACTCACCACCATCACTGTGAGTACTGAGTGTGACTACCATGTCATGGTTCCATGTGTCAAACTCACGGTGGGTCTGTCTGGTACACTTGTTCTCTAACAAGTACCTATGTGTTTGGTTTGATATCTCTATATCATGACTAATGAGATTCTGTCATCAACCAACACCACAATCTAGTCTTGTGTGTCATTGCTGTCTATCTACCTTCCACAATGACATCCGACTAGGGACATAACAAGAATGTACAAACTCTTAGCATCTGTATGATCTCATCATTCAGGTCCTCAACCTGAAAGCATACGTCATTGAGTACTGTCATTCTCTAGACATTCAATCTGTTCTATCACTATCTCATATGACTGAACCAGAAAGAATTGGAAGCTTGCCTTTGATGTTTATCAAATCAATCTTAATGTATCCCACCAATCATCCCATGATTGGCTCTCAGGGCATACATACCAATAGATCGCAACACTTCCTTTTACCAAGGGGCGATGAAGAGGAAGATCATCAAAGACATCATCCATGAACTTATATCTAATGATGGACGGAAAGTGAGTGTACATGATGAGATGTGCACGGAGGCGGTACAATTCTTTGCCAACCTATACAATGGACAGGGAGGCACACACAACCTAACCATGATAAAGCCAGAACGTATTCTTACTGAAGCACAAAAGGGGAGTCTGGGTGCCAAGGTCTCACCTCTTGAAGTGAAGGAGGCTTTATGGTCCATAGGGATGGATAAGTCCCCATGCCCGGATGGTTTCAACGCCAAATGGTACAGACATGCATGGCCGGTTATATGCAAAGATGTATACAATGCAATAGTGTGGCTAGCTGAGGTAGGAAGCATGTTGCGGGAATGCAACCATGCGTTCCTATCCCTCATTCCTAAGACAACGATGGCATCCTCTATGAGGGATTTTTGCCCCATAGCATGTTGTGGTGTTTTATACAAGATTTGGGAAATATTTCTTGCATCTAGGCTCAAGGTGGTACGACCCACACTTGTTTCAAAAAAACAAGGATCTTTCATACCAAGCCGAAACATCAACAATTGCGCTCAACTAGCTGGTGAATTTCTACATGGGTTTGAATTGAAGAGGAACAAGCCGAAGGTGTGCATCGAGCTCGATATCTCAAAAGCATATGATCATGTTATTTGGGCAAGCTTATGGGCACTGTTGGAGGACTATAGTTTTCCACACACTTGAATATGATGGATAGAGGAGTGTATCCAATCTGCTTCCTTTTTGGTGTTGGTCAATGGACAGCCAAGCGGTTTATTCACAAGCAATAGGGGTCTAAGAAAAGGTGACCCGCTATCACCGTTGCTCTTCACCCTTGTTATGGAGCAGCTCACACTCATTCTAGAAGATATGGAAAGAAGGGGCAACCTCAAAACATTTAAAGTGAGACGCACACCGGTGCTTTCTCACTTAATATTTGTCGATGATGTCCTCATGTTCTTAGATGGGATGATTGCGAATCTGCGAGCAGCAAAGGAAGGATTGGATAAATTTGTTTCCATCACTGGGTTACATGCCAATCAAACCAAATCCATGGTATTTCTCTCAAAGACGGCCAGATAGATAGGTGACCTACTATCTTCAGCCATGAGCATGCCTATCCATGAGCTACCATGTACTTACTTGGGGTTTCCTCTTACTATCGGGACGGTCTATGCTAGACACTATGGTGCATGCACGGATAGATTGAGAGCAATGATTGATCGGTGGCCACTAAACCATATGTCCTTTGCAGGTAGTTTATGAGAGCCAACATCTTGGGTCTTATCACTTTTTGGGTCATGCAAGGCCACGTACCCAGTGTTGTTCTAGACAGACTCCAGACAATTGTTGACCATTTCCTATGGGGTGCTAAAGTGCACACCATTTCTTGGGAGAAGATGGCCTACTCAATTGAAGAAGGCGGACTGGGGCTTAAAAATTTCCAAGACATGGCAATGTGGGCAATGAGAAAGAAAGTGGACAGGTTTCTCACTAACACCGACTCGGTCTGGACATAATGGATGAGGAGACACTATGGGCACTCGCTTGATGTACAATGACTTATGGGACAAGGATTCTCATGCACATGGAGGAGAATGGTTGATGAATATAGAATTTGTCAAGCCTTATATATGCTCAATGATAGAGGTGAACACTTGCGCAGTGAGACATTTCCTAATTTTTGGCAAGTTGTTCATCCACGTAGACCAGAGGGTACATTTGACAAAGCACTCTGACATGCACGTTGCATCCATGATGGGCAGCTACAGTCCACAAGGCACGCAACAAAGGACTACTCATGGCGGATCGAATTGTGAGATGGAGTGTGGACTATGACACTTCGTGTACGCTATGTAACGGTGGTGAGGAATCAACGTCACACCTATTCTTTCAATGCCCATACACATCCATTGTATGGTCTACTCTCATGATGGGAAACCATGAGGTGATGGATCTGAATCCTTTCACACAACGCGACATCACCGATATGGGGATGGAGGCACCCATGAAGGACCTTGTGTTCCTCGCTCTCGCTGCAGCTACCTACTTTATTTGGATGGAAAGAAATAAAAGAAGACATGATGAACAGGGACAACCTAGTACCACGCTGGCGGCACAAGTTAGGATGTCAGTGAGGAATGTGCTATTTGCACATCCAGAATGGAAGGAACAACTATCGCGCGGGCTTTCCATCGCGTGGGATGTCCACTGATTCGTAGATGCCGGATGAGGCCAGATGGTGTGAGGTGACACGACACACTTCTTGGTCATTCTATCTGGATCGAGTTGCAATGGGCGCGAACATGATCACGTGCACGAGCAGTATGACTGAGATCAGTTGTGCCTATCTTACCAGTATGCTTTGTACTATTCTATTTGTGGCCGGGCGGAGTGACTATGATATAGCCTTATTAGATACTTTGTACAAATCACCTCTCGTTAAAGGGGGTGAGGTTTGGCCTCAGGGCTTGTTCATCTTTGTTTCCTTTGTGTAAACAAATCTTTGTATGTGCACATAGTGCTAAGGGCTGGGATTTTCCTAAGTCCTTCTCGAAATAAAATTACCCAATATTTGAGAAGTTTACATACACTCCCTTAGTTTTTTCCATTTCTCCTGCATGGTTAGCTTTCATAGCATTTATAGAAACTATATCTTCTACTCTTATATGTTCTACAATTGTGTATTCTCCCATTTACATAATACATGTCTTCTCCCCCATTTTCATTTCAAAAATTGAGGGGGTTGAAGAGGTAAAACACAGCTTATTAGAAAAGGGAGTGTAGAAGAGAAACAATTAAGGGCTTGTCTAAGAAATGTATGTCAAGACAATAAAGACATGCATTTGAACAACCTTATATGTAAATCTAGAAATAAGAAGGGAAATGCTACTCATGAAAGTAACTCAAGATAGTAGATATGTAAATCAAGGGACAATCTTGAGTATGTATGAAACAAGATGGAAGAAGAACATATAGTGGGATACAAATTAATGATCAAATATACCAATTGATGAAAATGACTAGAATCACATGTATATGGACTACTAGTAGATGATATCCCAAGTTAATGTATACTAGTAGGATCTATTTCATAGAAAAGAATTCACAAGTTAAATAACAAGCTATGAGTAGATGTAGAGAAAATTTCATACGATGAAATATAAATTTAAGAAGCAACACGAATGAATATTAGTCACTTGAAAATGCATAATTACCAAAAGATGATTTCCACTAAGAAATTCAAGGTTGTATCAGACCAAGATACACAACTATATAGATGTATCGAGTAGAGAACAAAAGAAACAATTCAAAACACAACCAAGAGATCCAAAGAGAGCATCATCAACACATGCGTATCAATTCAAGACAAGTAATTACAAGATATAGATGTATTAAATTAAAGCAATAAGGAAGATAGAGTTGTATGAAATGTGCCAAGGGGAGTGAAATAGAATAAGGCTATTGGTTGAAAAAGTCTAGTTGAGAGGGAAATTCTCATATAATTAACCATCCGCATATCCAGTTCATAGTGTTGTCGGCCGAGTTTCTAGGTTGAACGTCTCCACAATCAATAGATGATGGAAACATCCCATTAGTGCATGTCGATCAATTTTCATTAGGACAAACTCGACTGACAATAGCTTCTGCCAAATGACACATATATAAGAAAAACATATCTAGTGGCATGATAAGAATATAAACAATATCCAAACATGTATAAGCAATTTGGTAATGCACTTTGAAAGCATCAGGGAAGTTTTTGAGCAAGAAAGTGATTAGAATCAAAATAGACCAATTTTTACTAAAAAACCACATGTGAAGTGAAAAACTTGGCAAAAACAAGCAATGATTGTATATGAGCATGAATATTGTTACCTCTATTCTTAAAATTTCTTTTCCCTTCATTTCCACCCCATAAACATCTCATCTTTCTTCTTTTATGTGGATTGAGAAACCAATTGCAAATCAATAGCTCATGTCAATCCATTTGTAAGTGACCTACAAGACAAATGATGAAATGATCCCCAATCACATTTTTGGGTTTAGAGGGGTTTGCTTAGCAACCATAGTCCTACTGTTATTGGGTGCTTTCCTAAAAGGGTAATATGTTGAATCGTGACCAATTTCCTTGAAATGATTACATGAGCCCATGCCTTGGAACTAGAGGATTCTCTATTTATAGTTGGAGATCCTTTGACTTTGTTGTTCCTTTGGATACTATCAAGTCCAATACCATCTCTACCCATTTTTTTGGTAGTATGGTCTAGGATTTTATTAAGATTCTTTATACCATCTAAGAATATTTCAGAGAAGATGTCAAACTATGGTTATCATGCCTAATAGAAGTAATAGTAGAAGACAAGTGATTAACATCATCTCTATCATGCAATTGATCAGTCTCTAAGTGAACACCCTAAATCACACATCCAGAAAGGATTGGATCTAGAGTAATCAAACTTTTATATTTACATCCCAACACTTAGGCCACCACAACTAAAGTATGGGGTCCAATGTAGTAAATTGGGGTCAATCTGTAGGGACAAGGGTGGTATATGTTAAGAATGAAGAGCCTTTGCCTAGTAACACCAACCAAATAGTGAGATAAAGTTTTGTGTTCCTTATTGGATGATGGAATTTTAATAAAAAAATAAGAAAGTAAAATAAGGAAAAGAAAATCTATAGTTAAAATAAAAGAGTATGAAACTCAAAAGATAAGGTACCAAGTATGGATGAGAAATGTGGATTGGGTTTCACCATCTAAGGTATCTTACCAACATGTAATACCCACACCCATTGTATACACTTAGCAAGTTTACAAGAAGGCATCATAAATGTCTATACCCTCCTATCTCAAGTTTAGGATAGATCTAGATTATAAGGATGTCTCTCTCTTTTGAAGGAAAATAAACAATCACAATAAAGCCATATGATCATTTTCTTAATCATTCCAACATTCTCATGCATTCATGTAACTCCATAACACTAATATATGGTTAGTATTAATCTTTCGAGGTACTAGAAATCTTACAACACAAGATGGTATCTAAGCATACAAGTGAAGCATTTAGACCAAGATTCTGGAGATAACAAAATTTAAGAGCATGTATTCAATGGATATACATATTTACATGTTAGGCAAGAATTAGCGGCTACTCCCAACCCAAGACATATGTTTAGCCGCTCATGATGGTGAGTTGCATTACAAAATTACAAGTATAATGATACATGGATATGGATGATGAAATGAATGAAAGAGATGAAGGAAGGTGAATAGATTTAGAGAAGAAGAAGGGGTAACGATGGCCATGGGTAGTGAAGGTCGATGGAAGTCTTCCTACAATCTAAATCAGGTGCATGCATCAAAGATGGATGCACCTCCTCCCTCCTCTTAGAGAAGAAGAAGTCATGATGTGCTTGGTGATGGAGGTGGTGTCCTATTCCCTCTGAATATCATCTTTAGAGATCTCAAACCGATGGTGGGATGGGACCCAATGGGAATTAGTGGAAAGGTTGTTGTGCAGAGTAGCAACACTTCATCCTCATACACACATAGTGAACCCCTAAAATGACTAAGGTGGTTAGCTATTTATAGGCATGGGAAGTCCTACTAGACAGGAGCACTTTGTCATTGAAAATGTAGAGTCTCAGTAGGTGTCAAGGCTGAGACTCGGCTGGCATTGATGGTGCAAAGTCATTGGTTGCATGACTGAGGGTTCTCCACATGCCAATGATGTAGGTCCATCGGTAACTGAGGAAGTGCTAGTCAGGTGCTGAGGTTGTAGGCCCAACATTCATCAAGACCGAAGGCTCTTCGGGTGTGGGGGGTGTAGGCTCATCTTCGTCGAGCTTTCTAGGATCCATCTCTTGTAATTTGCTATGCAATGAGGGTAAGGAATAGAATTTAGGTTAGTTACTCTAGAGGTGCCAAAACAAGTCGATTTATTAAAATAAAGCATCGTTAAGTTGATAATGTGAGGGTAAGATAGGCATTCAAAAATCCACAAAATTGGATGGTATCAACCCCTCACAAAACTTAGGTTCTGGTTTGTCCTCAAGCTAACAAATAAAATTAAGGCATCAAATGTCTTCAAAGAGTTATATTAGATTAGTGTTTTTAGAGTGTAAAAATAGTCTTTATGCCAACCTTAAGTCAAGATATATGTATCATGGTTAGGTTGTGGTTAACCCCTAGATTCTCTATAACAGATCCGTTTATTATCATAATCCACAATCCTAATGGCTACACAAACAAAGGCGAGTGGACCAGGGCGTCCGTCCCTAGAATGTATCTCATAACATATTTCATATAGGCAGTGTATATGTAAAAGCAGTAACAACAAGATATAACAAGGTATTAGAAGGGGATAGAAAAGTATGTACCCATTTAGGTTTCAAACAAACCCATGGGTGTTTCATTTGAGTCCAAAGTGTAGTAGAGCTTTGGCAACTATAAAATTGATAAATAAAACATATTAACACTAGAGCATTAAGTATGCTATGAAAGGACCGTAAAAAGTTTAAGAGTACTATAAAACTTTCTTGGCTAGAAACATGATAGTAATCAAGACGAAGCAACAAGGCAAGCAACTTTAGTGACATTGTTTTAAACAAAGCATAATTTAAGTTCATTTATCCATTATATAATCATAGGCCAATGACCAACTTTCTCCAAGGAAGGGTCCGTAAGGGTGCTTAAGATTAACTACCCTTCAATCAACATGAGGAACCTCAAGACCAAAGTGACTGAGCTAACCCTATTTCATTTATGCCTTGTGCCCTTACCCTGAGAATTCAGGAAGGTACCGAAGGCTATATAACGGATTTCTTTAGATTATGCTCAAGGTTTGTCAACATATTATAAATAAGAAATAACATAGTAATCATAAGAACACTGGCTCAAACAAGTACATAGTAGCCAAGCATTGATACATGCATACCTACATGCAATGCTAATAACATAGTGGGGTCAAGAGATGAAGTGTACCTTTTGAGTTATGATTCATGAGTCATATCCTAGAGATTTTCCAAACCAAGGGTACCTCACATGGAAAAAACATATAATGGTGTCTTCATTCACTAGGGTTTGAGTAAATAAGCATCACACGAGTCATGTGGATGATTCCCTAGATCTAGGTTCCAAGTATTTCAATCTTAGTCCCAAATCTAGAACATGCATGTAGTTATTCAAACATAATAACAAGGTCAACATTAGGTCATAGATCTAAGTGAATCATCCACATTAGATTAGATATGAACATGAGATCATTTATTATTTGGATTAAAGGATGTATGATATTAGATTACATCATCATGGTTTAACATCCAAGTTCATGACTAAGTCATATTACGTCAAATTCATGAAATATTGTACATTCCCAAGCCATAGAAGCACTAAGTAGAACATGTTATGATATAGCTCTAAAACATGATGGTTCTGATTTAGTTCATTAAGATATCATGGATGGAACTAGACCATCAATCTTGCAAGATTAGAGTCTAACAAGCAACATATGCATTTAGATCACACTAGGTGTTACATGTAGTCAATAGGAGTACATGGGTATGCTACATGAAATTTCAAGAGAAAAACCATTTAAGGATTGATTTGGAAGTAACATAAATATTTGCATATTAGGGATTCACTTTGGCATCATAAAAAGTATCCAAATTACATAGGTCCTAAACACTTCAAATTAGGGCATATCAAGGTACAAAAGAGATATTTAAGGCAAGGATGTGTAAAGTACTAGTTAAGAATAGTACAAAAGATCTTAGGATCTACATATTTCGAAGTTCAATAATTGTATCATGACAAGTTAGGTCAAAAACTCATATACAGACAAGTTGCATCAAACTATTAAACAAAAGAGTCATTTTAGGACCAAGCTAGTCATGGAAGGTCAAGATGAAACATTATGGTACATTAGATAGTCCAAGACCTCAATCAAAGTAATAGGGAGTTAATATCTACTATTTTAGGGATTGTGAAAGACTAAAGATCATATGTTATGCATTAAATAGGTTGAAACATATAAAAGACATCAAATATATTGTTATTAGCATTTTATTGGAACTAAAAATAGAAAAAGTCCATGAAACTACAACCATTAGATAGATCTCGTTGAGAGAATAAAAAATTATATATAATATGCCTCATTTGGCCAAATCATGAAGAAGATATTGATTTTAGAAAAATTACATTAGAACTATAGGGAAATAGAGATTAGGGTATTACATTTTAATTCATGGTTATGCAGAGTCGTTGATGTGTCGATCCACATCCTAAAATCTACTCTTGTGGTGCTGGGTCGGGTTTGACTTCTTGCGTCTGGTCAACAATGATTGTGGGAGAGAGGGGGCGATGGAGCACGACTGCGAGAGGCGAGCATCAGTCGATGTGGTAGAGGGATATCAGGTGTTCTCTAGTGAGTGTGATGCCATACTGACAGGGAAGGCGCAAGCATAGGTCGGTCATTGGCAAGTTGTAGTTTACGAGTTGATACTGACGTGGCGACATATAAGGTGAGGTAAGAGGTGAGCGAGAGTGAGAGAGAGGAGAGAGAGAGTTGGATCTTGGATGCTAAATGAAGATCCAACGGGTCATCATCACCCTGTTCATCCCACTCACAGTGGGGACTTGGTAGAATGCACACTGCGGTGCTACTTGGCCAGAGAATGGAGGCGGGAGAGAAAAGTGCTCGTCCATCCCTAGAAAATAGGATGGCGGTAACGGGCACAACACCAATAAGTCATCGGCAGACTAATCGTTACCAGAGGTGGACCGAGGGCAGGGCTCCCAAAACTCACATGCGACAACACTACCCTAGAGTTTCAGAATGGAGGAAAAGAAGATGGGGAGAGAAGTGGGGTTCTAGGGCATGAAATGAAGTGGAGTCAAGGGGGAAAGACTAGGGGAGTCAAAAGGAGAAGAATGCACATAGAAATTGGTCACAAGGAGGCGTGAACAAGGTGATTGGCTGAGAAAATGGGGCAAGGTTAGGTGGCTCAATACCATTAGTGTTGATGGCCTGTACAGAGGAAGAGGAACTAATCCTAGCCATCCGAAGGGGGCGCACAGCCAAGGATAAGGGATCCAACGATCCTGAAGGAAAGAACATGAAATAGGGAGCCCTGGTTGGATGAGTAAGGCAAAGGTGGTTTTTCGAGAAACAAAGTAGGGGGGCATTGTGGGCTGCACGCACGCCCAAGATGGGCCCATCAAGGGAACAAATTGGTTAAAAGAGCTAAAATGTAGTGAAAACTAAGCAGAACTCAAATGACCATATCTCTCCCACCAAAGCTCAGAAAAGAGCAAAACTTGGTGCTTTGGAAACCTTATAATGTTATTTATCTAACTAAGATAAGTGGAGGGAAATAAAAATACATATACAAGGTATGAAGAGGGGTAGGAATGAGGATGATAACCAAATTAGTTGGAGCAAGATTTTAAGCTAGATTGAGTGTCTCATAAGACTCAAGTACACATGATAATCTAGAAAAGGATCAACATACATTCAAACTTAAAATTGAAGTCATGTTCAAGGAAAAGATCAAATATGAAGTGCAAGTTATATATATGAGGAGAGAGAAAGGGCAGGGTTATGCAATCCTCCCCACCTTAAAAGGAAAATTTTCCCCAAAATTATATCATGTCATTGGTCGAGAATGGGGTTTTCCTATTCAACATTAAAATTGTCATAGCATTCTCATAGGGTATCATCACTACTTACAATATCCATTTCATTTAGAATTTAAGTAATGGAACATAATATCAAGACTTAGTCACATAGATCATCAAATTGGAAGTATCATTAAATGATTCACAATTCTGGAGATATTATCACTTAGATCACAAATTGAATAGGTCAATGTTTAGGTCAAACAAATGAAATTCTTGAATCAAGAGTACAAAATGACTTTCCATCCCAACATTTTAGGGTCCTAGATTCTACATTGGCCTAGGTGGAGTTATACATCCATGATTGAGATTTTGTATTTTAGAAATTCGAGACAAACAACATATTTTAACAATCATGATTTCATGCTCAAAATCGATGGAAGGTCCCACCCTAGTCCACATGGAGATTAACCCTAAGTCATAAATTGAGTGAATCTTCATAATCATCATTTCAATAATTTGAGATTTAGGAACATGAAAGTTATCAATCATATATCAGGGGTGCTCTCTAGATTCAAATAGGGTGATCATAGGAGTCAAATCATGATCAATACCACTAATCCTGAGTGAAGATTTCACTTTTTAATATCGAGAATCAAGTTTGAACATTAATGTCATACATCCAAACATTTTGAAGCTAGGGTTTAGATTCCTATTTAGACCTTAGGGTGATCATTCATAATGATTGAGCAACAATCAAGTGACATTTCATAGTACTAACATCATTTGAGGTCAATGAATGATTTGGACCTAGGTCTTTATAGGAATTTTACCATGAGCTATAGTCAACATCATCATGTCTCAAGATCATCATCAAAATAGTATTCAAGACCAAGTATCAATATCATCATAGATTTAACCAATTAGAGACTATGGTCAAGTAATCAAAATAGTATGAAAGGGATTACCTTTCAAAACTCTAAATAATGCACTATAAGAAAACTTATAGGTAGTCATAATAGAGTGTGACCTAGATTAGGGAAGTCATAAGTCGACTACCACCATAATCTAGCACATTAATCCATATTAATCATCAATCATCAATCATCATACATTTCCAAATAGGGCGAGTATCAACTATCAAATCATACCTCACAAGATCATGAGTCAAACATCAATATCATTAATAGGGTGACCATATTCAAGATTTTTCAAGGTAAATCACATAATCATGTTCCCTCCCTTTCAAGGTAAAGGTAAGGGTATATCTTGGAAATTGAGAAGTCAAATTGAGAATTTAAGAGTTTGAGCATGATAGTGAAAGAGTGATATTCATGTCCATCCTTTTATTCAAAATTGAGCTTACAAAGAGGCATAGAAATCAATAGGGAAATCCCTCTTATATACAATAAACATATCATGATCCAGGGGTTCAAAGACATGGTCACATTAGAGTATTTTTCATGATACATATCAACGAGGTGAGTTTTTCATAGATATGTTTGAGGGTTGGTCAAAATAGGGACAATGTAGGTTTAGTCAATAGAGACCCCATCAAACATGGGGTATAGAACATAAGTTCCACCTTCTATCACCAACATCAAGAATCCACCTCAAACATAGAAAGAAGATAATATCTTATTTTGTAATATTGCATTCTCATGACTTTGCACATGAGTACAACACTTTCTAGAGTACTTTCTTACATCAAATAGGTCTTCAAATTATAGGTCAGATCATGGCATATCATCTTAGTCAACTTTTAGGATTTCAAGTGAATTTTACTTTTACCATGCATAAGCTACCCAAAATTGAGATTTCTGGTGATTAATAGTCATGAGTGAAGAACCGCATTAGGAGATGAGAAACTACCTAATCATCATCTACTTGGGTGGCCTAGGTGGTCCTTAAGGAAAACATGAGATAACATAAGACTCTGTAAGCTTGGGGATAGTATGTTAGTCCTTCCTAGGTTCTTAAAATGTGTTATGCCATAACATATATAGAGGCCTATCTGTATTGCTCTGAAACCATTTGTCACAGATTCATTTATTATCCTAATCCACACTCCTAATGGCTACACAACCAAAGGAGTTCTGACCATGGTGTCCGTCCCTAGAATGGATCTCATAACATATTTCACACATGTAATATATATGTAAAACCATTAACAACAAGATATAACAAGGTATTAAATGTGGATAGAGAAGTATGCATCCATTTCTATTTCAAAAATACCCATGGGTGTTTCATTAGAGTCCAGAGTGCAATAGATCTTCGAAAACTATAAAATCAATAAATAAAACATATTAATGCTAGAGCATTAAGTATGGTATGAAAGGAGTGTAAATAGTTTAAGAGTACTATAAAACTTGCTTCACTAGAAACATGGTAGTTAGCAAGAATAAGCAACAAGATGAGCAAACTTAGTGACATTGTTTTATATAAAGCATATTTTAAGTTCATTTTTCCATTATATCAATATAGGCCTATGATAAACTTCCTCCAAGGAAGGGTTTGTAAGGGTGCTCAATATTAACTACCCTTCTATCAACGTGAGGGACCTCAAGACCAAAGTCAATGAGCTAACTCTGTTTCATTTATGTCTTGTGCCCTTACCCCAAAAATTAAGGTAGGTACCCATGGTTATATAATGGATTTCTTTAGATTATGTTCAAGGTTTTCAATATATTATAAACAAGAGAGAACATAGTAATCATAAGAACACTAGCTCAAACAAGTTCATAGTAGCCAAGAATTCATACAAGCATACCTACATGCAATGCCAATAACATAGTAGGGTCAAGAGATGAAGCATACCTTTTGGGTTATGATTCATGAGTCAGATCCTAAAGATTATCCAAACCAAGGGTACCTTACAAGGAAAAGACATAGCATGACATCTTAGTTCACTAGGGTTTGAGTAAATAAGCATCATGTGAGTCATGTGGATGATTCCCTAGATCTCGGTTCCAAGTATTTCAATCTTAGTTCTAAACATCCAACGTGCGTGTCATTATTCAAACATAGTAAAAGGGTTAATATTAGGTTCTAGATCTAAGGGAAACATCCAAATTAGATTAGATATAAAAATGAGATCATTTATGATTTGGAGTAAAGGACGTATGATATTAGATTACATCATCATAGTTTAACATGCAAGATCATGATTAAGTCATATTAGGTCAAAGTCATGCAATATTGTACAATCCCAAGCCATATAAGCACTAAGTATAATTAGTTATGATACAACTCTAAAACATGATGGTTCTAATTTAGAGTCATACAAATATCATGGATAGAACTAGATCATCAATCTTGCAAGATTAGAGTCTAATAAGAAACATATGCATTTAGATCACACTAGGTATTACATGAAGTCAATAGGAGTACATGGTTATGCTACATGTAATTGCAAGAGACAAACCTTTTAAGGACTGATTTGGAGGTAAACATAAAGGTTGCATATTAGGGATTCACTTTAGCATGAGAAAAAGGATACAAATTACATAAGTCTTAAACACTTCAAATTAGGGCATATCAAGGTACACAATAGATATTTAAGTCAAGGATGCATAAAGTAATAGTCAAGCATGTCACAAAAGATCTTAGGATCTACTGATTTCAAATTTCAATCATGGTTTAATGATAAGTTAGCTCAAAACCTCATTTATAGACAAGTTGCATCAACTATTACACAAAAGACTCATTTTAGGACCAAGATAGTCATGAAAGGTCAAGATGAAATGTTATTGTACATTAGATAGTCCAAAACCTCAATCACAGTTACAACGAGTTAATTTCTACTGTTTCAGGGGCTGTAAAATACTGAAGATAATATGTGATGCATTAAATAGGTTGAAACATATAAAAGAAATCAAAGGGATCATTCTTATTATATCAGTGGAACTACAAACATAACTAGTCCATGAAACTAGTACCATTAGATAGATCTAGTTGATATGATAAAAAATTATATATAATATGCCTCATTTGTCCAAAGCATGAAGATGATATCAATTTTAGAAAAATTACATTACACTATAGGGAAATAGAGATTATGGTGTTACATTTTATTTCGGGGTTATGCAGAGCTGTTGATGTGTTGGTCCATGACCCAAAAGGTGCACTTGCGCTGCTGGGTCTGGTTTGACTATGTGCTTCTCTGGCACTTGCGGGTGAGGGGTTGATGGAGCACAACTGTGAGAGGTAAGTAGTATCTGGTGCAGTTGGGGGTGACTGGGTGTTCTCTGGTTAGCATGATGCCATGTTGGCGGGGATGTCATGGACCCAGGGCGCTCGTGGGGTGTTGTGGTTCGCGGGTCGGCATCGACGTGGTGGCATAGAAGGTGAGAGGTGAGAAAGAGAGAGAGAGAGAGAAGAGAGACACGAGTTGGATCCTGGGTACTGAAGGAAGATCCTATCATGAAACCGGAATCCCAGTCCCATGAACCAAACGTATACCAAAGGTGAAATGCGTAAGCGTAAAGCTTAGAACACATGAATAGATAACAAGATACAAGCACCAACATAATCTCAACAATCAACAAGATATATTAAGCAACATTATTAAATTACACAATTTGAATTACATATTCAAGAGTCACTTTGTACAAGTGTGCTCATGTATACTATATCTGGATCTTACAACAAGTACACCTAGCATAGCTCACCAAGCCCATCAACCTTCTAGCCATCTCTGAACCTAAAAATAACATACGAGAAAATGGGTCAACACACGAGGTGTTATGGGGCAGAAAGATACACATATATATAAGCTTTGCATAATTTTGAAAAGATTTCAAGACTAAACGAACAAGAATAAACATGTTAATTGTTTAACAAATGTGAAACCATATTTTATGTCATTTCACTCCATTATACCAACAATATCAAGCATGTTTAAGGCCTTTGACCATCTTCCCGTTGGAAGGGTTTGTAAGGGTGCTCAAGCTTAGCTAACCCTTTTATATGAGAGGGACCTCATGGACGTAACCAAGAGTTAACCCTTTATCAACAATATTATAATGGAGTTCTCTCTCTCTTTCTCTCTCTCTCTCTCTCTCTCTCTCTCTCTCTATATATATATATATATATATATATATATATATATATATATATATATATATATATATATATCTGTGTGTGTGTGTGTGTGTGTGTTCAAGTTATAAAACTGACGAGGCAAACATCGAGTAAGACATAGCAATACTACATGGCAATATTTGAGGAAGTAAACGAACAAGCATACAATATATGTCTTTTCAAGCAAGAAAGTGATAGTCATATAACTAGATAAGGCCCATACCTGATTCATAGATTTCATAACCTAAAACATCCTTCACCATCTCGCCACATGCCAAACCTGATTAAGAACAAGATTGCATATATACATTAAATTCTCATCATTAACCCTAATTAGATGCATTTTAGGGTTTTGGCCAAGGTAGGTTCCAAGTTTATTATAAGTTCATTTGATGATCTCATATTGATTTAGGGTCCATCATAAGAGTGTGGTTCAAGTTTCATATCCTTTTGAGCTTTCATGCGGTCATTACGAGATTTAGGACACTTATGCTCAAATTATGCCACACGACTCATTATAGAGTATCCAAGGTCATGGTCATCAAGATAGGTGAACCCACCATCAAACATGGTTTAGATCAACAACATTAGGTCATAAGAAACATATTCCAAAATAGGTGTATGTCCATTAGAAGAAAGATTAGTAATCTAGGAAAAGTTCAACATTATAGTCTCAAGTAGGCACATATGTACAATTGAGATCATTCATGAACAAAGGTTGATTAGGGCCCTCATTAGGGTCACAAGAGCAAAAGAGCTACTTATTTGATGCTTAGGAGGCTATAAGTATATCAAAGATTCAAACTTCATCATAATCATGCATTAAAGTCCATGAACAAGTTACAACATGAATTAGGGACAACCATGGATCAAAAGGGGATCTTAAGAGATCAACTTGGTTCAAGGTGAATAAATATTACTAATTTCATGATTAGGAGAGTGAATAGTCATTAAAGATGCAAGATTTGATCATAATATTGAATAAATGTGCTCAAACATGACTAATGTTAGTATTTGTAAAAAATCAGGGAACAAACATTTGATTTAGGGTCTGGGACTAGGGCCAAAGTGTTGGTCTCGTCGATCTGATCGATTTAGTATATTGGTTCATATGATTTGGCCATAGGGTTCAGGAGATTTGACTTTTTGAAGATATGTATTAAAACTATATTAGCTGGAAGAGGGAATGTCACCTTCATTTATGCGATGCTTAGTACCGTCGATGGCATGTCCTTCATGGACCACCCATGATTTAAAGGCTAAGATGGGGTGTGCCCACTCACAGCAGAAAGAGAGGGTGTGAGAGGGGAAAGTGCTCATCGGATTCGTATCCAACGATAGCGGCCTCATCATCAACCCAGCTTCAGGGTCGTGGCTTCCTGGGCAGCACGGAGCAGAAGCACGGCTCACTGGGGATGGGGTACGTGGCAGAGAAAGAAAGGAACACCCCCAAAGTCTGCCGCCCACACCGAGGGAAGGTGGACAGACTCATTCCCATCGTCGGTTCTTCCTATAGACGTGAGGAGGAGAGACGCCCAAAGCAGGTTCCCCAGTGGCGCCGTGAACAAGGGGACGAGGAGAAGGGCTGTTGGTGGCGCCCTAGGACACGAGAAGGAGAGGGAAATGAGGCAAAAGAATCACAAGGAATAAAAGGTAAGGTCTCACATTTTAAATTCACACAAAAGGGCATGGGAGGGGGGTGATTTGTCGAGAAAAACATAGGCTCGGCGCCTCCATCACTGAACCTCAGTACATAGGCGAGGGTGGATCCACAGCCGTTGGATCCTGGGCTGATCTGATCCAACGATCAAAAGGAACGGCACGCTAGGGTTTGGGAGTGGAAGAGGTGGCATCTGGGCCACACACCCTCTCAAGGACCCTGGTGGGCTGGCCCAAATCTACAACAAAGGGGCAGTTGTACATATCAAAATCAAAGCAAATCAGGGTGTCTTCAAAATATCATAACTTGGGCTACAAAGGTCCGATTAGGGTGATTTTTCCATCGTTGGATTCAAAACTGAGAGATATACAACATGATATATATTGGAAATCTAAAAGATCATAGCAAGGGTGTTAGATATTAATTGCAATATGGTTATATATTAAATCATGACTCTTATTTCAATTGGCATATACAAGTCACATATTGGGAAATTGAACGATGATTTAATTAAATTGGGTCATAATCTCATTCCAACTATATAATATGACCTAATTGAGTGATTTGGGCTACTAATAGAGAGAGAAAGTGGATATCCATAGAGAGAGAAAATCGAGGTTGTCACATCCTTCCCTCCTTACAAGAAATTTTGTCCCCGAAATTCAACCAAGATCATAGTTAAGAGTCAACGGCAATATCCATCGAGTCTAGGTTTCCAATCATGATTATCAAGGAATTATGCATGATGGATGCACCCTAGGTTATACTCATCAAGGGTGTACTCATCTCGATTATATACATATTACTTATTGTTCCATCTTAATGTGACATTATCATCGAATTAGGGTTTACCCATCCTTTAGTATCCCTACATTAGGGTTTTACTCAAATCTCCATATGAGAAAAATGTGTATTATCAAGATCTATGTTATGAATTGTCAAACGAACATGTTCATGGTCAAGACTTTCAAACAAGACTATCATCGAGTGTGTATCTCATCTTCACTTTAAATTTTATGCATGTTTTTATTTTCCCCAAAATACTACCAACTATAATCGATTACGTTCACTACTTTTCATTTCAAATCAAGAATTAAACAATTTATTCATCTTGTTTATTCGATTTATTACCCCAAGAGCATCATCATATCGAGTTGATCATTTTCATTTGGGTATGAGATTAGGCATGTTACCCCTGATTATTCAAGGTAAGATCTTTAAACATCATCATATCAAGTTCATGATTTCAGAGCTACATATTTTATGTATAGTATGATTTTGTATTAGGTCTAGCTTACCAAAGTGACTATTGCACAATTATCAAAATTTTAACTCAAGTGAGATTCTTTCACGTATCGAGCATCATTCAAGGAACAACATTATCATCAATGTCAAGGTTTTGAAACTTTCTCACTTGTATCAGAAAGAGCTCCACAAGCTCAAGCCACTCAAGATAAGACATATATATGTCCATTAAGACCTGCTTGCCACAAACTTATACCCATCTTTTGAGGAACAAGGGTAACCACTAGACTCCATTATATACAATTACTAACCCAAGTGTGAGGCTCATCATGGATATCACACATCATATACATCATCTTAGGGTCTTGGGACATCTCCCTCACCTATATAGCAAGTATCAAATTTTCAATTGCCTCTTTCTTTAGGGTTAAATATTTTCATAGGAAATCTAGGGTTCAACACTTTCAAGAGACCATAAACTAGGTGACTTATCTCATATAATTAGAAGTATCCTAGCTAGGTACTCATCATCAAGTATTTCATCATTCATATTTTTCAACATTTCAAATATTTTGGAGTTTAGGTACTCTAACCTTCTCCCGAGGCAGGTCGACTCATATCAACAGGTCACACTATTCATATGTCCCATGCTAGAGGTCCTTCTTTGTAAAGGAATTGAGGCCCATGTTGGTCCCAAACCATATATCATATATCATATCTCAACATATATAAGACTAGGTACAAGCAAGCATGCCAACCCTCCAGCTATGTTTAGTACATCAACCAAGTCATATGTATCAACAAGGTGCTAAGTCTAGCCAGGGTTGCATGGTCAAACTCATCTCATATCGTCAAACATACTTAACCTTCCTCAAACATCTTGGGTCCTATATAACATCAACATCATCATCAATATCATAATCATCATCTTAGGTTTCTAGGTTACTCACATGCCTAACCTATATCATGATTCTAGACAACTCTAGAGACTATCATTATCATCTAAACTCTCTCATCTAGACTTGATGTTACATCTCTTTCTCCTAGGTTGCATGGAAACTCACTACCTTTCTACGTGTGGTAACATTTTTCATATGTACATATAATAATACTTGAAATATGTTTTCTACAACATATAAACATGTGATGAAAACCACAATACTCCATTCGAATAAAACCAAAACCAAAATGAGTTACCACACTCATTAGGCAGTCTAGTATCATGACACCTAGAGAACTAGCAAGAACATGGTGCACACTTGTGTAGACATCCTAAGAACATGTCGCGAATCATGTCTAGGGAGGTAATTTACACAAGTCTACACCTAGTTCTAGAACATCTAGGTTCTAACCTAGAGGCTAAGTCAACCTAGTCCACAACAGACATCTTATTAAGTTTTCTAGGGTTGAGATGTAAGGTGAGTTTAGTTTGTGTTTCATGTGAGCAATGTTTGGTGTAGTTATTGTTCATGCTCTGATACCATCTGTCACGAAACCGGAATCCCAGTCCCATGAACCAAATGTATACCAAAGGTGAAATGCGGAAGCGTAAAGCTTAGCACATATGAACAAATAACAAGATACAAGCACCAACATAATCTCAACAATCAACAAGATATATTAAGCAACATTATTATATTACACAATTTGAATTACATATTCAAGAGTCACTTTGTACAAGTCTGCTCATGTATACTATATCTAGATCTTACAACAAGTACACCTAGCATAGCTCACCAAGCCTATCAACCTTCTAGCCATCTCTGAACCTAGAAACAACATACGAGAAAATGGGTCAACACACGAGGTGTTGAGTATGGGGCAGAAAGATACACATATATATAAGCTTTGCATAATTTTGTAAAGATTTCAAGACTAAACGAACAAGAATAAATATGTTAATTGTTTAACAAATGTGAAACCATATTTTATGTCATTTCACTCCAGTATACCAACAATATCAAGCATGTTTAAGGCCTTTGACCATCTTCCCGTCGGAAGGGTCTGTAAGGGTTCTCAATCTTAGCTAACCCTTTTATACAAGAGGGACCTCATGGACGTAACCAAGAGTTAACCCTTTATCAACAATATTATAATGGAGTTCTATATATATGTGTGTGTGTGTGTGTTTGTGTGTTCAAGTTATAAAACTGATGAGGCAAACATCGAGTAAGACATAGCAATACTACATGGCAATATTTGAGCAAGTAAACGAACAAGCATACAATATATGTCTTTTCAAGCAAGAAAGTGATAGTCATATAACTAGATAAGGCCCATACCTGATTCAAAGATTTCATAACCTAACACATCCTTCACCATCTAGCCACATGCCAAACCTGATTAAGAACAAGATTGCATATATACATTAGATTCTCATCATTAACCCTAATTAGATGCATTTTAGGGTTTTGCCCAAGGTAGGTTCCAAGTTTCTTATAAGTTCATTTGATGATCTCATATTGATTTAGGGTCCATCATAAGAGTGTGGTTCAAGTTTGATATCCTTTTGAGGTTTCATGTGGTCATTACGAGATTTAGGACACTTATGCTCAAATTATGCCACAAGACTCATAATAGAGTAACCAAGGTCATGATCATCAAGATAGGAGAACCCATAATCAAACATGGTTTAGATCAACAACATTAGGTCATAAGAAACATATTCCAAAATAGGTGTATGTCCATTAGAAGCAAGGTTAGTAATCTAGGAAAAGTTCAACATTATAGTCTCAAGTAGGCACATATGTACAATTGAGATCATTCATGAACAAAGGGTTGATTAGGGCCCTCATTAGGGTCACAAGAGAAAAATAGCTACTGATTTGATTCTTAGGAGGCTATAAGTATATCAAAGATTCAAACTTCATCATAATGATGCATTAAAGTCCATGAACAAGCTACAACATGCATTAGGGACAACCATGGATCAAAAGGGGAGCTTAAGAGCTCAACTTGGTTCAAGGTGAATAAATATTATTCATTTCATGATTAGGAGAGTGAATAGTCATTAATGATGCCAAATTTGATCATAATAGTGAATAAATGTGCTCAAACATGACTAATGTTAGTAGTTTTAAGAAATCAGGGAACAAACATTTGATTTAGGGTATGGGACTAGGCCCAAAGTGTAGGTCTCGTCGATCTGATTGATTTGGTATATTGGTTCATATTATTTGGCCAAGGGGTTCAGGAGATATGAATTTTTGAAGATATGTATTAAAACTATATTAGCTGGAAGAGGGAATGTCACCTTCATTTATGCGATGCTCAGGACTGTCGATGGCATGTCCTTCATAGACCACCCATGATCGAAAGGCTAAGATGGGGCATGCCTACTCACAGTAGAAAGAGAGGGTGTGAGAGGAGAAAGTGCTCATCGGATTGGTATCCAACGATAGCGGCCTCATCATCAACCCAACTTCAGGGTCGTGGCTTCCTGGGCAGCGTGTAGCACAAGCACGGCTCGTCGGGGATGGGGTACAAGGCAGAGAAAGAAAGGAACACCCCCCAAAGTCTGCCGCCTACACCGAGGGAAGCTGGGCAGACTCATTCCCGCCGTCGGTTCTTCCTACAAACGTGAGGAGGAGAGATGCCCAAAGCAGGTTCCCCAGCGGCGCCGTGAATAAGGGGACGAGGAGAAGGGTTGTTGGTGGCGCCCTAGGACACGAGAAGGAGAGGGAAACGAGGCAAAATAATCGCAAGGAAGAAAAGGGAAGGTCTCACATTTTAAATTTACGCAAAAGGGAATGGGAGGGGGTGATTTGTCGAGCAAAACATAGGCTCGGCGCCTCCATCGCTGAACCTCAGTACATAGGCGAGGGTGGATCCACATCCATTGGATCCTGGGCTGATCTGATCCAACGATCAAAAGGAACGGTGCGATAGGGTTTGGGAGTGGAAGAGGTGGCAGTTGGGCCACGCACCCTCTCAAGGACCCTGGTGGGCTGTCCCAAATCTACAACAAAGGGGCAATTGTAAATATTAAATCAAAGCAAATCAGGGTGTCTTCAAAATATCATAACTTGGGCTACAAAGGTCCTATTAGGGTGATTTTTTCAAAATTGAGAGATCTACAACATGATATATATTGGAAATCTAAAAGATCATAGCAAGGGTGATCTATATTAATTGCAATATGGTTATATATTAAATCATGACTCTTATTTCAATTGGCATATATAAGTCACATATTGGGAAATTGAACGAAGATTTAATTAAATTGGGTCATAATCTCATTCCAACTATATAATATGACCCAATTGAGTGATTTGGACTACTAATAGAGAGAGAAGGTGGATATCCATAGAGAGAGAAAATCGAGGTTGTCACAGATCCAATGGGTGATCATCATCCCATTTGTCCCATCCGTAGTGGGGACTTGGTAGAACATGCACGGTGGACATGCTTGGTTGGAGAAGGGAGGCGGGGGAGAAAAGTGCCCATCTATCCCTATAAGAAAGCCCGACAGTAACAAGTAGAAAACCAAAAAGTCATCAGTGTCCTAATCGTGACTAGAAGTGAAGTGAGTCTAGGGAGCCCAAAACTCGCATGCGGCGGCATCACCCTAGAGGTTCAGAATGGGGGAGAAGAAGATAGGGAGAGAAGTGGGGTTATAGGGCATGAAATGAAGTGGAATCAGAGGGGAAAAACTAGGGGAATTGAAAGGAGAAGAATGCACATAGAAGTTGGTCACAAGGAGGCATGAACAGGGCAATTGGGTGAGAAAAAGGGGAAAGGTTAGGTGGCTCAACACCAATAGCTCTAATGGCATGTATGGAGGAAGGAACTAATCCTAGCAGTCTGAAGGGGGCTCATATCCAAGGCCAAGGGATCAAACAATATAGAAGGAAAGAACATGAAATAGGGATCCCTGATTAGATGAGTAAGGCCAATGTGGATTGCCTAGAAACAAATTAGGGTGGGGGGAATTGTGGTCTGCATGTGTGTGGGCCCAGGGTGGGCCCATCAAGGGTATAAATTTATTAAAATAGATAAAATAGAGTTAAAACTAATCAAAACTCAAATGACCCCATATCTCCCACTAAAGCTCAAAAAAGGGTGAAACTTGGTCTGCTGGAAACCTTATAGTGTCCTCTATCCAACTAAGATATGTTGTGGGCAATAAAAATACATATAAAAGGTGTGAAGAGGGGTAGGAGAGAGGATGATACCCACATCAGTTGAAGCAAGATTTTAAGCTAGATTGTATGTCTCCTAAGACTCAAGTACACAAGATAATCTAAACAAGCATCAAAATACATTCATTCTTAAAATTGAAGTCAAGTTCTTGGAAAAATCAAAGATTAAGTGCAAGTTACATATATGAGGAGAGAGAAAGGAACATGTTATCACATTATCCCTCTCATATTAGGAGTTGCATTACTCATCTTATCCGTTATGACCTTCTTTCTAGTAATAATTTCTCCATCGTGATGCCCTAAAAGTCCCTTTCCCAACTGTACTTGCACAAAGTTCTGGGTAGATGTATCTTTCACACTCAAATTTATTTTATGGAGATCTTAGATATTGCGATTGGGTAGGCTAAGCCTGAAGTGTTTCCCTATATTTCTTTGGGTTACTCAACCATGGGTACTATTGTAACGATAGTGTTACCCAAGTTTGGTGATGAAGTAATCTCAGGAGGTTATGTGAGGTCTCCTTCGAAAGGCAAGTGGGAAGTTTGGCTTCCAAGCTTGTGCCCCTCGACATCTTTTGAATTTTGGGAAAAACTCTCATGATTTTATTCCCACTTGGCTTTTATTATTTCTCACATGCTTAATGGTAATTAGAATTTCAATTATTCTTCGTCTGCCAAGCCTCTTTTGATCCCAAAGTGGGGATTTAAGCACTAGAAGGTTTACTCATTTCTTTTTTTTTGAGGGTTATGTGATTCCCAACATGTAATTGAGATTTAGGGTGATCAACCAGGAGTGTATTAGATCGCGTCCTCCTTACATTGAGGGTTCATTTTGGAATGTTAAGCATCCTTCTACATTTTATAGTATCTTGGAATAAGGCTGGTGTAAAAACTTTATCCCAATGATTTTTTTAGACAAATTAGATTGGCCAAATCCATAATTCTTGAAATAATTAGAATAAGATTTATCTTGAATACAAGAAAGTCTGAGGGTGAAGGCTTAAATAACATTTAGGGAAAAAATTAGATCCAAAATTTGCCTGTAGCACAATTTCTTTTGAATGTAGCAAAAAGTTCTAGTTTCTATTTAGAAATTTTAAAATTTTCCGAATTGGAATTATGTGCAAAAGAAAAAGTTTAAATGTTTATACAATTAAAAGGTTGATGCGTAAAAAAGTAATTGAGTGGAGGGTATGAGAGTAAAACCTCTCTCATCCATTTATACCCTCCCCCAATCTTATCATACACTATGTCCTAGAGTGTCAAAGCTAGATTTTGTATATAAATGGGTGGGGTTTACTCATCATTTGGTGGCCCTTTGATTGTCCAACAAGATCACAACAACACATGAGCATGGAATCCTTGGAGTATATGGTAATTCTCATGTTGTAGACTTTCTACCATAATTTCCCTTAGAGCCAAGGGTGCCATCCAATATAAGCATTGAAAGCCACAATCGTTGGATTGTTGAAGTTGGTGAGTGCTCTAGTGGTATAATTATAGTTTTCCAAAGTCTTTGTTAGGGCCTAACTAATATCCTTTTTCTTGATCTTATATCATCTTCATGATCTCTTCTACACAAGCATTTGCCTTTTATTCTATGATATTCTTTAGTGTTTTCATATTTGTATACTTGTTCAACATGAAGGCCGCATCAAAGTTGTTGTATAGGACTACAATTTTTGCCTAGATTTTGACCGCCAAAAGTGTCCAGTGGTTATTGTGCAAGATCGGTAAGAAAATGAGATCTGGAAGAAAGCATTGTAACTGTTGTATTAATAGCTCTTTTTCAATAGAATTCTTCTTGTGGATGATGTCCTCCTGTAGAAGGTAGTATGCCATGTGTGTATTGGGCATACCATGCCCAAGTAGGGATTGGTAAGATGACATCATACACAAAGCCATGCATCCATTAGTACTTAGAGTATTGTGAAGGTCATCCTTAATCACACATATTCAATCCCTCTTGAAGACTAGTTCTTCGAGTTCATCATTTTCCTACAACATGTTGATTATTATGTGTAGCGATTCCAAAGAGAGATCTTGGTGTGACCATCAGTCAAATTCTAAGAAGAGGGCTTCAATTTTCCTAACTGGCCCTTATGGCCTTTCCTCAAGAAGTTATTCTTCCTATAGATAGAGATGTGTTTCCTCTTCTATTACCCCCTCCTCGGGTAGATCTATTATCTCCTGAGGATTTGTTTCTGGTATGTAGAGTGTTGGGGGTTGATCTTATTATGGTGTTGTTCTATGTACGACCAACCTTCTTTGTATTCCAATGCCCACTCAGTTATGATGGATCTATCTACAAGGTCTTTCTCTACTTGCACCACGATAGTTTCTATGGAAGCGGTATGCATATATGGACCCTGCATGGGATTGCATGTAGTGGCATTACCAGATTGTTGAAGAAGCATCGATCATAGATTACTTCCATGACATCAACACCTCACAACCTATGAAATTCTTCAAGGAATAGGTTCTCAAATGGAATATCCTTGTTCATTGCTTCCATCAGATGTAAAATGATGAGTGCACAGTCCTCAGATCCTTGTTCTTCTTGGGGAACCTTAGTTTTTATTACAATGTTTTTCCAATTGCTGACGTGGATGGTGTGTTGGAGTCTGATAGGAACTTTCTAGATTTTAAGTGCCTCTTTATCTATAAAAGCATGGAATTGCAAGGTAGCTCCACACTAAAGTAGTTGAATAATTGTCATGTGTCATTTATATAAATTGACCATTGTTAGTGCCCAATGTTTAGTTATTCTGATAGGCAATGTGATGAATCTTGTTTCTTATCTTGCCAGAGAATCTTGAAGTTCCTTGAGAGGAGATGAGGCAATCTTGTCCTCATACAACCTCTTTGCTAAAATATATGTACTGTTAAAAATTGGTCAACCTTTTTTAGAATATAAGAACTCTTCTATAGTGGTTGCACAAAGGACTATGAATAAGCTTTTATTGACTTTTTCCTTCTTCATGAAGATTCCCCAAAAGTGTTCTCTAATTAGAGTCACCCCTTGGTTGTTATATATGATATCAATTCTAGGTAGATTTTCATCTAGGTTGTCTGTGATGATATGGACATCTCTGCATGAGATTCGAGATATTGATCCCTTATCCATCCCTGTCAATTTGTAAGAAAGGGGAGGAGGCATTGGGTCTCATGTCGTCTCATCCATGATTGAGGGTAGAGGTTTCTTAGGTGGTGCATTCAGGAAGAATGATGCAAGCCTACTTTCATCTTTATCGGAGAGTCCCTCTCCACACGTTATTTCCTGGTTTTCTAGTATTGGATTTTCTACCCTTGGTGTAGGTTCTAGAATGTTTACTGTAGGAGTGTCATACAGAGGTGATATTGGAATACTAGATGGTGGGGCTTCAGGTGGTCTTGGTTCATCTAGAGTTTGTTCTAAAATTGTACCCTAGCTCAGCCCACTTAAAGGTTATCTTCCCATCATATCATTTATTGTTAAACACAATGTCATCCCCAATGATGTACATCCCTAAGTGGTATTCTTGGTAATATCGAATATGATTCTGTTATGTATTTCTACTAGATCCAGTCCAACCTCCCTTGCTGATCTACACATCTACCTCTGAAGTGAGACAAGATCACCTCTAACCTTCCACCTCTGGCCAATGGAGTGCATAGTGGACAACCTTATATCAACCCTAGTTAAGGCCCACCTTACGACCTATATCCATCTCGGCCAACAATTCAACTTCCTTGTGTTGGGCCAAGAAACTCTACCGCCGTTCTTATTAAGCTAAGCAAGGATAGCGACCTCTGCTCTTTTCTGGGACTAACTGGATATTCTAGTCGTGGATGGATTCTCCCATGGTACCTCTGACCATTCTTCTCATTGAACTATATATACATATCACAAATATCCATGAATATGCCCATGTTGTCAAGATATCGTGAGGTTGTTGCTTCATCTATGTTGTCTAATAATTGATCATGGATCTCCTCCCCTTGTCTGGACAATCTCCCTTTACTAGGCTGAACCTTTCTAGGAGGGTCGTTGTCTGTCAGTGAAGAGTTTAAATCAAAGTCCTTCACTGGAACATCGAGGTTCACTGTAGATCCATCTTCATCTCTTTGGTGTTCCTCATGGGGGGTTTCTTCCTTCTTTGCTAAGGGAACATTCTCAACATCTTCTTCATTTTGGGAAATTGGGTTGGATGGGATTGAGGATGCCTCCTTTGGTGAAGAGATGATGATAAGTTTGGATCTTTTCTTTCTCACCTTTCCTTTTCAAGCCATTGTTCTTCTTCTATTGATCATAAGAACTCCTCCTTTTCTTTGTGTATTTCTTCTCAATCTTTGATTATTTCATACCTTTCCTTTTTGAGTTCTGCCATTTCTATCACCACTGTAGTCATTTCTTGCATCATACTTTGATGGATGGTCATGAATTTTTGTATATTCATTGTTCATTCATCTAAATTTTCCACATGCATAGCTAGTGTTTGTAGGTTACATGCAATAGTTAACGAATTAGAAGATGAATGTTGAATTTTCTCACACATAAATTAAACTTATGTCCTAGTTCATTTCCTAGACCCATCGTATGCCGTCGTTCATGTGACTCTGTGGTTGCAGTATCGTGTGCATTGGTTGTGGGTGTGTCTCTTTCTCTACCCAGGATGGATATGGAGCTAAGTGCCTGGGATATGTTGGCTAGACCACATCTGCAGTAGTCGCAACTAGTTGTTGCTTCACATTCTTGCCTTATGGTATCTCCTGTGGCCCACCTACAAGTGGATCTTCTAGGTGTACCATTGACTTGTTTGTTCATTCTTCTGGCTTTTATACGTCTATGGAAAGATCAGTGGTGAAGTTTGCAACCTCTTCGAACTTCTACTCCACTATTTAGTAGGTCGGTCTTCTTATAGAATAGGATTTGTTGTCCTGACCTCTCCTTTTTGTGGAGGGATCAAATTTGTTGCTTGAGGTTGTTTTGTGAATTCTTTGTGGGTTGTGATTGTTAATTTCTATATTTTAACTACTCCTGCAACCTTTTCTAGTTTCTACAACAGTTGATCCATTGGGATTGCAAGTGCAACTTCAAGTCGCACAATTGTGCTAGAGAACATCTTGTCTATATCATCTCTGGAGGCAATTGGTTTGTGAACATCATAATGACTCATCTCTAGGGGATAGTAAAATGTTCATCTTTTCTACCCTATCGAAGTATGTTTCCTCTTTATTTGTGATCACCACTACAGTGATGAGGTATTTCATGTCAATGAACCTACTACCTTTGTTTTCTTTGAATTTCTTTAGTACTATTGGGTAGAGATAATAAAATTCAATCTAGGTGATCATGAATCCCATGCAGAAATCTTTGTAGCCCTCGGGGCCAGTAATGATAGAGAATTTGTTGATTAGCAACCATCCAATGTTAACGGACCTTTTCTCTAGCATGGACTTGATTAGGAAAAAGTCTACTCTGGTCATGTTTCTAGTTTCAGACCTTGTAAAAATGACATGGCAATGATCTTTTGGATTACTCTGATAAAACAAGAAGGCACTTATGTTGCCTTCAAAGATCCATGCATATGCTTTGACACCATGTTAACTTCTCTAAAGTCTTGTTGTTGTTGTATCCGAAAGATTGTTTGTCTTATATTGATGTCATACTGGAATTGGTTTGTTCCTTTATTTCACAAAATATGACATTTAGCGTCCTCTCAGTCAAAAATTAGTCTTTATAGAACATAAAACTATATAGTTTGAATGCTCCACCTATAGTTTCAATATACACGTCTTCTAATGGCACCTATATCAAAGATGACATGAATTCAGAGGTGAGGTTGGTGTAGGAGTGTTGACCGTCTATTCAGAAAGTATGAAGGTTGGATCCCTTCAAAAATTCTATGACTCGTTCGGCTATTCCCAACTATTGTAGGGCATCCTTATCTGCGAACCTAGTTGCTTTGTAATCCTTGGTCTATAAGAAAAGCACATACTTTGTGCAGTGTTCCTTGTCCCTATATGGAAAAACATCTTCTGGATGCTTGCATCCATCATCATATAACATCTATCTTTTATTGGTTGTGGTCTTACTTGTTGTAGTCTTCATTGGCGTGGTTGATGATGTGGATCCTCCAATTTCTTAACCTACTTTGCTACCCTTGTCTTTTTATGCACTAGGGTTTCAAAGGTTGTTCCTATTTCTTTCCATTTCCCCTTTGTTTTATATGTTCCCTCTAAAGACAAGTATTTTAAGGTATTTGTGGCAGAATCTTATTCTTCCTCTTCAGACTCGGTCGATTCAATCCCTAACATGAGGAATTACTACACCCTTTTCAACTCTAGCTTCAGACATTTATCTTGGATCATGTCAGGGTTTGTCTCACGAACATGTAATTTCCTTGATTATTTCCTCAACTCCTTTCAAATATGTGGCTTGAATATTCAATGAATTGGAAAATGATGATGACATTTTGTTGAATGAGATATGGTTTTTTAAATTGTGTGAGATCAGTTGCAATCAATGAATCAAAACATAGTTTTGAGGAAGTCAGTAATTGATATTGAATAAGATGAGGTAGGAGGGAAGTGATCACTGATATTTTTATCCAGGTGAATGAATCAGTCAAACTAATGATCGACAAAAAATCTAGTTCTGAAAGTCATCAATGAATCTGTTAGGTAACCAAAGCTCAACAATAGATGAGAATATTTGAGCTTTGGTGGTCGGCAATGATGCATGTACTGCTAAAAAGGGTTCGACAGTCGCTGGAAACAACAAGCTCGACAGTCGAAAAAAGATCAGGGATCATGTGATACAGATGTTCGCCCCAATTTTAGAGGTGAGGGTGCTCGACAAAGTAACCAAGGGTCAATGAGGGGAAGAAAACTAGATTTGGAAACCCTAACCCATGAGGACTAAGTTGTTTGACAACACAAGTGAGACGACGGGAAGAAGAAAGAAAAATTAGGGGCATTGTTAATATTGTGAACTTCTCGTGGGTGAAATCACAGCCCACCCTATCCCATTACCTTGCATTCAACTATCTAGCTCAGTTTATCTCTACTCCTTCATCGTCATGCTGCTTGTGAGACCCTGGGTTGGCATTTTGGTTCTGACCTTAGTCGGTTCTGAAGGTGAAAAACTAACACTTTTGCTGAGTGAATGTGCTGGAGGAGCCATTATTGGTGGCAAGTCCCTTGCGTCTAGGGGTAGGTTCGACACTAATCATCAGTGAAATCGGCATATTTGGATACAAAGAGTTTGAGTTAGATTGTAGGACTATCTATTGACGAATGGATTTATATAGCTTAGGGGTTTGGTGGATGACAAGGTGGAGTGAAACTCTATTAGTCATTGAGGTTTTAAAGGAACCAGTGGTCGAAGACATTCCCAGAAGCCCGAAAGTTGATGAGGCTTTTGATCCTCTTACCAGAAAGGAAGCCTAACAGTCAGTGGGAATGTGGATTCTCGGTGACCTATGGGTTTTGGGTAGACTTTTTCTTATATTAGTGGTTCATGAAATCAAGGTGAATATTTAAAATTCATCTCCAACCTTAAACAAAGTTTGTCTATATAGCTACTAGATATAACCTATAATAGATATTAGCCAAGCCTAGCTAATGCATAAGAAAACAAAAGGGAACTCAACAAAACATGTCAAGAAATCCTTGGGTTGTGTCCCAAGCAGTGATAGTTTATAGTCATTAGCTTGACTATCATTGGTTCATTTTTGAATTCCTCTTACGATGGTGAAGGTGGTGGTTCCTCTAATTGAACTTTTTCTCTCCTAGTACAAGCTTCATCCTCATAATATCATTTCTACCTATGTCCATTCACAAAAAAGGTTCATATCTCTACATGAAACTAAGATATTAACGTCAAAGCTTACGACAACTTCATTATCATGTCGTAGTTGTTACATTGACAATGACATGTAAGTTTTATTTCCAATATCCTTACAATTTATAATGAAAAATATATCATTCTAACATAAATTATACAAGTTTTCTATTGTTAAAACTCATCTTTGTTTTCCATCATCATAAATAAAACATATTCATATTAAAAAAACTATATATACATAAACACACCTTATTATATTATTATTAGAATGCTAACAATTGAATTCAATCGGTAAAACTGGAAATTAGGTGGCTAATTTATAAACATATATTCATATCTCATGTTGTAAATTTTAATTAAATGCTTTAAATCCAAATCTAATATAACCAAATAGTTTTATTTAATTTTAACAAATAATATATGTTGTATCCCTTTAGCATACTTGATGGCTAAGAAATAAGAAAATATAAATTCATTTGACTTATCAGTGTAATACCAATAAACTTCCCCTTTCCCATTTTTAATTAATTGTTGGTTTCCTAAGAAAATAGGGAACCAAGAAAAGAAACAACATGATACCCTCTCATTCACCCAATCATTCATGAAATGAAAACTCAGCCCTAGACAACTCCCCCAATTACCGCCGACAGCTAGCCATGAGACAGTCTCTTCCAAAGCCGTAAGGGCACCTTGTGACCTTGAAAAAAGGAGGAGGTGTTCCTCTCAGCGGCCTCGAAGGAAGTAGGCAACACTCCTTACAACTGGAGAGGAAGGTGGCAATGAAAAGCTTCTACTCAAACTCCCTACAGTTGTCTCTTCTTTTGGTACCTAGAAAAACTTGTCAACAAACAATCACTATCGAAGAGGATCTACTAATCTGCAAGTATCAATCATCCATAGTTCCTCAATATTCCACAGTTCCGGATATTCATAGGTACCCTTTTTTTTAATTGTGTTCATCAGTTCATCTTAGGATTTGAGAATCATTGCCAAGCAGAAATGACAGTAATAGGATTTCTAAAAAACCTAATGCTAGTGCATTCCGTGGATGACATCAAAACAATGCAGTGAGACTATTTTTTTCTATAATTATTCTTGCTAATATATTCATATAGGATGATTACAAATTGCAATTAGTGGGGAGACCAAATGCATCAAAATCATAAGATGGCACAAGATGTTCATAATAGGAAGACTGAAGACACCAGAGGTGTTCAACCCTTCAAACGTGGCAAGAACACGAGATAGTCCTAACATAATAGAAGTTCTGGTAAAAACACATCTATAAAATTGGTGGGGTACCCTATATAACAAACCCCTTATGTATATCAGTAACATTGTCAGTAGGTAAACTATCCCATGCAATGTGGTATAGTGGGACTATGGTAGTGTGAAGCACCCCCATAGTTACAGTATATTAACCAAATTTTTACTGCCTTCCTGCTTTCCAGTAGTACCCATCATCAATTTTTTAAGTATTTCTTGTTCTCTTTCACACTTGAGAAAAAATCCATATATATGTTGTTGTTTGATTGATTAAATAATGGTAGATAGTGTCATGAATGGATTTTATTTGTTTATATATACGAACTTTCTAGTTTTGCTTCCAACTATATTATGATATGAGTTTCTATGTTACTCAATTCTACTTCATCTTCTTTAAGTATAATCTTTGGTTCCTGATCAGTATAATCTTTAGCTTCTGGTAACATCTATGGATAGTTGTACGTTATACAATCAATTCTTTATTATACTTGTTCTTTGACCGCACAATAACCACACAATAGATGATACTATATTTAATTAACTATTCATAGTCAATTCTAGATGTTGCCTACATGTTTTTGTTGTATTTTTTAGTTTTTTTGTTAATTTATTTTTTTGGACACCGTATGATGTTAAACAACTAGGTTAGAGTTAGGCAAACATTATTGTATCATTGTTCTAAAAGTTCTATCTACATCTGTAGACCAAGCAATAAAATCTATAGTTGATGCATTTCAAAAAGTTGATGCCAGAATTCATTTTTTTTGTTGTTTAATTGGTTGTCTTAAATGTTATTGGGAGTTCTAATATTCCTTTTAAATTTTCTAATGTATCTAAGTTCAATTGTGGCACCATGAAAATATTCTATGCAAACTTTATAAATTATTATGATGTTTTGAGCAAAATTTTCTATACAATAGATTAACTATGTTGTTTGGTATTTTACTTTATGCAATCCATTATTATTATTTAGATTTGTCTAAGAATTATCATTTTTAATGGTTTGATCAACTACACTTATTAGAAATTGAAATTTTGATTTTTTATAATGGTGGTACAGGACAATGACTACAAAAAAATAAAAACTGAGAAAGATCTCCAGACTAAATCGAAGTATAAGAATTATATCTTACCGTAATAACTAAGCATACTTGGAAAGAGATGTGTTCATGGTTTGATACTTAGAAATGATATGCAAAACCTCAATTGAGGTAATAGAAATGGTATTGGTGAGTTATATAATAGTCATTAGTTGGATTTAAATAGTGGAATGATGCCTTCCTCCTCTAAAAAAGAACTCATCTTCCACAAACTTGGAATTCTTCTACCTCCAAAAATAGTGTCCCATCACCACCAGTTGAGAGTTATCCACCAATTGAGAGTTATCCACCAGTTGAATATACTCATTCACCGGTTGAAAGTATTGCTCCTCCAATTGAAAGTGTTTCTCCACCAATTGAAAATGCTCATCCACCAATCGAGTTGGTTTATGTGCCTCTTGAAGAATCTCTTAATCAACATGAAGATCACATGGCTACTGAAATGTGTCCTCAAGTCCGATTGATGATATATCATCATGTAAGATCACTTCCCTTCAAATATTTTTATTTTTGATCAGTGTGAAGGATTAAATAGTGTTTTTGTGACTACTGATTTGCATTAATGTGAGGCATTGACATACATCAATTAAATTTTATGTTCTATTTTTTGTGCCTAGTTATTTTCCTAATATGTTCTCCTATTTTGTAGCATTTTGTATTCTTCATGTGACATAAATTGAATTTACAATTGAATTTTTTTTTTAATCATAGCCATTGTCTTTGAAAAGCTAGTAAGGCGTCAGGGAAGTAACAACTCTAAAAACTTGCTAGACTAAAAGATGGTAACAAGATAGATCACCTTCTATCACAGACTTCCTATTGGAAAAAATCATAAGGTATGAAGTAGATCCTTGGGAAGGATTGTTCATTATTGAAACATTTGCCTATTGAAGGTTCATTCATGGAATGATATTACTAAAATACAAAAAGAGCATATGTGGGAAGAAGCTCTAGCGAGTGTACCTATTTAGTTTTATATTCATATAATTATCAAATATTTATAAGAGCATAATCTCCTTAATGCATGTTTCACTTGTGTAGGATAAATTTTCCAACAACAAGATGGATGGTTTTAAAAATCACATGATAAAAAATATGAAAGAGCTATGGGTGAAATGGAGGGCGACAATGCTTCACAAGGTTAAAGGGCTAGACATGAAGAAACAACTATTAAAAAGGAATATTGAAATTAAATTTCTAGTGATTGGGAATGGCTTGTAAAAGACATTTTTCACAGAGAATAGTTTTTGGTAATCTCATGACTAATCAATTTCATACTTTTTCCAATTACTTAAACGTATACATGTAAAATTCACGATCAATTTACTTTTTGTAAATAAAAATGTAGGCCTTGAGTAAGAGAAACACAAAGAATAGAGGAGACTTGAACAGGAAGTTATTCAGCTCACGGGTAGCTTGCCTCTTAGAGAATTTTCTTGGTAGAAGGTTGTTTAAATATATGTCTTTTAATACATTCCTCATATATCTTTTTATGTTTATAACTTAATTTTTGGTGATGTTATGGGGTGGAAAATATGGGAATGCTAAGAACTTTAGAAAAATATATTTTGAGACCTACGAGAAGGGTGATACATTAGCTAATATGGAGGTATATAAAGTTCATATAAGTATTCTAATATACATGATCATGTCACCATTTGTATGTCTTCACTGCATTATTTACTTATTCTTATAGGAAAAAATTCACAACATCCAACAAGTTAACTCATCCCTTCATAATGTAGAGGTTGTATAAAAATTATATGGAGAACCAAGAACAAGACAAAACCTATATGGTTATGGTGGAGGAGTGAAACCTAGAAATGTTAGAGGACCCTACAAAACCAAGAATGCCCTATTGGATGAGCTAAAATAAAAAAAGAAAGCATTAAAAGAGAAGGGGGAAGATTTCAAAGCTTAATCGAAATCCTTGAAAGAGAGTAAAGTTGGAAAGCTAGCCACACAAAGTCACTTGATAAAAGTAAAAAATCTACTAGAGATGATGATAAAAAATACAAATATCCAAC
This sequence comes from Alisma plantago-aquatica, assembly GCA_963693085.1. Lineage (NCBI taxonomy): Eukaryota > Viridiplantae > Streptophyta > Magnoliopsida > Alismatales > Alismataceae > Alisma > Alisma plantago-aquatica. The sequence continues at coordinate 859,688,233 of OY856413.1, forward strand.
AACTTGTACAATTTTATGAGAATGATGATGGTTGTACTAGTTCTCTATCTATATTTGAATATTGTAGTTTGAAATAGTTATGAGACTAGTTATATTAAAGAAATAATTGTTGTAATCAATATGCATGTTTTGCAATGATTTTAGCTTTTTGTTTGTTTGATTTGTTCTTCATTGACATTATAGGATTATGAGAGTTTGAGAAAAACTAGGAAGAATATTTTGGACGGTGTTGATGGATTATTAGATTTACTTTATTGATTTTACTTAGAATATATTCAACAAAGGCTTCTATTAAAACACGACATGGACAATATCTTCTCTCCTCTAACCATTCTCAACAGTTGTCATTTCTTTTCCATCTCATGATATATATGTTGTTTTGATTTTTGAGTGAGATTTCTTCATGTTTCATAGGCCCGTGTCACAAGAAGAAATATGGTTCAAGTCTGTGAGCAAAAGAGAGGTATTATGGATTTTGATGGCTATTATGTTCATGGCTACTTTCTTCAAAGTAGCATCATCACATTCTTCTATCTTTGTCTTCGGTTGCTTGTATGGAAGATCTACTATTCTCCTTATCTCAAGACTTGATCCTTGAATGATATATTTCATTCATCTCTTCCCACATAGGAAGTTGATCCCTTCAAAGATCAAATGTTGATTTAGTATCTCCCACTTCAAAATCTCCCATATGCACCTGCTTGTGGTAGTATTCCTTGGAGAAGACCTTCTCTAATACCAATTGTTTGATCTATATTGGGCTCTAGGGGAGTAATAGAGATAAAACCACTTAAAAAAATCATTATATCTTCAAAATATTTAAAGATAATATTGCAAATATGAACTTTGAGTGCAACTAAACATGCATAGAAAGGGCGAGAGAGAGATTGAACATGTACAAGATTATACAAGTTGTTTATAGTGGTTCCAACCACCAAACTAGGAGTTGTAAGACTACTACCTACAAAGGTAAACCTCTTGGAGTTTTAACCAAGTCTCACTCCTTATATTCCATTATAAGATTCACAACATAATACCACCCTTTTATAGGTCAAGGGTACCTAGCATTCCTTTTTAGATGAAGGAGACAATAACCATTACAAAGGACTTAACTATCCTTGATCAAGAGTCTTTTAGATTACTAAGGACTTACCTACAATGGTAATGGGTCTTCTTCTTTCTCTAAGGACGTACCCACTCTCTTAACAAGTCTTCCGCCTTCAAGGGTTTACCCAGTCTGGACTTGGATCTTTTGCCTTTGACTTAACCTTCATAAGGAGAATCTTTAACCAAGGGAATCATCCCCTTCTTCTTTACCTCTCTTAGCCAAGAGAGAGAATGTTCATCTTCATGGTAGATCAGAAATTGGGAGGTGGAAGAAGTGAGAACGTCACAAGATATACATGTAGGACTAGATCTCTTATAAATATCATACTCACTTTAATGGATGTAGCAAGAGATTAAACTCATGAGAGTGGATTAAGGCTCTTGGAGGCAACTTTATCTCAAATATAGAATAGGGACCTTCATAGTGTTTGAATAACTATGTGATGAAGCTTAAGAGGTCCTATTTGTAGTTTAAGATACCTAATAGCTAGTAGAGACACTTAGGATCCAATTCTACCCATTTTCGGTGTTCCAACAGATATATTTTTTGAGTTTTACAACACTGGAATGAAAAAACACTTTCATACACATTTTCATACAATATTTTTATTCGAGTTATCTTTTAGGAAACTCGACCGATAATGCTCTATGACAAGTCAAAGTGCAGGTTGTTCATCAAGTTGTCACCATGACAAACTTGGGTGACCCTAGGTATTGCTAAGATCTAGGTCAGGCTATCAGATGAGTTGCCACCAAGACAAAATTAGTTGACAAGCCAGTTTGTGATATCTTATGACAAATGCATAAAAAGTTCTCATAATTCATCCTAGTTGACTATAGTACACATATGAGTTTAATTACAAGTAATACTATCATTACAAGTGATTCACATCAAAGACCTAAGGATAAAACTAATCTATTCTTCAATCTTGATCTTTATCAATGTAGGGCTTGATTTCTCCAAATTAGGATGTTGAAGTTTAAGCATTTGGAGTGTGTACATCTAATATGAAATCACTAAAGTATAAACATTAGAAACAAATAAGTGGAATGGTTAGTTATAAAAAACAAGGATTTAGCCAACTTAGACCTCAAGTCAACAACATGAACATCAAGAATGAGTAGTTCAACTCCTTCATAAGTTTATTGTGGTTTAAATCTTCTGAAAAATTCCCAAGGTCTTGGTAGACCATTTTCTTTATTATCAAGAACAAGAATAGAAGTATGTCATTAAGTTAGATTTCCATTGTTTAGGGAACACATAATTTAGGATCCTAATGTGTGTATTAGTATGAAACCTAAATTCAACCTTATAGTTTTATCTGGTCAAGTTAAACAATAAAATAAGTTATGAAAATATAAGGCCATTATTTATAAGAATGGAAAACAAATTTTCGTGGATTTATGAGATGGTAGGTCATGGGGACAAGGAATATGCCATGAAGAAGGCCTATAAATTTGATTCTACTACAACTGAAGATGCAGTAAACAATATGATGAACACTTACTTGAACCTCAAATATGAATATTAATATATTAAGCTGATGATTATTTCTACACTTAATCTTTACACTGGGTACTAGTCATTGTGTCAAGTGGGTGTGTCTATTCTAACAAGTCTCTATTTTATTCTTATTAGGCTTCTTAAAGTGTCCCTTTTACTTTTGGAGACTCAGACTTTATATAAGTCAAATGTGAAGAACATGTGTAGTCATGTGTAGTACAATTTCCATTGTCAAGTATTTTGATGTTGCATAAGTGAATTATAATCCATCCATTTGAAAAATTATATTCAACGGCCATAGTTTAGTTAAATAAGTGTAAATATAAATTTCAAGTGTGAAAAGGTAGTCATACATTTTTAATGATGAATTTTTAAGAAAAAGATGTTTACGATATATGAAGAGTGTACTTAAGCTTCACATTTATACACATTGTAATTCTATTATTAATGTGAATGTGATTATTTTGTTTTCATATTCTGTAACAAAATGTTTGGCATGTACATTTTGAGTCATTCAAATGTTGGTTCAATGAAATATATTTAGAATCTATGCATTTTTTGACACACAAAAACAATGAAAATGAGGAGGACACCTCAAACATACTTTCAATGATGTTGTCAAGGAAACAATTGAAATAAGATGAATTATATGGCCAAGGACTGAAGACTTTGAAAGTGAGTTTCTTACAATATTAAGTATAATATTTTATCCTTCAAATAAGACATGGCTTTTCTAAAAACTAGGGCTTTGAATAACTCCCCTAGCAATTAAATCCAAAAAATCCTCTGAAATGGAACTTAGAAATTGGTGGTTTGTACTCAAGATTGTTATGTTGTTGGTTGTAGTGAATCCTTAAGAGAAAAAATAATAATAGGTAAAATAGTAAGTACAAGGATATATTTGTCCCTAAGAGACATACACAAAATGAAATGATATTTTATTTATACCAACTTCGTTCATGAATAAATGGCCACAAATCATTTTCTTATTCGGATGACTTCCATTTTTGAACATTATATTGTCAAATGGATGTGAAGACAATATTCTTATATTGTGATTTTAAGAGGAGATGTACATGGAACAACATGAGGGTTTAGTCGGTAGTAGAAAAGTGTGTAAGATGTGCTAGCTTCGTAAATATTTGTATAGTTTATAGCATGCTCCTAAAAATGGAATAAAATGTTTGATACTATGATATTGTGTTTTGAATTGGTTTCTAGTGATTGTGATAATTGTATGTATTGAAAAACTATTAATCATACTTTCATCATCATATGCCTTAATGTCCACTACATTAGTCATTTTCATTCCTATATGAGAGTGATAAATGATATGAGTTGTCTTTGTGCAGAAATTTTAAGATACATGATATCAGAGTCACCAATGCGATTTAAGTCTCAAAACCTCTAGGCCTATGAATGGAATTGTTCTCCCTTACTCTCACTATGTTAATAATACATTGAAGAGATTTGGATACAAATCACATATACCTATAAACACTTCATATAACTCATCAACATATTTTGTATAAAATGATTAAGGTATTCATACGCCTCAGTTATAGTAATCTCATATTTTGAACAGTTGATGTGCCATATGGACTACAAATGATAAGATGTTATGTTTTCTATATTAAAGGTAAGTAGATTAACAAGTTTTACCGTCATGACTTCATGTGAAGCACTTCATATGGTGTTAAAGTACTTCATGAGAATTGGTTCCCTTGGTCTACCTTGTGGAAACTATTAACTGTGTAGTTGAGAGATATATTCATGCAAGATGGATTTTTACAAACTATGGAGTAATGAGGTCTTATGATATATATTTCAATGGGGGTCGCACATGTAGTTAGAAAATGAGAACTTTTTTCAGTCCACTTTTGAGATGTAGTTATTTTTTATATGAAGCATGATTAGAATCTGAATTATTACATAGACTAGTGTTAGTTTACATATGGAACGAAGGCCTCTTTGTTCCATATCTATCCCTTTTTAATACATAATAAATATTTTTCTGATAAAGGAGTACCACAAAAAAGTAATGTAGTCACATTCAAGTTTAACAGAAGTTTGTAAGGGATTTAGTCTATTGTGAGGTTGTAGTTGTAGACTATATCGGTAGAAAAGATAATGCATTTATCCTTTGGCTACATACCTTCCATTGGTTATATTTAAAAAATTAGGTACACGTATGTAACTTAAACCCCCTAATATTTGGGAACTAATAGAAACCCAACAAAAACGTGTCTAGATCCCACAAATTATGTTCAATGTGGTATACCATGTTGTGACATGAATGTTGTGACACTACATAATATTCTTAATATTTTCTTATCTATGTGTCTATCACCTAAAATGTTTCAGTCTTGTCTAAAAGCTAGTCATTTGAATGGGGTGGATTCTTGGGATAACATGCTTATTGTACATCCATGGACACAACAAAAAGGTATTTGATATTGTTTGGTAGAAACTAGGGAGTTGGGTTATTTCCTAAATTTAACAATGATACTTAACACATATGCATGGTTTTTCATGCATCAAATAATTTTTTTTTGTTGTGATGTTTCTAATGGACACTTTTATGCCTAAGGTTAACATTAATATTGCATGTCCACCTACATTCTATTTGATAACATAGACATCGTTCAAGTCAAAAGGCACCACTATTAAGAGATGAGTATAATATATTATTAGATAAACATTTCACACCTTGGATTTTATAGGGGACTATTACCTTTGCACTCATGGAAGCTACCATGGGTCACATCCAAAGTAGGTAAAACATGTAAAAATGATTAGGAGAGAAGTATTTTTTATGTTTTGTGAATGTGAAGTAGAAGTTTATCACCCCAATGTTCACCACCAAGATAGTTCGCATGCTTAAATGTGAAAGTTCATGTAAATATTTTTTCACAGGAACTTGATATATGTATGAAGACCACACATGTTTGCCATATCATGTATGGCCAAGATTGAGTTTTGAGGTAATTGACCTTCTTCTTTTGTCTCTTTGTTCAAAAAATGAAGACCACTATTATATTTGTATTTACAATGTAAAAATATCTACTAGATTATATAAATCACAAATGATAGTCTTTGTATCTTTCATCATGTATAAGATTAATCAGGGTGATGATTACCAAAGTGGTTATATATGAGAGAGTGGACCCCATACCTTTTTATAACTTAATTATGTTTTACTGTTTTAAAGGAATGGCTTTCTCTTTTGGAGTATTCAATTGTAGTAATATTTACTGATGTTTCATGTATATTCTAGAAATATTTTACATATGCTTAGATAGGGTTGGCATGATTGGAACCCTAACAATGAGAACTTTGGGTTCTACTAGTATTTTGGTCATTTAGTAACAACAAAACATGAATTAAGTATGCAAAGTTTATAGTTGATATTTCCTTAATATTTTGGACTTGATTGGAATAGTTGTGGACCTCAATCAAGGTCTAGAAATTCTTAGGGTCAGTAATTGTCCTCTCACTGGTTTCTCTGTAACCTTAGATGTGATTTATTAGTGTTTTATCCCTTATTTGATCTTCTTGGGCGATCAATATTCTGAATAACCAAGAGAACTCTAAGGACTAAATAAATATTTTGTGACCCTAGTTAGGTTGTTACTCTATTGATCACATCGTAGTCAGTTCAACTACTTGAGAGACTAATAGTGAGGGTCCTCCATTACAAATAGGTACCACTTCTAGTCATTCTATTAGTATGGTCCATTAGTCAATTGACTAGCGATAGTAAGATCATATTACTAATTATCTAGTAGAAAAGGCAAAACCACTAGTCTGCTGTAAGATCATCTAGTTCAAATGCTTTTATCCCATTTGTTAGACTTATTAATGAACGGTAGGCTGACAAATGCCCTTTTCTAAATAAATACAACAAAGTGAAAAACAATACAAATTTCACACTACATGATCATTATATACATGATCCTAGTGACTCTAAACCTTATTTAGCTATATTTTTATCTAGGAACATCAATGTTGAAGATCAAGTGCATGTTGATGTTTTTAGTAGCTTTTGTGTGATCCAAGCTAGGACATTTTATCCAAACCTAGAAGGAACTCAGTCTTGGTAAGTTTAATCTCTTGTTCTATCTGTTGATGTCTTTTCCTTCCTCTTAACCATCTTGTCTAGATTTCTTCTATATCCATGGATCAAACCTAGTTAGTCTTCCTAATTCTTCTTCCTTCTTCTTCTTTAACCTTGTATAAAATGTGCATGAATTTTTAGTGGCCTGAGCTTTATTGTAGATTTTTAAGAGGTATGATTCAATCAACCACAGATTTAAACAATAGGAGTTTCATTCTTCCTTTAGGTGGCACATTTCATTCAATTTTTGTAGAGATCGTGTGGTGCATCTTCTGTCTAAAATTACCTAAAACCACTACATTATAGGTTTTTGACCTAGGAATTTGATACTAAATTGGATTTTGGAGATATTATTTGGAACATTAAAGTTTTCTTATTCTCTACATTAAATTTCCTATAGAAGTTTCCATGTTATTACCTTATACTATGTAATTATATTCTTTATATACAAATTATATTAATTTTAAGTTGTATTATTAATCAGAATCTATGATATTATGTCCTTGTATTATGAAATTTCTTAACACAACATTCCATTATTTTGTTATGGAATGAGGATAATTCAGTAAATGGAGATCAAATTTTAAGCCTAAGAGGATATTTTAGCTATGTATACGTAGTGTATTAAAATGAGGTTTTCAAAATTTTATTGTCTTTATTTCTAGCCAACTTTAGGCATTGTGAACTTAGTACCTTTTGGTGAAAGATTAATAATCATAATAACTATCAAGAGAAACCACTAATCATCCTTATTTAAACCTACAAACTATATATGACTCGACATGAACCCTCTAATCGGGTGTTCGTGCCCTCCAATGAGGGATTGAACTAACCATCCACTTTTAACTACTTACTAAGAATCAACTCTAAGTTTTTCCTTTCTATTTATTAATAGAACTAATTAAATGTCATGATAACTAGAAAGAAAACATTGTGTATATATAACCATGAAAGGTTACAACAGAATTTGACATTTTCACTATTGGAAGAGTTCTTACTTAATATACATCAAGTACAGTTATGTACAAATTACTCTCCATTCTTACTCTATCCTTCCCAGGATCCATAGAAAGGATTAAGAAACTGACTAACTAATCTAAAAACATCATATGACATATGATTTACTCTTGATAAAAGATAGCTTGTGTTTCTTCTAGAGGAGTTGGTCCTTTACCAAAAAATATTTTAGTAGGTTGATGAGCTACTGGCTCATTATGCAGAAAATCACCAAGTCACCAAGACAAACTAGTTGAAAGATATTTACTATTTAGGATACCAAAAGTTTATACATCCTATCAATAAAAAATCATATAAGTATTGTTAACAACTGATCAGAGTAAAATCACTAACTATCCATTTAGTTCTTTAGTACATTTATTACATGCCCTGGACCCAAATGAGGTGTTCCACAACATGTGAAAGAATTACATCAAGCGGCAATCTCACTATACAAGACTTAGAGGAATGCCTAGGATTTTATGCCTAAAATGTTCTAGATACCCTATTTTCATGTAGCCCCACTATATCTAGCCTCAACGGTTTATGGGAGAGGCCATATATATGGAATCCTCCTATAAACCTAGGTACTGAAGAGGAGAGTCAAAGACCACTGGGTTAATTTGCATTAGTAGTTCCTATAAGAGATGACCACCAGACCAATATCATAGGTACAACCATCATCTCCGGTTGTTGTTGGGTACCAAACTATTACAAGGAGTCTTCCCACACTTGAGTAGACGCCAACACCCTAATCTAGTGTGATATGACTATTTGGATATGGACTTATCCTATTATTGTAAGCATATTTCCTCTCCACAAGACATGCCTCGAATGAAGGATTCAATAGTGTTCAAGGCATCTAATGTCTAATAATATTTAATGTCTAGATAACAACTTTAACATTACTAATATTACCTACTTTAAAAAATTTAGCATTTGGAAATATTCATAAGTCATATTACAAATAGAAACTACCAACGTACTCTAAAAATAACGGTTCAAACCTTTAGTTTTAGATATAGGGAAAACCCAGGGTTTCCGATTCATCTAACTACACCATTCCTTTCATCCTTTTGCTTTGGGGGTCCAACAATATTTGTGCATACCAACATCACAACACATTGGATACACAATAACACATTTCCTGTACTAAAAAATACTATGCATACACATTATTTTTGCAATAACCAAATTTTACTAAGAATCATCTCATAAACATCAATTAAGACTTGTAAATTGTAAATCAAGGTTTTGTAGGTGATTTTCCATTCTCTTGCATGCTATTCTTCTTACTGATCTCAGATCCTAACTTACATGAGTCTGGTTCATGCATTAGAAGTTAGGATCTTGTCAAAAATAGTTTGCCATAAAGTAAATAGATCCTAAAGAAGTTTAGTGGAGGTAGCTGATGAAAAATGAAGGTTAAAACGTTTGGTTTATAGATTAGACTTTTCTATGCTAGAATAAATGAAAAGAAGAAGAAGAAGATCCAAGGTTAAAACCTTATTTCTAAGCTAGATCTATAGAAGGACCTTTAGTTTTGATTGCTAATTCCTTTGTTCCTTCACCATTGACCAAGATCACCTCTATGATCACCCTTCTTTTGACACTCAAAGGCTTCAATTGGATTCAGGATGGATTGGCAAGACTAATGAATCTAATTTAATTGTTTCCACCACATATATGTAGGTTCAAAATCTCTATGACCTGATGTGCTAGGCGGCATCATATCCAAACCATCAAAAGGTAGACCTTTGATTGATACTTTTTTTATTATAGTCATCAATAGAAGATCCATCACTAGGATCTAATAATGGTCTATAAAACTATGATCTTATCAATATTTAGTAGGAACTAGCATTCCATTTGGATAGGCTTTGGTTGTCACCTTCTATCGTCATACCTTCTATTGATGGTTGTCAGCCCAACCTTTGGTTTCTAAAACCATAGGTTTTCCCTACCTTCGGTTGTAAATCATCAACCAATCCTTTGGTAGACACTCACTAGTCTATCCTAAGTGATGCAAAAGGACCTTCTCAAGGCACTTCCCCTCTAAACTTCCAGTTTATGGTTAACAATTCTATCAATCTAGAAAAAGCAAGCAATTTAAGGCTCTTTCCAACAATCGTTCTAAGCACTCAAAAAAGCATTTGATTTATGTACATGCAAAACCTTCTATCTAAGACATGCAAAAGCTTCAATCTAGATTCTTCAGTTGTCATATGATGGAAAATTCGATGAAGACTAAAAATGTTGTAACTTCTCCATTTCAAATATGATTTTATTATTCTTGTATATATGGATTCAGAATTAAATCTCTACATTTTTGTTCAACAAAATCCTTTAAAATATCAAACTTAATGTAATTCACAAGATAATTAATTTCATAATAAGTTTGGTTAATATTGAGGTTATCTTCTAACACTGTTTTTACCAATTAAGCATGATACGAGTTCTAACTATCTTCCCCTCTAATAAAAATTTCATCCCAAAATTACTAGGAGTGAAAGGGATAATTGTTACACAATTTGATTATAACTCCAATGTAGCTTCTTCTACTCCATGATTCCATCATAGAATTTTCACTAACCGTATCTCCCAATTTTTAAGTTTTTGAATCCTAAAATCTAAAATGTGTATAGGTTCTTCTATATAGGAAACAACTTGCCTTAGTCATATTGGTTTTGGGTCTATGATCTTCTTTGTACCTAGATAACACTTCTTTAATATAGATAAATGGACACATCAAGTAAGTTGTCTAGCTTATAATGGAACCTAAGTTTGTATGCTACTGGTCTGATCCTCAATGATTGAATATGAACTTTTGTATTTAGCACTTAGTTTGCCTCTTTTCCCAAACCTTAGTACACCTTACGATGGTGTCACTTTCAAATAAGCCTCATCTCCAAGCTTAAAACGAAGCAATCTACACCTTTTCTTTGCATAGATATTTTGTCTCCTGTGAAACTTTCAACTTTTGTCTAATTACATATCTTTTCAATCATCTCTTCCATCAACTTTGTACCTATGATCTAACTTTCACCAACTGTACCCCAAAAAATAGGTGATCTTCACTTTCTTCCATACAGAGCCTAATAGGGTGCAATACACAGAATGAAATGATAATTATTGTTATATGTAGACTCCATGAGACATAGATGATCATCACCATTTCCATTGAACTGCAAAACACATGCTCTCAACATGTCTTGTAGGGTTTGAATTGTCCACTATGTTTGTCCATCTATTTGAGGATGAATTGTTGTGCTAAACTTTGATCTTGTTCCTAATGAATGTTGGAATTGATTTTGTAATCTATATGTAAACTTTAGGTTTCTGTTTGATATTACAAAAACTAGCATTGCATTTAATTTGACTAACATCTATATAGACTTTGGTTAGATTTGGTGTATCCCACATTGTCTTAACTAGTATAAAGTGAGAGGAGTTGTTCAATCTATCCACCATTTCCCATTCATAATAGAAAGCATGTGGTGTCCTAGGTAATCCAACCACAAAGTTCATTGTGACACGTTCCCACTTCCACACAAGAATAGAGAGTGGTTGTAAGGTACCTACTGGCTTTCGGTGTTTATTGACTTGTTGGCATACACTACTTTATACATCTTAGAACAACCTGGATGAATTGTGTACAAAGAAGAGTGTTCTTCCTCATGATTCTACTTCCTTATATTAGTGTCGTCTAGAATAGACTATCTATTGTGCTGATACAACATCCCATCATATGCATATCTAAACTCTTTACTCTTTAATTCTAACATGTCATGCATGATTTACTTCAATTCACTATCATTATGTTGTAGCACTTTGATCTAAGCATATATTTTAGGTCTAACCTAAAATATTGCAATCATTTCAACTTATTGAGATACACTGCAGTCTAAATTTATCTCTCTCATTTTGACCAGAGTTTCTCTTTCTACACATATCATAGAAAATATTTCTGCAACTGATGTTGGTTTCCTACTCAGAGCATCTTCTACAATATTGGCCTTTCTATGGTGGTAATCAAAGGTAACACCATAGTCTTATATAATATTCATCCACCTCTAATGATCAGTAAACACCTGACATGACTGACCATAGGGATAATGTCGCCATGATTTTAAGGCATTTAGTATGGTTCCCAACTCTAGATCATGTGCAAGATAGTTTTTTTTCCTTATTCTTAAGTTGTATAGAAGCATAGGCTACCACTTTTCCTTCTTGCATAAGAACACAACACATCCTACTCCTCTTCTAGATGCATCACAGAACATGGCATAACCTTTATTTCTTTCTAGTACAATCTAGATTGGTGTTGAGGTTAATCTTTGTTTAAACGTATGAAAGCTTTCTTCACTGTTATCTGGATAAAAATAAAGTGCACCGTTTCTTGTTAAATGTGGAAATGGTTCTACTAGAACATTGAAGTTATTTATCAACCTTCTATAGTATCTAGATAACTCAAGAAAACTATTGATCTTGGTAGGAATAGTAGGTTTCTCCCACTATACAACATATCCGCCTTCTAGGGTCTACACTTTCCTTCTCCTGATATGACATCCAAAAAAGTTAACATATGATGCCCTTAGCATAAATCTGATGATGTCTCAACAACTATCGAGATACCCTTACATGTTTTTCATGTTGTTCTATATATTTGGAATTATAAGAATATCACTATAAACACTACTACAAACTGATCCAAATATGGCATAAAAAATCTATTCATCATATACATGAAAGTAATACGGGAATTTGTCAGTCCAAAAGACATGACTGCAAACTCATTATGCCCATATTTGTTCTAATGGTTGATTTAGGTACATCTGATGTCTTTATCCTCAAGTGATGATAACCTAACCTAAAAACTATCTTGGAGAAACATTTTTTCTCCACAAAATTGATCAAATAGTTCAAAAACCCTACGAAAAGGATGTATTCTTGATGGTTATCTTATTCAACTTCATATAATATATGTAAATTTCAAGTTGCATCCTTCTTTTTCACAAAAAGAATGGATCACCCATATTGATACACAGGGTTGAATGAGACCCTTATCCAATAACTCTTGTAACCATGTTTTAAATTCTTTATATCTATAGGTTCCATTCTATTGGTTGGTAATTCTATTTGGTGACTATTGGGTAGAATTTTTAGTGAAAAATCTATATATCTTTCAAGATGTAAACCTGTTAACTCATTAGGAAAAACATTTGGGAACATGCATAGTATAGGAACTTCTTCTATATCAACTATTTTTTCTCTACCCTTGCATTTAACAAATGTCCTAAAAGGCCTTACACTCTTTTCTGATCATCTTGTCAGCTATGACAACCGATACTATGCATGTGGGTGAGACCTTTTTACCTTCAATGAAGATACATGAAAAAACACCTTGCACAAACATACCCTCTTTCTTCCAACATTCTAATTGGATTTGGAATGTCTTAAGGAAATCTATAACCAAAATTATTTGAAAAACATTTAATGTCTAAGGGTATGAGATTAATCGCTTTAGAATACCTATACAGACCCAATATACATACACGACATACTTCTGTCAAAATTATTAGTTCACCTAATAGTACTCTTAAAAATAACTCATATGATAAACCCTTAGGTTAAAAATTTAATCCACTAACTATTGATCTCTGAATACAAGAACGTGTTGAACCACGATCTATAAAAATTCTAACTGAAATAGTGTTAGAAAGAAGAATCTCACATGTCACAACTCTAGGAAACATTATACCTCCAGAAAGTGTTATTGAGAAAAGGTGTATTGTAGATCTCCCTCTACCACGTTGTCCTAGTTGTTGACGGCTAGTACTAGGTGCTCCCCCTCTAGTTCTCAAGGTTACTGAAGAACTTTCCCAAGTAAATGTACCTTGTCATCAAGTACCAATTATGGACATAAATTAGCCAATTTTGTGAAACATGCCTCATATTCTCCAATTTTCATGCCACCATGTTTGACATTCTCCAACTTCGTAAACACTAAGAAAGGTATGATGAAAATATTTTAAGTAGAATTCAACCACATAAGTCTTTCCAAGTCATCATTATATTTCTCCTCTTATCCTGTACTCCATGCCACCATAACATAGCATCTCCTTTAACCAAATAGATTGTATGGTTGATATTCTCATCCTCTGATAAAATCATTAAGTAGAAAACCTTCTCAGTCATTGAAGCCTTACATCTACCATAGTTGGGTTTATTTTTGTAGAAAACTCAATCCCACCAACATTCTTCACTACCTCAAGGCTTCATCAGGTCCTTACTAGGGATGAAGCTCTTATTGGTTATGTATGCCCAGAGAGACAATCATGTAATGATTGTAATGGCATATCATGTAAACAATTTGATTATTAGTAAAAGGAAAGCTTCCAATTCATTCTATTTTTTCAGTTATGAGATAATGAAATAACATAATAAATGTCTATAGAATAATATTATTCAATGACGTATGTCTCCAAGTATTATACTTGGGAAATGAGATCATACGGATGTTTAGAGTACTTATACATATTCTCATTATATCCCTGACCAGTTGTTATTGTGGAAGATTGATAGACAACAATAGCAAATAAGATCAGAGTGTGAGTTGGTTGATGACTGAGTCTCATTGGTCATCATATGTCTATATCAAACCAAGCACATAGATACATGTTAGAGAGCAGTGTATCAGATAGACCCACCATGAGAATGACACATGGAATACATATTTATGAAAGTCATAGTCAGCTCACACAGTGATGGTGGTGTTTGTGGTTCTTAGACCTGAAGTCACTGCACTCAACACTTTTTGTAGGATACACTTTGACATCATCAAATGCAATCTTGAAGCATGGATTGTTATAATGGTGATGATTGGATGGCTTTGACACATGGGGTTTGATTGTGAGTGATAGACATCGGATGTGTCCCTCCTATTTGGAGTGTGAAGTCCTAGGCCTCTTGATTAGAGAGACTGACAAACGCATGGCCATGAACATGTGAGTCAATATATGATATTGAGCTTATATATATCTCAAACAGTTTGCTCTGGATTTAAGAAAAGGATTGAATAATAATGAGGGTGACTGCTCCATGCCTGTAGTAAAATCAAGACTTCAGTGACAAAGGAATTATACAAACACTGCAACACCATACACATATTTTAGGTTGAAGTTGTTCCCCAAATTTTTCATTTACTTGGGTAGCAATGATTTGCGACTAGGTGCCACTCTTTGCATGTGATGCCTTAACATGGACATTCACTACTAACATAATATGGGACCTATAGGGTTACACACATAAGTCTTGACCAAGAAGAGGAGTTCAAATCTCGAATGACAGTTGAAGTAAGTGCTAAAGTGTTTTGGTATTTGATTCAGGAAACAATAGGATGATAGAACTGCCAAACTCCCATCTCAAGTGTTGATACGGCTGTCTAGAAGTGCCAAATAGTCATCTCAAGAGTTGAGACGGTCATCTGGATGTCAGGCCGATTACAGTTGTATTTGGCGAAGGATCAAACTGACCCATCCGAACGGGTATGACTCAAGTCACCAAATGACTATCTGGGTGAACTAAGTCGGTTGTCTCACATGGCTGAGATGGTGTAGATCAGTCGGGGAAGGTTCTAGTTGTTTCCCTATCCATTTCACTTGAGCAATACTTGTTGCACAAGGAAATCAATATCTAACATTGATGGGAATTGATTTACCAAATTTGTCATAACTAGAAACTATGAAACAACCGAATTGCATACCAAATGACCATTTGTCTTTGCCAAATGACCATTTCGGCTGTCACAAGTTGTGTAATTTTGAGAATTTTTGTGAAAATTTGAATTCTTGCAGTCCTTTCACTCTCGCACATTAATCCTGCATCAGATAGCAACTGGGAACCTTGACCTTGGCCTCTACTATAAATAGAGGGGTACTAGGGGCTTCCCAAAGCACAACACAGACAACTGAGAATTAGTTCCTCTAAAAATTGTTGTCCTCTCTAGTTGTAGTAACCACGAGAGCCCAGGTGAGTACTACCCGACTAGGGAGGGATAGACAAGGGAGAGAACAACTGAGAGTTATCGTGTTGGGAGAGTAAGCTGTTGACTAGTACGCTAGCAGGAGGGACAACTCCTTCATGTCCGGTCCAGCAGGATGACATGAGTTTTAGGCGGTCCGTGTGGACTACCATAAAGGTGGGAAGACGTTGTTTGCTGCTTGGAGGACAACGTCAACTGACAGTCCATGACAAGAGGAGTTGCCGAAGAAGATGACATTTGTGGGTGTAGTCTTGGGTGTGACCAAGAGGAGTTGCAGCAGGCCTACTGCTTGACGTGCAATGGGCACAATAGTTAGACGAGTCCTAGTGTGATAAAGGAGTTGCACAAACACCGTCCAAGATAGTTGTGCATCAACGATGATGAGGAGATTTTCTCCAGGACTAGGCATATCCTCAAAACCATCCATCCTGCATTATAGTTATTGACGTGATCTACTGATAATGGGGAATATAGAAGATAAATTTTTAAATTTCACTTCCTGCTCTGTACCATATTTTCCGATAATGGTATCAAAGACAACATCAATTTATTATATTATGGGATAATCTATATGATCAGATTTTGATTTTGACATTCTATTATTGCATGTAATGTGAATAATATCTTGTCAAATCCAAACACCATGATAATCCATAATATCATATATATGATATATATATACATAAAATTTACACACGTCACCCTCAAATGGTTTTGATGGTGGATGTGTAGCATGGTTATGGCCAATAACCCCTATTTGTGCATGGTTGTATGTGCTTGGTTTATCATTTTATCTCGTTCTACGTACCAAGCCTCTATCTCATCTTCCCAATGTAAAGTTAATTATCTTCTACCTTTTCCCTCCTCGAATGTAACTTTGGGTTTCCTTATAATCATGTAAAAGTAGGATAGTTTACTTTCCTATTATGATGAAGATGAAGGCGTCCCAAAGATGAGTCGACCAACTGAAGGACGTTTGAGGACATGATGGACAAGCCAGATAGATCACCTATAGTTTTGGCCCAATGGGAAGCCTAGTAGGGAAAGTAGCCATGATCCAACTAGGCCACTCAGTTGTGCACTATTATCGCAATCCCACTTTTGTGTTTTTCTCTTTTGTTCCATGTGGAAAATATGCCATCAAGTTGTGAATATATATTGAGAAACTTGTAATGAGTCTTTAAGAAAGAAATATTGTTAATATAACATAATGGAAGAAATAATAATGTCAAACTTCTAAGTGTATGACACATTTAATAGGATGCTCTGTGTAGTGTGAGAAATTCATGAATAATCCAAGAATGCTGACGTAACTTATAAAGTTTCCTATTCCATCAAATTCTTCATTCCAACGCTTCCAAGTTACAGGGGCTTGACCCATTTCAAGTAGACTGGGCTTCTTCAACATAACCTGGAAGGAAACATCTAATATACTAGCACTACCCACAATTCAGCTTCATAAGATATCATTGATCATAGGTTGATACCTATGATGTTGATCATAAGTACATATCATAAGTTGATACCTATTATGTTGATCATAAGTATAGATTGAATCAAATCCGTGAAGGATATGAACAAAACGCACCTCATGAAAGATACTAGGATCTCATTACTGCAATGAAAAAGCACTCAAGAAATATGATGGAAGATAAATATAGACAGCAAATCACAAACAACATCTTACCCAACCAAGGCTAAGTCCTTTGGAAAGTATATAACAGCTAGAGAACCTCATCTTACAGAGTTGGATTATTCAAGAGCAACCTACAAGACTGGGTACAACTAAACCAAAACTCAACTAATTGTAAACAACATTGGCCAACACACAATGAGATCATGAGAAGTTAGAGAAGTGACTCACTGGATAAATGAAACATTATTTAGAAAACAAAATCTGGAAAATAAAAAAAACATTCACAGTAACCAAATTAAAAGGGCAGATTATGCAACTCACCAGCAACCCTGAATGCATTAAATTGAATTTGTCCAATGAAGACATTATGCACCTCCACAAAGAGATAAAAGGAACCATGAAATACATCTTTCATAATATATCAAAACAAAATACTCTATCCTACATGAGAATGTACAAGATTTTTCAGCAACATCATCAAAGCGAGATCATTTCCACACACATGTGCAACCTGCAATGGAGAGAGAAAAAATAATTGGTACACACATGCAACATTTCAACTGTAGCTATGCCATCTTTTTCTCATGGTGTGTGTAAGAAGAAACTCATAAGGGCTCCAATATAATGAAGAAAGCACACAAACATCAACTCAATTACCAGATAGTTCAATTAAATCACATATGTATAACACACATTGACCTACGATTGGAAAGGAGCATAACCATCTTTACAATCTGGAAATGAAGATCATCTTCATCCTAGTTCTGGAAGGAAAACATGATCATCACTTAACTAGAAAAAAAATTTCACCAGCATCAACTAAATAGAAGGGAAAGTGGTTACCAATTGTAATTTGAAATTAGATCCAACAGCCTAACCGAATGACAAAATGACCAAATCTGGAACAAATAAGATGTTGGGGATTCTTTCTTTGGAATGCATTACACAACAAAAGTAGGAACAATAAAGAAACAACTAGCTCATTCTAATCCAATTAGAACAACAATAAAACTTAGCCACACAATAGCAAAAAGAAGGCAATGTATAAACCAATTGCTTCAAATCCTATAAAGGAAAAACTATAACTAATGCAATTGTATTTAAACATATAAATGGCCATGCAATACCAAAGAAAACAAGAAACTACACAATATACTAGAAGATAAATATATAAAGAAATGAAATTACATAAGATAAGACTTCAAAGGAAGGGAACAGAGAGTATCCTTCTAGAGAAAACTATGTGAGAGTTATGTGACAAAGTTTGTAGGTACTTTTATTGATATTCAATTTTCCTAACTGTAAACAAGCTTTGCAGCAATGCTTAGGGCTTGTAATTTAATTATGAAGCTTTGGTTTTTCATATATACATGTGTCCTGGAGATGGTTCATGTCTATTATAAAAATGTCAACTTATTCACTACTTATAAACTAACATGTATAACCATTATGAAATTAAAGTTGCAATTAACCTTATCTTCACTTTGCTGCTTACCTCATTTTTAAGGCAAACCAATATAAATAGATCTATGAAGAAGGTCATGACACCATCTTATCAGCCTTTTCTAAGGCATATAAGGTGGTTGTGGTGTGTGGACTCAGTCCCTCATGCCAATGTTGCTTGGTGGATGATTTCATCAACCCCTTCCTAATGAAAATCTGGTCTCTAATGCATGATTTAAGGATAAAACCTTACACTACTAGACTTGAGGAAGGATAACACCTTACAGTACATAAGAAACTCAAGGGTTGTTGTTAGTCTTCACAATATCTACTAAACTACTGGTTGTAGTTCTAGTGTTGGATGAAACTTTCATCAGGTAAGGTCATGCATAGATACATTAGCCATTGTGGTTAGCAAGAACCATAACAGAGTGGGAATGCTCACATCTTGTACACCAATTTATAATGCAAGAATTAATGGTAATTAATCACCAGTAGCATAGTGATGATACTCCTAAACTAAAGTGTGGGAGTGATCACATCACAGACATAGGTTCAGGCTATATCATCACTCGATTACCTAAACAATAATGATTAACCAATGAAACCAGCTCAAAATTAAACAACCTATACATTCAATCAGAAATCAACATTAAGATAAGACAGAGAAAGCTAGATTTGATTTACTCCCATGTGTCAAGAAGTGTGGCTTTGATGTGAATGCATTATACCCAATGAGACTCAACCACATCCCATGATCAATGTATGGTTTGCGGGGTTGTGATGAGAACTTTAGAATAGAGAAGCTGAAAACCAAAATGAGGACAACTGACCCTCTAATCAGATCTGGTGCTCATTGGTTAGCACCCACTCATGATGCAACTTGAACAATTGATTAAATAATTTAAACATGAACACAGTTATGATCGTGAGTACGTAACCTTGATGACAACCATGTAAATGTTGCCCCCAACATGGTTTAGTAAGTGACAATACTTGAAGTGTCAAATAAATATCCTGTAGTTCAATATCATGTAGAGGCACTTAGACTGAGCAAGAAGGGTATCAGCTAGTTCAATATCAGCATTTTTAAACAACTTCCAGAATATAAGCATAGCAATACAACCAAAAAAACAAGAATAGAAACCCATAAATAGGACATGCTTTACAAACATCCCAAAATCTTACTCAGATCAGTAGCATGTCATGCCTTACTTGAGCCCTTTAGAGTGTATGAAAGACTACAAGTAGTAGCAGATGAATGACCAATAAGCACTTGAAAGAAACTTGGATACAAACAAAGTGGTAATGAATGAATATATGCCTACCTTCATCAGTTGTTGGGAGAGGTGGATGTAAAAACTATGAGAAGCTCTATAGTGGCTATCAATTTTATCATGATGATGGGATCAAAATTCCCAAGCTATTGGTGACCATCAATGATTGTTGTTAGTTGTTCAATTATCTAAATAAAATAAGAATGGCACATTAGTAATCAGAAACCAATTATGAGTGGGGTTAAAAAGTGAAGAATTTACCATTCTTTTCTTTCTTCCACAATATAGGGAGAAAGCCACTACTACAACTGAAAAGTATAGAATTTACAACCAGTTCTGCATTCTCAGTGAGAAGCAAGTGAACATATCCAAGAGAATCCATGTTTTCATGAATATCATCTGTGAAGTAAGCCAGATTACATACAACAATGTGCCACATAAAAATCCTAACCACATGCACCTCCAACAGGAGGTGGTGACTCAACCCCCTATAGAAACAACCATTATATAACATTATCATAAGGTTTCATAGAAGTGGGAAGAGAAGGATAGGTTATAGAAACAAACCTATGGTTCATATAGTGATGTATAGTTTCAGGGAGATGTTTTAAAAGAAAGTTTGGCTCCTACCTTATGAAATTCATCAACTGTCATGTACAAATATGATCCTTTTTACAAGACTCAAAAGACATATAGAGAGGTGATAATGATCTTTTTTAGAACAAAAAGCTATTGAAATGCATCCAATTCAGTACACTGATAGCAACCTGTGAATTTAAACTGAATGATCTTTTTGGTTTAGGTTTCTTGCATAAGTATACAGTAACAAGTAAATCAGACAGATACTATTAGAGGAGCTACATTTGAGGACCCTAAAGATACACCACACTAGCCAGAGGATGGTGCACATTCCCATGGAGGTTGCTGATTCTAAGATTAATTAGCAGCAACGATGTGGTAAGACTAACAAGAGACAAAATATTTACATCATTGGTTGGTTAGTTTTTCAACTAGATTGCAGTAAATGATTTAGACATCTAGTTTTATCCAAGACGTCCACGAGAGGCACTTATTTTAAAGTCAACACAAGAGACTAGAAGACTCCTTGTCCATGATCTGCTAATTATCCCGAGTCTATTTGACACTCCTGTGTGGCCCTACTTGTTTGTAGCTGTGTCCTACATTTGTGCTAAAGGACAAAAGGTGAAAAAGATGTCTATTTTGTTAAAGTGACATGTTTCTTAGTGTTTGTACCAATGTCTGTGATCCTTTCTAGAATTTTGATTGTGGTTCCTTGGTTTATAATCATCACAAAACAAATTTTGGACACAAGAAATATGTACTCAACAACATTTAGCATTTGATTGTGGTTCCTTGGTTTGTAATCTTAATCTATTAAAAAAAAAGAAAACCAACCTTAAGAAAACTCTAAAATCATGTAAAGGTATTCCAAAGATAAGTCATGATTGTTCCTTATAGTTTCGTTGATAAGAGAGGAAGGGAGGGAATAAACAAATAAGATCCTCTAACACTAGTACAAAAACGTTCCTATTATCCATGGTTAAATAATAGTGATATGGTCAATGTATTGCTTCCTCTTCAACCATATATAAAATAAGTGAGATTTAATAATAAGTTAGAAATATGTAAGGTTGGGAATGATCTTATAGTATGTTAGCTTCTTGCAATCTTGATAGGAATCACCTTTTGAGGCATAAATGCCTCATCTTTACAGAGTGAGCAACAACCATCTTATTTTCTTGGTACACCTGATAAGTTGCAATGACATACAACAAAAGCATTAATATTTAATAGTTGAATTAGTTTTTATAGTCACGTCTTCATAACATCATTATGTATATCATGCTCAGGATTGATAATGCACAAATGAGAGACATGGTGTTGGCAGCTCATTTTCCTATCTGACTGGTTCATGAAAAATGATATCCAAAGAGGATATTCTCAGTAGGGAACATGGTAAATGTCTGAGTTGAGCAGTAATAGAACTTTAAATAGATTCCATGTTGGAAAGGGATACATGCTCAATCAAAATGCAATGAAGGCATTTCTTATGCTTGTGTACATGTTAGGCTCCGAAGGTATGCTCTTCAATTCAGTTCATCATTCATTACAAATTTTCCTCTATTTCAATTTTTTTTTTAAACCACGTACTATTTCCCCTTTCTTAATAGTGAAAAAGGCACACAAGTACTTGAATGTTCTCATGGGTTCCCTATGTGTGTGAAGATGCTATGAGGGCTGGGTAAGGTTAAGATAAACTTGGTTATTTTAAAGCTATGTTCTCTACTGGTAGTTAAGCATTCAAATCCATGCATATATGCCTATTGTGATAAGTTTTATAATGTGTTCTTCTCAATGAAAATTTCATTGTGTTTAGATACATATGCTTTTATAGATGAGATAGGTTTTTGTTTACAAAGTGATTTTGAACCTTCAAGAGTAAAGATACTGATACATCTCATAATTCTGCTGTTTTTGAACCTTTTTTAGTCTATAAAGATGCTTATATGTTCTACTATGCTCAACTTCTTTTCATGTTCTATTAAACAAAGTCCTTGCTGAAGCTAGTGAGAGGTTCTCTCTTATTTACATGCATAACATGGGCTTTTTGGTGATATTTGTTTAAGGTGAGCTTTTATTAAGATATATTGGAGTCATCCAGTTACATTTTTTCTTTTTTGTTACTATTTATGGATGTTGTGAGGTCTATTCCCATTTTAAGTCATGTGATGACTGGTATATTTCTATTTGTTGTTTATAGACTTAATATGTTTGCATTTCTAAAACTATTAAGTCTCTTTTCATATAAAAATTTGTGTTGTCTTTTATTTTATTTCACTTTTTGTGGATTCACCAATTTCACAAAGTTTAAAACTAAGCACCTTATAAGTTAGTGATTGTGTCGAATTGGTTATTTATGCAATAACTAGTAGCATACAAGTAGTCTAATTCTTGAAATATATAACAACTGCTACATATATAATAACTATAATTGCAACTCTTCCTTTTCTTCCAATGCTCAAGCCAATCACAAACTAAAGATGAGGTGTCTTTGTTAAAATGAACAAGACATCCATTTCTT
The DNA here is from genome assembly GCA_963693085.1 of Alisma plantago-aquatica. Taxonomy (NCBI): domain Eukaryota; kingdom Viridiplantae; phylum Streptophyta; class Magnoliopsida; order Alismatales; family Alismataceae; genus Alisma; species Alisma plantago-aquatica. The sequence continues at coordinate 859,711,460 of OY856413.1, forward strand.
TTCATTTGAGTCATAAATTGTCTTTACTAACCCTTGTTTCATGCATATTTACCTTCTCTACATCCTTATTGATTTCAAGATAACTAGGATCAGCCATCCAAGCAACTGAGTCAGCATCCAAGTCAACTAAGTCAGAATCCGAATCAGTCATTCCAAGCCAACTTCCAAGACGAGCATGTCTCCTCCAAATTCAATCACTCAAGTCACACGAGAAAACTCTCTCATTCAAGTCATGTGGGCGCTGAATGACACTTAAGTATCGACTCTTCCAATCCCCATCAACGTATGTAACAGAGATGATAGTTTCATCGCTTATATATTTGTCAACCTGATTGGTTGATTATTATCAAGAAAAAGATCACAATCCTCTCTAGTCATTGTGTCCATCCAATCAACTAATTCTTCACATGGTATCAGAGATTTCACTATGCGTCGTCTGTAGCGCCTAAAGTTCCATCTCATCACTGCCATCCTTCTTCTTCCTCCAGTCATCTACCTCGCACAACTTCACCCCACCCACTTCACACCTCTCACAAAAGAAGATGGCCGCTGGTTCCTCCAAAATCAACACCGACTCCTACCCCTACCCTGTGGGACTCAATGTCTCCAACTTCTTCTCCCTCAAACTCAATCTCAGCAACTTCTTGCTGTGGGAAGCCCAGGTAAAAACCCTATTCGAGTCCTGCTATTTGGACGGCTTTCTCGATGGAACCGAAGAATGCCCACCCCTCATCATCACTGATGATTTCAGCCTACCTGACGCAAACCCAAAACACAAGGATTGGACCTGGGCCGATCACCTCCTCAAAGGTAGGATCTCTGGCTCCCTCTTAGAAGAAGTAACGGGGGAAATCATTGGGTGCAAAATGTCTCACCAAGTTGGGGTCACTCTCACCAAGAGGTTCACTCAAGCCTCTCAAACCAAAGAGTTCGAACTCAAATCCCAGCTAAGAACCTTCTGCAAAGGAAACAAAACCCTACTTGAGTACACCTACAAACTCAAGAACATTTGTGACCAACTCAATCCCATCAGCTACACCATCAATGACCAAGAGAAAGTGTTCACCTTGGTTAATGGACTCTACAACAACAACTACGAAAGCTTTGCTGTGGCCATGCTCAAACCCCCAATCCCCTCATTGAACGATGTACTCCCTCTTCTTTAAGATTTTAAACGCTTAAAATAACATCGACTCCCATCACTATCCCCTACTGTCTTCCTGTCCAACAAAACAAAGTCCACCATTCACAACAATCCCTATGACACCCCACCCTCCTTCCACAACTATACTTTCAGTGGAAGAGGTCGCATGCCCAACTGCGGGAGAGGTCATCACCATCTCTCCCCTCCTGGGTTACTTAGTCACTCTCCATACACCAACTCTCATGGATGAGGAGCTCCCCCATCTCAGAAAGACAACTACTACAGTAAGGACCTTCCACTCTATCATATTTGTAAGAAGAAAGGGCACACTACCCTCCACTGCTGGTACCGCTACGACAACAATCACCAGGCATCCAACATTCTCGCTCATCTATCGGATCACAACAATGCAGCTCTCGTTTCCCTATGCCTCAATGAAGCTAACCTTCCCAACTGGTGTGTTGACACTGGTGCCACTGACCATGTGACTCACACCCCAAGTAACCTTCACCACCTTCACGCCTATAAGGGCACTGAATCCATCATGGTCGGTAATGGTAGTTTCCTACCCATCACACACACTGGTGATTCATCATTCTCTCAAATACCTTTGTGGCATGTCTTTGTTGTTCCTACAATCAAACACCATCTTCTTTCTATATCCAAACTAACCTCTCAATTACCTTGTTATTTTTTCTTTACCAAGGATCATGTCATGGTGAAGCACCTCAAGACGCACCACACCCTGGCTCAGGGACGATGTGATCGAGGGATCTACCTTCTGCCCACTCTGCCTAAGTCATCTCCTCAAAGCTTCTTCTGTTCTTAGTTTCACTAAAGCACCCAGCAATGTATGGCACAGAAGACTTGGACACCCCAACAAATTCATCCTCCTCCATCTCTTGGATGAAAAGCTCATCACCTCCACCTCCATCTTTGATAGCATCTGCACTAGTTGTGAACTTAGTAAAAGCAAGAGATTACTTGTTAGTCATAAACATGTAAGGTCGACCAAGGCTTTTTGCCTTGTGCATTGTGATGTCTGGGGGAAAGCCCCTACTGTCTCCCAACATGGCTTCGCCTACTATGTACTAATGACTGATGATTACTCTCAGTTTAGTTGGTTCTATCTTATTAAACATAAAAATGAATTTAGCTCCATTTTCGTCACCTTCTACAAAATGGTTTGAAATCAGTTTAATAAGACTGTTAAAATCTTCCAAAGCGACGGAGGAGGCGAATTCATCAACCATTCCCTTAAACATTTCTTCTTTGATCATGGCATTCGTCACCAAACCTCATGCCCCTATGACCCTACCCAAACTGGTGTTGTAGAGAGAAAACATTGCCAAATCACAGAACTAGGATTAGCAATGCTCTTTGAAGCTCACTTACCCAAACATATCTAGGCTAAAGCCTTCCACACTGCCGTCTACCTCATAAATCGATTACCCACTCCCCTACTTCAAATGCAGAGCCCCTTTAAGCTTCTCTATAGGTCCAAACCCAACTACACTCACATTTTCACCTTAGGGTGCCTATACTTTCCTTACCTTCGAAACTACTCAACAAATAAACTAGACACTCGATCCCTTCCATGCCTCTTCCTAGGCTACAACTCTCAATACAAAGGCTACAAATGCCTCCACCTCAAAACCAATCATCTGTATATCTCCAAACATGTAGTATTCAATGAAGAACTCTTTCCCTGCCAACCCAAAGCTTCCTCACCCACCTCAAACACTCTCACTCACTCGACTTTCACTGACCACCTCCAAACCACTGAACCACCAGCTACATCCACTCATGTCTCAACCTCTCCTACACCCTCTCCAATTGATGCATCCCATCCCCCTGTCAATGATGTCCCCTACTCCACCATCGACCCTTCTTCCCCGCAAACCACACCTGATCCCCAACCCCTACCCATCAACACTACCACCACCCCAAACCTGCAATCAACTCACCCCATGACCGCCCACAACAAATCTGGTATCCACAAGCCCAACCCCCACTATGCCATTCACTCCTCCCTTCCACCTCCCATCCCCACAACTATGCGAAGTGCCCTCCACCACGATGGCTGGCGTACTGCCATGACATAAGAACTATCTTCCCTTCACCGCAACCACACCTAGACTCTGGTTGAACGCACCCCCTCCATGAATGTCATCGGTTGTAAATGGATATTCAAAACCAAACTCCATGCAGATGGGTCTCTCGACCGTCTCAAGGGTTGTCTCGTTGCAAAGGTATTCCTACAAGAAGAAGGAGTTGACTACATGGAAACCTTCATCCATGTTATCAAGTCAGCCACCATCAAAATCATTCTCACTATAGCCACCTCCAAAAATTGGCCCATTCAACAACTCGATGTTTGCAATGTGTTCCTTAATGGAACCCTCAACACATTCGTCTTCATGCATCAACCACCCAATTTTGTCAATCCCATGAAACCCCACCATGTGTGTGCTCTCCACAAATCTCTCTATGGCCTCAAACAGGCTCCCCGAGCTTGGAACACCTGCATCAATCACGTCCTCCAAGAGCTTGTCTTCCAACCCTGCATCAGTGATTCTTCTCTATTCATTTTATCCTTCTACACCTACACTACTTACCTTCTACTCTATGTCGATGACATCCTCATTGATAACACCCATTTTATGTTCATTTATAGCCTACATTTCATTGTCAAAACTGACCTCTAAACTATTTTCCTCTCAATTTTGTCTTGTTATTGCACAAAAATAACCTGCACTACGCCCCTGACTCTGTACCCATCTTTTGTACAGATTTTCCCAATTTTTCCACCTAAAGTCCGGAAAAGGGCCATCCCGGCCTATCTACAACACGCACCTACATCAACCCTTCTACTGGTCACCCGACACACCCACTTACCCGTCGTGATCACTGCTCGATATGGCAGTAACCCGATACGGCGTGTCACGTGAGGAGACCCCGATGAGAGGTACCTACCTACCCGACAGAAAGTTTTGCCCACAACAACTAATCATCTCGACATGGGCGTGTCGTGCGATACACGTCACTCATCGGAAAAAGCTACCCGCTAAGGTAACCTGATACATTCACAACTCAGCACACGACATCCTGTTGTTCTGGGCGACACGCATGTCGGTCATCCCCGAGGCCACATAAACGGAGTCAATGAAGGACATGTGGCCCCACAAGAACCACAACATCTACTAGTTGCTGCCTATAAATAGCAGCTACAGGACTTCGATGGGATGGGTCAGAACCTCACGAAAGCTTTCTTTGGAAAGCATCTAAAGCTAGTACACTGAATCCCAAGGCGTATCGGGTGACACTAGGTGAGCACACCCCCAACTCGAGAGGGGTGGGAGTGGTTCACTTAGAACCCATCCCTATAGCCACAATAGACCGATACGACCAAGAAGGCCACCCAGTGTGTCGGGTTACTAGATGGGCTTCAACCTGAGATGGCTCGCCCCCTACACCCGATACAAGAAACCTGAGAACCTAAGTCATCTCTAACCCAAAATGATACCGAACCCAATACATACCAATCATTAGGTGTGTCTCCCGATAGGGTGGCTTCCTGACATGATCGTATCGGGTGGGGAGTTGTGGTCGATACGCCTCGCCGTCACGGCATGTTGCCTGACAAGGCGGCTGCCTGACATGGGGATATCGAGTAGAGGTCCCACCCAGTACCGGGTTAGCGATGCCTTTGGGGTCTTCTATTTTATATCGACCTCCCACATCAAGGAGGTTGATACCTATCTTCCCTTTTCAACATTTACTTTCATTTATTACACATTGTAACTAAACCCCTTTTTACACAATATCTATGCTTATAGAATCTGTGGAATTTAATACATGTTGTTCTGTGTTTGGTTCCCTTTTGTTGGATGATTTCTTATATAGCATCTGAGCTCTAGCTTGTATGTTTGGATCATGTTTTGACTAGCTATCGAATCGTGTTTCCCGTTTCAACTCCTTCGAGAGAAGGATGTTGTAACTCTAGAGCTTGGTCCGATCCGGGAGTTCGAGAGTACCCAGGGTCGGGGTTGCTTCGGTTTGCCTTCCCACTCCAACCTATGTTCATTACCTTTGAGAGAGGGTGTTGGCAATAAGTTGGAGGTACCCTCCTTGAGAGATGAGGGTGCTGGATGTTTTTCACTGCCGCTTGTTATTCCTAAGTTTTCTTCCTTCGTGCCTTGCCTTAATAATAGTTTTAACTCCTCAGAAGCTGTTGCGCAAAACTCATAAAAACTGCTAAAACCCTAAAACCATAATCTTTCTTGTAACTCCAGTTGGAGATGGTCTTTTGGTTTTTTTTTCTTTACGATGTTTCCTTGTTGCAGCATATCTATCCTTTGTTATCTGAATATACATACTCAAATAAAAATTATCCCCATGCACTTGCTTTAAATGCTTCGCTTGTATGTTTAGCTATCATCTTGTGATGTTTGATTGTTGATATCTCGAAAGAGTAATATCGCTTTTATCCCTTGACATGGAGTAAAATGAATGCACGAGAGTGTCGGATTGCTAAATGCTTTAAACCATACATTTTGCTGTGAGGTTTTTGAGTTGTCATCTCGAGAGAGGGGCTTCTTTCAAGCCTAGTCCTACCCTCATCTCAAGAGAGAGTGGAATATGCATCTTTATGGATTTCTTGTAATTTTGATATGAGTATGTAGGAGAGACAGATAGTATGCTTGTTGGAGGGACATTTTGGTTAGGTGAACCCCGATCTGAGTTTTCCCATATTCTCGTTATAGTTTGTTTTCTTTTACTTATTTGGTTTTATTGTTCTTGTTTTCAAGTAGTCGTTCCTTGGGGAACACATTTTAATCCTCTTTTATACTGGAGTATAGAGTGTTGATTCCACATTCTTAGCACTACCAACCTTGTCCCTATGTTCAACCCCGATCGCTACATCGGACCCCGTTATCATTGTGGGGGCCTGAGAGTCGGGTTATTTCTTTAAAAGTATGACTACTTTAATTCGCTCTTTTTGGACGTGTGATTTAGGCCGATCAACTTTTTGGCACCGTTGTTGGGGACGAGGCAAAACGGTACTGTTAAAGAACTCGAGTCCACTTACTATACTCCCGTGCCTCAAGCTTAGCAATAAGCTTGACAACACCATTACTTTAAGCCTTCTAACCTGAATCTGTGCAGAATAGTTCGCTTCATCAAGCCTAGTTTTCTAACTTGATCGTATGTTTTGTTCAGGTACCTGGGAGAAGGATTTTGTTCAATTTAACTTTGTTCATCATGCCGCCTCGTGTGGAACCACCCATTTCCACAGACGAGTGGAATGCGAGAAATGGACCACACCCACCTCCTCCAAGAAGCGATGAAGATATAAATGACTGTTACAATGACAATCATCTTTATGAAGAAGAACAACTTGCGGATGATCACCATCATGAGGTGTTGGGTTTAAGGGGAGGCAGAGAAGGCAGCGGAAACAAAAATTTTCCCCCCAAACCCGGAACAAGGAAATGCGTCAACGTCTATATAATAGGAAATGATGGTTTGTGGAATCATACCTTGTCTTGAGGCTTGCTCGGCGACAATACCTCGTGCCTTGCACGGTCTTCACCTCCGGTCTTGGACGGTGCCTGTGCAACTCCTGGTCACACCGGGACTAACGACTCCTCCTCTCACCGGGACTGTCGGGATTGACAGTTGTCCTCCTAAGCGGTAGAAACCTCCCACCTCTAAAGTAGTCCACACAGACCACCTAGAACTCCAATCTCCTTGTCCCACAAGGAATTGGAAGGAGTCACACCCTCCTGTTGATGTACTAGTCACCAAAACACTCTCCTGCTACCAATTGCTTTCTACAGTTGTCTTTCCCTTGATGTGCCTCCCTTATCGGGTAGCATTTGCTCGGGCTCTCTCGGTTACCAAAACCAGAGAGAACGACAACTTTCCAGAGCAACTGGTTGCATTGAGTTGTACTTTATAGGAGGGTCATGGGATAGGGTTCTCCATCCCGGGCAATGCGGGACTAAAAGCAAGAGTAGAAGGGTTCGAGATTTTCCACAAAAGCAACCAACTCACAATCTAAACCGATCGTTTCACAACTGAAACGGTCGGTTGGGGACCTGAACCGGTCGATTCACAAGTCAACCGGTCGGTTGGTGGTCCTGGTCGGTTCCTGATTGACTTTCCTTCTTTTGTTTCCAATTGGTATCGAATACCAATCCTATTTCCCAATCAAATTGGGCAATTGAAACGAAAGGAAAATTGTCACCAATCCTATTTTCCCAAGTTGCTCGGTTGCACCAGTTGAATCGATCGTTTCAACACTTGAAGCAATCGGTTCACCCTGATCTTGAGCCGATCGGTTCAACACTTGAGCCGAACGGTTCACCAAGCTCAGCCGACCGGTTCATCATATGAACCGATCGGTTGGGAGTACAGGTTGTGCAAAATCAGTCAATTGTGATTTCAATCAATCTGATATTCCAATCAATGTGTCCAACACCTTGAACATTATGATATTGAGCTATCAATTGAATGAGTGCTTAATTGAACTACTAAACTCCTTTAGTAATCAATCTAAAATTGCTTGTGGACAAAACTCCTCTTCCAGGTTAAATCCTATGTGTGTGACCCTGCAGGTCTATTTCACGTTGGCAGTGAAAGTCCATAACACTTATGACTTCACAAGCAAAGAATGGTGCCTAGTCACACATCAGTGCTACCCAAGTGAAAGTAGAAAGTTGGAGAACAACTTTCAATCCTACAATCCGTGAATGGTGTTACAGTGAATGTATAATTCCTTTGTCGCTGATATCCCGAATGAACTCGAGGCATGGAACAGTCATCATGTCAACGTTCATTCACTTTCTTGATCTCAGAGTAGATTGGAAGAGATATGTATGACATCAATATCACATACTGATTCACATATGCGTGTGCATGCCTATTTCAATCCTACTCATCAAGTGGCCTTGGATATCAAACTCCCTCAGGAGGGACAAATCCCATATCTATCACTCACCCCTCAAAAGCCCCATGTGTCAAAGCCACCCAATCATCACCTTTATAACAACCCATGTTTCAGGACTGCGTTTGATGATGTCAAAGTGTTCCCAATGACATGTGTTGAGTGTAGTGATTTTAGGTCAAAGAATCACACTCACCACCATCACTGTGAATACTGACTGTGACTACCATGTCATGGTTCCATGTGTCAAACTCACAGTGGGTCTGCTCGGTACACTTGTTCTCTAACAAGTACCTATGTGTTTGGTTTGATATCTCTATATCATGACTAATGAGATTATGTCATCAACCAACACCACAATCTAGTCTTGTGTGTCATTGTTGTCTATCTACCTTCCACAATGACATCCGACTAGGGACATAACAAGAATGTACAAACTCTTAGCATCCATATGATCTCATCGTTCAAGTCCTGAACCTGAAGGCATACGTCATTGAGTATTGTCATTCTCTAGACATTCAATCTATTCTATCACTATCTCATATGACTGAAGAAGAAAGAATTGGAAGCTTGCCTTTGATGTTTATCAAATCAATCTTAATGTATCCCACCAATCATCCCATGATTGGCTCTCAGGGCATACACACCAACAGACTCCCACATGCACTGTGAGCCAATCACCCTTGAATCATATTCATAGTGATCTTCAAACATGTCCCACATGTTACTGTGCTCTAGTGCTCAACATAGTGAGTAATGGCAACACCTTGCCAAAGTCAGTATAAATTGCATATCTCTAATCTCTTCACTGTACGTCACACGTATGAGATGGAGTTGCCGTAATATGCGATCTACTATTCCTTTGCTAACCTTCAGCCACATTGCATGATCAAGGATTCCATACTTGTCATCAATGAGCGGAATATAAGTTCATATCATGAACTTCCATATCCATATAGTATCCACTGTTGTTCTCTAACACATAGATACTCGACATTTCCTTTTAAATGGCTTTATTGGAACACTTCCAATTATCAACAAACTTTCACTTTTATATATCCTATATTAATTTTCTATCCTTTTGGAAGTTTGCATCAATGTAACTCTTTACATTGAACTCTTCCTTATCTCCATAGAACCAGCACTTCTCAAGTACTTATCAAGTTCTCACGGTATTCCAGTAACCCTTACTGGAAGTAGACAGACATCCACTCGTCATGTCTCACATACAAGCTATCAGGATGAGCACATCATATTGCCATGTCCTACATACAAGATGATGAATGCTTTTTGTTCTTGCCATGTCGATACATGCAAGATAATGGGATGATTACATACATGATAGATCCATATCTATTCTTAGTGTTTCCATTCTTCATAAGAATTGAACACTTGACCTTGGGATACCAACTCCATGTAACATGGACAAGTTTTCTCCCACTAAATCTGTGCATACTGAACCCTTCAGTACAGATTGCCAATGTATGCTTTCTCCTTACAGGTCAAGAGGTTTTCGGGAACTATCTCTATATATCTTTATTCCTATCACATAGGAAGCATCTCTATCTTCCTTAAAGATAATTTCCACTTTTGGATTTCCATTCTAGAACATTTCCATTTCACATCAACATGTGGAATGTGAACACGCTCCCACTAAATCACAGATCCCTTCTCTATCTTTGACATATCAGTTGAACCCTTTGACCATATCATCAAAGTAAGGATCCAATTCAGAGTTGCTTGTACTCAATCAATCACATTGATTAGTCCATTGTAACTTATAGACTTCATTTGCATTAGTGGATTCATAAACCTTACAGGTTGTGTCACGTACACATCCTTGTTTTATTCCTTATAGGAATGTGGTTTTAGTATCGATATGCTAAATGTCTTAGTCATTAAGTTGCAATCAACAAGAATCATCCTTCTCAAAATGTTATCCATGTGTCTTAACACTTAAGACTCATTTGCACTTATGGATTTGATCCAATGAGTGCTACCATCAAGGTCATACCTTATGGTTCACATGGATGTCATTTAGGATGTAATGGTCATAAACCATAACTCAAAATTCAGTTCCTCATATTCATCTAGATAGTTGACTCATCACATGAACAACTCATCACATAGATAATTGAGGTGTATCTGTCAAGGATATAAGAACTCACAACTCCTTGTGATTCTTAATGTCCTTTATTAGTGAAGCATATTCTTTATTTAAGAAGAATTCAGTTATTTGATAATCATTCTCTAACTCCTTAGAGTATGATTCCTTCTTGATTTAGACATCACCATGCCTTAATCATGAGTTCACTATGATACACTATCATAATCACTCATAAGGATCTCAAACACTTGGTCCAAGTATTTCATTCATTGATCTCATCAAGAATTAGCACTTTACCAAATTTGCACTTCATCTATGATAATCTTGAACACTTCAAGATATTCATATTGGTATTTCTCTAAACACCATTTGAAGTATTAGCATTTGTTCCAATAGGTATGTAAATACATCACATGTATTATACCTAATAGGGTAATCATTCTCCCACTAATTTTAGTGAAGATTGATTAATCATGTCCAAGAAATTCATGTCTCTTACTGGTTCTCTAACCAAAAGAGTCTAGATTTATCCATCACATGGAAACTAGAAATGAATTTCTCATGATTGATGCTAATTTGATTGTTTGAGTTATCTATAACTTTTAGGTATCATTTTATCTTATGCATATCAAATACCACAAGATAAATAAGGCATTTCCACAAAGATCATATCTTTAAGATTGAAAACTCAACTTTATTAATTACCATCATTGTCGCACAATATGCAAAAATAAATTGTTTCTATCTATTGGCAAATATGAAATAGCAGTTCATAACTGTATTACATGCCTTATAGGCTGAAAATAAACTAAAGTACTCCTATCTATGGGGGCAACACTTGCCCCAATTATGAGTGCTTTACACTTTACATCTTGGTATCATATACCTCAAAAAGTGTTACAAGTTTACTTTCATGACACCTTTAAGTAGAGACGTCAGTCACCTCCTTCTTCTTTTGTTCTTCAAGATAGAGAGGACAATTCCTTTTCCAATGTCCTGGCTTTTGACAATGGTGGCAATTTCCTTTCTTGGTCACTCCTCCGTTGGCCTTGAGAGCTGAAGATGTCTTGGGCTCCTAGCTAGCATCAGAACCTTTCTTAGCTTTGCCCTTGCCCTTGCGCTTGGACTTGCCTTTCTTCTTCGTGATCACCATCACAGACTTAGGCTTGTCCTTCTTCATCTATATCTCCGCGGTCCTCAACATGCCCAACAACTCTGACAGTGGCCTATCAAAGTTGTTCATGTTGTAGTTCATCACAAACTGACTGTAGGATTTTGGCAACGATTGTAGTATCACGTTAGTAGCCAACTCTTGGCTCAGTGGAAATCCAAGTCTTTGCAGGTTCTCCACATACCCAATCATCTTGAGTGTGTGAGGACCAACTGGATCTCCTTCTGTCATGACGCACTTGAACAGCGCCCTTGAGACATTGTATCTCTCTTGCCGTGCCTGATCTTCATACATGTTCTTGAGATGCTGAATCATCTCAATGACACCCATGTTCTCATGTTGTCTCTGCAACTCATGGTTCATAGAACACAACATCTAGCACTTTGCATCAATGGCATCATCAGAATGCTTCTTGTAAGCATCCCTTTCTGTCTTTGGTGCATTAGGAGCGGGTTCCTCTAGAATTAGAGTATCCAGGACATCGAGCTTACGCTCTTGAGTGAGAACAATTTTCAATGTCTGATACCAGTCGTGGAAGTTTGTCCCATTTAGCTTGTCCTTTTCAAGGACCGATCATAAAGAAAAGTGATTTTTGTTGGTTGACATTTGTACTACAAAAGGAAAACATACAATTTTAGTCCAAAACTCTTTTGACTTGTTTGATTGATTTGAAAAGTTGACGATAAAATTAGGCCTTTAATTGATTATCACTCCCACTATTTTAGTTCAAATTGATAGACCTCACCATCAATTCGGAAGATTGCAGCGTATAACCTTCTAGTGGGCAAGATCCTGAAATCCTCTAAGTCATGGACCAGCTAGGGCTGTCACCCACAACTTAGATCTCTCAGGTAGGCAACTCTTGCCAATTGCATCATATGAAACTATTGATAAGATGTCATATGCAACTCCTTGCCATGATCATCTCCATGCCTCAAGGTACTAGATCCCATCTAGATCACCTTGTTAAGTTCGACCCAAAGCAAACACGATGAATATGCACCCTGCTAGGGCAGACCCATACATTCATCCTTCACGCTTCCATGAGATAGACGGTGCACCACGCTAGGGCATGCCCACACTTGGTCGATCAAGCTTTTCATGTGTGTCGCTTTTGGAAGGCATCTAAAACTTAATATTTAATGAGGGATTTGGTTTTTATATACATATACATATCCAATCACCATAATACATAGTATGTATCATATACATGCTATATCCCACAGAAAACATGCAAAACGATAAAAGCGATGATTATGGCCATCCTAATGTGATTCCATGAGCCAAGAGGAATCACGGTCATCTAGTTCTACATCACATGCAACTTGTACAAGATGAACTCTGTGTTTTGCCTTCCGAGTAGATCAACTCATCCCATGAATGATATGCTCGTTCTGGCCCAGTCGTCTGGGTACAACTAGCCGATCGGTTGGCTCCTCCAACTGATCAGCTCGCCTGGTCGTCGTACATCTCATCATGGCCGCCACCCGCTCGTCTCGCTCCTCGAACCGGTCATCAACTGATCGGTTCACTCCTTGAACCGATCGTATGGAACGTCAACCGATCGGTTCACGTCTTGAACTGAACGTCTCATCTGTCGTCTGGATGTCCTTCATTCTTTGACATAATAGGAAATAAAATCTATCCTAATTTTTCATTGCTTAAAAGGGAAACCCCGAGTTACATTCGGGGGAGCAGAGGTAGGAAAGAATGTCGAATTATTTCGAGTTACATCAGGAATAGGAGATAGGGAAGATCGGTGCGCAGATCGAGATGCAAGAAACCACATACAACCATACAAAGATAGAGTTTATTGGCTATAACCATGCTATACATCCACCACAAAATTCGTTTTAAGGGCGACGCGTATCGAGTGCATTCATAGTACATATCATATATGTAAATTGCGATTTGTGGATTTAGGATTGGACATGCATAAAGCCAATTTTATTTGCATCGTATGCAATAAATAAATGCGACAAACCAAAATCGATCATATCAATATTCCTAAAATATAGAGAAGTTGACGTGGCTCTGATACCACTGTTGCGTTTTAGGGGAGGCAGAGAAGGCAGCGGAAACAAAACTTTTTCCCCAAACCCGGAACAAGGAAATGCGTCAACGTCTATATAATAGGAAAGGATGGTTTGTGGAATCATACCTTGTACCGAGGCTTGCTAAGAGACAATACCTCGCACCTTGCGTGGTATTCACCTCCGGTCTTGGATGGTGTCTGTGCAGCTCCTGGTCGCACCGGGACTGACGACTCTTCCTCTCACCGGGACTGTCGGGATTGACAGTTGTCCTCCTGAGTGGTAGAAACCTCCCGCCTCTGAAGTAGTCCACACAGACCACCTGGAACTCCAATCTCCTTGTCCCACAAGGAATTGGAAGGAGTCGCACCCTCCTGTTGACGTACTAGTCGCCAACACACTCTCCTGCTACCAATTGCTTTCTGTAGTTGTCTTTCCCTTGTTGTGCCTCCCTTATCGGGTAGCACCTGCTCGGGCTCTCTCGGTTACCAAAACCAGAGAGAACGACAACTTTCCAGAGCAACTGGTTGCACCGAGTTGTACTTTGAGAAGCCCCCAATACCCCTATATATAGGAGGGTCATGGGACAAGGTTCTCCATCCTGAGCAATGCGGGACTAAAAGCAGGAGTAGAAGGGTTCGAGATTTTCCACAAAAGCAACCAACTCGCAACCTGAACCGATCGTTTCACAACTGAAACAGTTGGTTGGGGACCTGAATCGGTCGGTTCACAAGTCAATCGGTTGGTTGGTGGTCCTGGTCGGTTCCCGATTGACTTTCCTTCTTTTGTTTCCAATTGGTATCGAATATCAATCCTATTTCCCAATCAAATTGGGCAATTGAAACGAAAGGAAAATTCTCACCAATCCTATTTTCCCAAGTTGCTCAGTTGCACCTGTTGAATAGATCGTTTCAACACTTGAAGCAATTGGTTCACCCTGATCTTGAGCCGATTGGTTCAACACTTGAGCCGACCGGTTCACCAAACTAAGTCGACCGGTTCATCATATGAACCGATCGGGTGGGAATACAGGTTGTGCAGAATCAGTCAATTGTGATTTCAATCAATCTAATATTCTAATCAATGTGTCCAACACCTTGAACATTATGATATTGAGCTATCGATTGACTGAGTGTTTAATTGAACTACTAAACTCCTTTAGTAATCAATCTAAACATTTCTTGTGGACAAAACTCCTCTTCCAGGTTAAATCCTATGTGTGTGACCCTGCAGGTTCATTTCACATTGGCAGTGAAAGTCCATAACACTTATGACTTCACAAGCAAAGAGCAGTGCCTAGTCACACATCAGTGCTACCCAAGTGAAAGTAGAAAGTTGGAGAACAACATTCAATCCTCCAATCCGTGAATGGTGTTACAGTGAATGTATAATTCCTTTGTCGCTGATATCCCGAATGAACTCGAGGCATGGAACAGTCATCCTGTCAACGTTCATTCACTTTCTTGATCTCAGAGTAGATTGGAAGAGATATGTATGACATCAATATCACATACTGATTCACACATGCGTGTGCACGCCTATTTCAATCCTACTCATCAAGTGGCCTTGGATATCAAACTCCCTCAGGAGGGACAAATCCCATATCTATCACTCACCCCTCAAAAGCCCCATGTGTCAAAGCCACCCAATCATCACCTTTATAACAACCCATGTTTCAGGACTGCATTTGATGATGTCAAAGTGTGCCCAACGACATGTGTTGAGTGTAGTGATTTCAGGTCAAAGAATCACACTCACCACCATTACTGTAAATACTGACTGTGACTACCATGTCATGGTTCCATGTGTCAAACTCACGGTGGGTCTGTCCAGTACACTTGTTCTCTAACAAGTACCTATGTTTTTGGTTTGATATCTCTATATCATGACTAATGAGATTCTATCATCAACCAACACCACAATCTAGTCTTGTGTGTCATTGTTGTCTATCTACCTTCCACAATGACATCTGACTAGGGACATAACAAGAATGTACAACTCTTAGCATCCGTATGATCTCATCGTTCAGGTCCTAAACCTAAAGGCATACGTCATTGAGTATTGTCATTCTCTAGACATTCAATCTGTTCTATCACTATCTCATATGACTGAAGCAGAAAGAATTGGAAGCTTGCCTTTGATGTTTATCAAATCAATCTTAATGTATCTTATCAATCATCCCATGATTGGCTCTCAGGGCATACACACCAACATGAGGGGCATTGTCATCGCCATAGGCATAGAAGGAACCACCACAATCAAGAGAGAAATCACAGGGACAGCGGTAGTGAAGATTCTGAATAGGAAGAAAAGACTCTTCGGGAGTTGGAAGCCACAAAAGCCAACAACTCCATATGCCATGTGGTAATCCCAAGGTTTGATGTTGCAAACTTCGAGCTGAAGCCCGCTGTGATTTCTATGATCCAGAATAAGAGCTTTTGAGGGAGTTCAAAGAATGACAACCATTATCATCATCTTGATGCTTTCAAAAATATATGTGACACCATCAAAATGAGGGGGGTACCGCAAGAAGTGATCTACAACAAGGGTTTTATTTTCTCTTTGGAGGATAAGGCACTGTCGTGGTACCTTGGACTACCTCAGCAATCCTTGAATGGATGGAATGCTTTAGCAGAGGCTTTTGTGAACAAGTTCTACCCTACTGAAAAGACTGTCAGGAGCAGGCAAAAGATCACATCTTTCACGCAGAAACCAAGAGAGAATCTGCATGAGGCCTAGGAGATATACTAGGAGTATCAAAGGGACTATTCTCACCACAATTACAAGAAGGGTTTTCTGATAACAATGTTCTACAATGGCCTAACTCCTGAAGAGAGAGTATTGCTAAACGTAGCTGTAGGAAGTGACTTTCTTGGGAAGAAGCCTAGTAGATATAAAAAGATCATTGAGAACATGGCCGAACTTCAAGCCAGGACTGAGTATGATGGGACTGACAGAGGTTATGCGAAGAAAGCCGCCAATGAAGGGCCATCAATTGAGTCAAAGGCTCTGGAGGCGATCACATCTCAGATACAAAAGATAGCTATGGATGTTAGACAACTAAAGGAGTCAGGAGGAAAAGGTAAGAAGCAGATACATAAGGTAATGAAATGTGTCACCTGTGGTGACGGAGGCCATGGAGTAGATAACTGCATGTATACTAGACCTGAAGGGTCAAGTGAAAGTGATTCGGAGGGGGATGAAGCTGCAAACATATTTTATGTCAACTTCAAGAGGCTGGACCATCCATGCTTCAATTATGACAACAAAGATGCCGCAGAGAACTCGCATCAGTTGAACAACCCACCCAAGCCACCACTTGGCTTCAAGAAGAAAAGTGGGTAGGGACAGTACGCCAAGACCAACATGTTCCAGACAAAGAAAATCAATTATCAAGGTCAACAGATGTATCAACCCCGTCAAGCTGCTAACACAAGCAAAGGGCAAGGGCAAGATCAAGGACAAAGTCATACCAAGAGTAATATCCAACCAGACTTAGTGGGGCAACTTTTTGAATTCGACAAAAGACATGACACAGTAAATAATCAACTTGCACAAAGTGCATTATCCAACTCAGGAATTTTGAATACTATGCAAGTCCAAATGGCAGATATACAAATGCACCAATGTCAGATAGACCAACAACTTGCTCAGTTGGCTGGGCTCATAAAGAACCCTTCAGGGAAGATTCCTTCTAGCACAAAGTCTGCCAAGATGGAAACCCTCAGACCAGGACGGACAATAGAGCACCCAGAGGAGACGAGAACTGAAGAACCTGAGCCTGAGAAGGTTGCAGAAAATCCATCTAGAGGAGATAGACAACACCCACCAGTTAGGGAGTCAGGACCTGAAGAGGAATTTTTTGCCAGGAGAAGTTAGTACTCACCAAGATTACCTTTTCCATACAAGCTTGTAAAGGCTCACCTCAAGAAGAGATATGAAAAGTTCATGGAAATAGTGAAAAAGCTCACCTTGGAAGAAATGTTGACCTATGCCAAATTCCTCAAGGTTCTAGTCACGAAGAAAAGGTGAGGAGGAAGGATCGAAACTATACACTTAGCCAACATGTCAACAACCTTCATACAAGTTGAATTACCAACCAAGAAAAAGGACACTGGGGCCTTCACCATACCTTTCACGGTAGGAGATATCGTTGAAAGGAAAGGTCTCACTGACTTGGGGGCTAGTATCAGCCTCATGCCTTTAAACCTCGCACAATGATTAGGACTGACTGATATGGTCAAGACTAATATGAGGATAGAGTTTGTAGACCACACCTTCAAAAGGCCGGTAGGAGTGGTGGAAGATGTCTCGATCAGAGTAGGGAGATTCTTCATTCCTCATGACATTGTTATCATCGACACTACTAAGGACCCTAAGTGCTCCATCATCTTTGGTTGACTTTCTTGGTGACCAGAAGGGCACTTATTGATGTCGTTGAAGGCGTGATAACCATGAGGGTCGGAAATGATCACATAGATTTCAAGGTGAAAGACTCAATGAAAGGACTGTCACTGCTTGAATCTGCTTACTTTGTGGACAACTATAACCAATACTATGAGGAAATAGAAGAGTACGCAGTAGTGGTAGACCCTCTTATGAGGGCATTGAACGAAGAGGACTCAGAGGTCAATGACCCTGAGGTAGCTAAGATACTCGACTACCTGAACCAAGATGAAGGAGATCTGAAAGATGAAGAAGAAGTTGTCGAATCGGTAAAGTATGCTTCTTTAGAATTGACCATGGTAGAAGAGAAAGTACCAAAACTTAATCCAGAGCTAACAGAGGGTCTAAAGTATGAGTTCCTAGATGCTGAAGAAAGAAAGCATGTCATGTGTATGCACCGAATAAATCTTGAAGAATCTACAAGGCCCCTTGTTCAACCCATGAGGAAGTTGAACCAGATGTTGAAAGAAGTTGTAAAGAAAGAAGTCGTCAAGCTTAGAGATGTGGGCATTATATACCCCATTAGGGACAACAATTGGGTGAGCCTGATTCACATGGTGCCCAAGAAGGGAGGAATGACAGTTGTAAAGGGGGGATAAAGGTGACGAGGTAGATGTCTAGACTGTTACCAGATGGAGGATGTGTATTGACTACCTAAAGCTAAATCAAGACACTAAGAAAGATCACTACCCTCTCCCTTTTATTGACCAAGTGTTAGAAAGACTTACACATCATGAGTATTTCTACTTTTTGGACGGTTATTCTGGATTTTATCAAGTTCCTATTTTTCCTGACGACCAAGAGAAGACTACCTTAACCTGCTTTTACGGTACATATGCTTTTCGAAGGATGTCGTTCGGACTATGCAATGCTTTTGAGACGTTCCAGCGTTGCATGATCTCAATGTTCTCAGACTTTCTGGAAGAAATTGTAGAGATCTTTATGGACGATTTTTCTATTTATGGAAAGGATTTTGATGCCTACTTGAAAAACCTATCATTAGTCCTACATCGTTGTAAGGAAAAGAACTTAGTTCTTAACTGGGAAAAATGTCATTTTATGGTACAAGAAGGCATAGTCCTTGGCCATAAAGTCTCCAAGAAAGGTATTGAAGTGGATGCAAGCAAAGTCGAGGCCATTGCTAGGCTGTCCTCGCCAAAGTCCGTGACAGGAGTACGAAGTTTTCTCGGTCACCCGGGGTATTATAGAAGATTCATCAAGGATTTCTCAAAGATATCAAAACCTCTCTTGAACCTGCTAATAAAGGACACATAATTAGATTTTACTGATGACTGTTTGAAAGCTTTCCAGACTCTGAAAGAGGCCATAGTAATCCCTCCTATTCTCCAAGCTCCGTATTGGGAGCACCCCTTTAAATTAATGTGTGATTCTAGCGACTACGTTGTGGGAGCTGTCCTAGGGCAAATGAAGGATAAGAAACATCATGTCATTTGCTACGCCAGTCAGACCCTAGATGAGGCACAAGTAAACAACACCACCATGGAGAAAGAGATGTTGGTGATCATTTTTGTGTTTGACAAGTTCAGATCATATCTTATAGGGGCAAAAGTAAAGGTCTATACTGACCATGGAGCCATACGCTACCTGATGAAAAAGAAGGACACAATGCCCAGACTGCTGAGATGGGCCCTACTCCTGCATGAGTTTAACCATGAGATAATTGATAATAAAGGTAAAGTAAATGTAGTCACATACCATCTCTCGAGAATAGTCTGCGACAAAGAAAACCAATTTCCTGTTAACGACAACTATATTGATGAAGCTCTATTAATGGCTCAGTCCGACGAGCCAACCCTACCATGGTTTGCAGACATTTGTAATTACCTAGCCTGTGGCCAGATACCGTCGGACATCAAGTACAACCAGAAAAAGAAGCTCTTGTCTGATGTCAGGAACTACTATTGGGACGACCCTTTTCTATTCAAGAAATGCTCTGACAGTTTGTTCATAAGGTGTATACCGGAGGAGGAGGTCCCACTAATCTTGAGAGAATGGCACTCTTCACCCTATGGAGGGCATCATAGTGGGGAAAAAACTACCGCAAAAGTGCTTCAATATGAATTTTACTGGCCTTCGTTATTCAAGGACACTGCTGCTTATGTGAATGTTTGCAAAGAGTGACAATCAACCAGAAATATCAAGAAAAGGAATGAAATGCCTTTGTCAAACTAGGTAGAAGTTGAGATCTTTAACGTCTGGGGAATAGACTACATGGATCCCTTCCCCTTGTCAAAGGGTTATCAGTACACTCTAGTGGTTGTGGACTACGTGTCAAAATGGGTAGAGGTTGTTGCTACCCAAACTTGCGACTCTAAGTCTGTGATTAAGCTATTCGACAAGACTATTTTTCCACACTTTGGAGTACCCTGCACTGTAATAAGCAATGGCAGATCACACTTTGGATAAAAGCAGTTTGAGTCACTACTGAAGAAGTACCAGGTCAAACACAAGGTTGCTACACCCTACCACCCCCAGACCTCTGGGCAGGTGGAGGTATCAAATAGAAAGATTAAGCAAATCTTGGAAAAGACTATCAACCGCACATGAAAAGACTGGTCCATGAAACTCGATGATGCTCTCTCGGCCTATAGAACTGCGTATAAGACACCCATAGGCACGACACCTTACAAGTTAATCTATGGAAAGTCCTGTCATTCACCCTTGGAGCTTGAGCACAAAGCCCTATGGGTGATTAAGTTTCTAAATATGGACCTGGAAAAGGTAGGACAAAAGAGATATCTACAACTGCAAGAGCTCAAGGAGCTAAGATTGCATGTTTATGAAAAAAAAAAGATTTACAAGCAAAGGACTAAGGTGTGGCATGATTCCCACCTAAGAAACAAGGATATTCGGGAAGGTGACAAGGTTCTCCTCTTCAGTTCTAGCATTCAACTTTTCCCTGGGAAACTCAGAACAAGATGGTCATGCCCCTTCTCAGTGGTAAAGATTTATCCATCAGGAATGATGGAGATTCAAGGAGAAAAGACTGGGATCTTCAAGGTCAATGGCCACATGTTGAAAATATTCTATGAAGATGAAGCGTTCGTGAAAAGGTTGGAAATAACACTACAGGATGCTGAAGCAACAGCTAAAGGATCGAAGTAAAAAGAGTTTGAAGCTGTCAAGCTGATGACGGAAACTACAGCGCTCTTCAGGAGGCATCCTGAATTTTTACTTTTTCCTAGCATAGGATGTTATTTTCCATTTTGTAGAAAAACATTACAAAAATTATCATTGTAATAAGGCCCGAGTCAGTGCATGCACCATGTGCATGGACCCTCTCATTTTTTGGGCCACCTACTTAGTTGTGTAAGGCTTTGATGAGTAATATTATCTGAGGATAGAAGTCTTCCCTTTTAGCCGATGATGTTTTACCCATCAATGCTTTTCTTTAGTTTTTATACCCTCAATTTGATTCATTTTTGAGTGTGTCGGGCATGTATAGCTGATCGCCCTTTTTGACCTGACATCCCTTTTGTCTGGCCATATCGACCATCTGCCCGTACTACCCATATCGATAAATGAACCCCGCGACATGCGACAAGGTGCTTCCCGTGTCGGGCAGCAAAGCACTCGTGTCGCGTGACATGCCGAACCTCACGTGTCACGCGACATGGGAGGAGTGAGGCTTGCTTAGGAAGCAAATTCGGCCCTTGATATGATAGATTAGACTGATTTTACTGTGTCTCGTGAATGATTTTCCTCCACGCGCGACAAGTGCCCTGATTTTTACCCATTTTACCCCCACTCGACATAGCTATATATAGTAACTAAGGTTTAACCATGTCTGGCACCTGCTTTAACTTTTCACCTACTCCTGTATCATGCAATCTCACATTTACTCCAGCTCTCATGTCGGCTAGTTCTTTCGTGATACCTGTTTCGTGCACCAGCCTTCCACCCGATACAGGTATAACATGATATGCCTATCGCATAGTTTTATCGCTCATGTCGCGCATAGTATCGACTAATGTGAATTGCACAGTCGAATCTATATCACGCAACACACCATATCGGGCGATACTTGTATCATGCGGTCGAACTTACATCGGGTGATACATTGTATCAGGTGACACATTGTATCGGGTGACACGACCGTGTCAGGCAGTCAGTTTCAGATCGGGCAATATGTGTGTGGGTCTGTCACACGATATGTAATTGATTTGAATTGCATCAACTTCTGAATCTCTGTCAGGCGACATGAGTATCCCACAACACCCGTATCTGGCATCCATATCGGGCATCTCTATCGGGTATATGTATCGTTTGTTAACGCTTCACAATATCGGCCAGTGATATCAGCCAGATCATATCGGGCAGTATGACGCATTTACCCCCGCCTGATATCAACTTGCTTGTGTTGGGATTCCATTAGTTTTTTTACCGATTATCAGTTTTTCAAAACCCCATCCATCTGAGATCGACCGACATAATTTTCTCAGTTTTCCGCCCACTAATAGGTGAAATGAATCAATGAAAATCTTATTGTTTACCCCTCTTTTTTTAAAACGCTACAGACATGGATCGCACCAAGCAGACGGTGGTCCAGGTCAATGAGCACAATCAGAGAATCAACCCAGAGGCTACAGCTGCGGCCAACACATCTAGGCAGAAGCACCCAAACCCCGATGCAGCGGGACCATATGAGGTAGAGAAGCAACCTAAGAGAGAAGTTGCGGCAGCCCTAGAAACATCGGCAGAACCCCTGGCCCACTCCCTAGGCCGGTTCATGCCCTGGGATGTAGAGCATCAACAATGATACACCGAGCTGGCAGCCAAGATCTACCGGCCAACCTGGTTCTGCCACCAGCCTTCTTTCCACTAGCTCGACATCTTCAGTAGGCTCGACAACGTCTTAGGAGCTGTCGGGATGAAAAATATATGCTTCAGCTTCCCTGGGTCATACACTAAACTCACCAAGGAGTTCATGTCCTCACTCCGCCAGGTGCAGAACAATCTGGATGAAGTTGAAAGATTCGGCGAAGTAGATAGGCTGCATGGTTGTCTATACAACGTTGAGCATGACATTTCTGAGAAGCTACTCAATGAAATCTTCTCCTCCACCGAAGCTGAGAAAGAGATGATGAACAATGGTGCCAGGAGATATATCAATCGGCATAGAGGAGGACTCTGCTAACGAATCAGAGGGAGAAGGGGAGGACAACTACCATTCCAATGACAAACACCCCCCTAGAGGAAGGAGCTCGACGATAGATGCATTTTCGGCACTGTCGGAGATCCCCTCTTTCGAGATGGCAGACTTCAACCGAAGAGCCATCAGGTACCTGACGATCAGAGACCAGAAGGTGTTGAACAAGGTCCTGAGGTCATAGGCAGATGAGGAGGACATCGTCTAGAGCGACGGTTATTTCTCTATACAACGAGGAGCACTGAGGAGCATGTTCCTCTCACCAGCCATTGTCGGGAAGATCCTCTTCTGAGTCCTGGAGGGTGCAATGATAGAGAACTTAGGTACCAGGATTGACCGACATCCAATCTAAACCGCCATGTTGGCCTTGGCAAGAATACTGATGAGAGGGGTGTTCAACGCTATCCAGGTGGCCAACATGCTCCAATACATTGAAGAACACAACCCAAACATCGTGTTGGCCCCCTACAAGCACTGAGGAAACTAGTTCATGTGCATGGTAGATCTCCGAAGCCATGATGTCCATCTCCTCAGTTGCTGCAACAAGGAGGTCCCACGCTCAGGACACATGTTCGTGTGCCTCGAATACAAGAACCTCAGGCTTCTCCCACTACATCTTCTTTGCACAATCAAATGAGGAGTGCAGCATCGCAGTGGCATTTGGAACTTCTTCACTCTCAGAGACTTCCCCGTTCAAGAAGAAGTGGGAATCGGAAATGGAACCTTCATAGTCCTTCGCGCCATGGAGATGATCCACGTCTTTGGATACATAAGGAAACTCCAAGGCCAGAACTTCTATCAGCTAAGGAGCACCTACGCGTTGTTGATGATCAAGGATAGAAGCAATTTCTGAGATGTAGGCGTCCCAGAGAAGTTGATGGAGAGTGATCAAGAAGTCGAATCTTCCTCGACCAACAACCTTCAAGGAGAAGAGGCCGAGATGGCCATAGACATATACAGGGTAGGCAAGCGGATGGACATTATGTGAGAAGTATTCTCGAATGAAGACCCCACTTCACCTGATGTGTCATAAGAAATGATTAGAAACTTCAACCATTCTGTGTATTCTACACTGACCCAGGAACAAGTCAAGGAAATTCACATAAAGCTAGCTGATTCTACACCCGCAGACGTCATATATGAGGAAGAAAATGTCATAGTCCCAGTTGATGACCTTCGGGACTTAGTAAAGGTAGGAGGATGTTTAGCGTTGTCAATAGCAGCAACCTACATCTAGGTTCTACAGAAGAAGTTTGAGCACATTTACATCACCCATCCGATGGTGTTCAACAATATTTGCCTAGCTGATGAATCAGGAGTGAAGAAAAAGTTTCTAGCAGAGATACAAAGCAGCATGCCGCGTATCATCTTCTTTCCAGTGTTGCACTACAATCACTGGACGCTCCTGATGGTATACACTTGCCAACGAGTAGCAATCTTCTACAACAGCTCTGACAGTAACAAAGATCATCTGGTGTAGTGCACATCAACATCCTTGATACCCCTCAAACACTTAGCAAGAAAATACTACATCGAGGTGAAAACGTTGATCCAACCCTTTCTGGAGACAACAGAGAGTAAATGGCACGAGCTTCAATTCTTCCATAGCAGTCCACCACAAATTCCACAATCAAATGACTATGACATCTACGTGTTAGAATGGATCGCTAGCTCGATGATGCTACAACAAACATCTGACAAGTTCCACCACATCGACTATCACAAAAAACACGGAGAATATGTGTGGGAGCTTATATCTGATGGAGGCGCGCTCACCAGCTACACCCTCACTGACTTATCACTACCCTACCTTATCTATCTCACAACTCTGGGACAGAGTGTGGGGTAAGTTTTGGGTGGTACTATATATCAGTGAGGGAGGTACTAAAGATTCTCCCCTTTTGCCTTTCTTCTTTTCCTTAAACATACCATGTGTACACATGCTTAATTCAAAATAGTGAATATACAACTCCTTGCCTCTCTACAATTGTACAAAGACACTCTATAGTAAATATCAGATACAACTTCTTCCATACTATGCTTTTTGTGTCTAAGGAGGTGCATATTTCTATTATTTTCTTTTCGAAAATACAATATCAAATGGCAAAGGCTACAACCTTTCAACACCAATTTTGAAAAATAATCTTATAATAGCTAAGAGATGTGCATGTGAAGGAAAAAGCTGCCTAAACAACAAACTCATCCTTTCCCAAAATCCCAAAAAGAGAGAAAAGCCTTATGAGAGTGAATAAAAGCATGAGAGTTGTGCTGGAAAAAAAAATGAAAAACACAATTGTCTCTCCAAAAGTACCCATCTTTAGGCATGGTAGATCTGGGGCAGTTGTATGTAGGATGTCAAATCACTGTTCTAAAGCCAACTGGCTTGGACTGGAGGGACCACTTGCCCGTTAACAGACCCGTACCTAGATGGACCAATGGAAAACAAGAAAAAATCCAAAAAGCCTTAAGCCTACCCAAAAACCCAACTCCTTACTCCCAAGCCGTTTAGTGTGAAAGCTAACTTCGAAATCATGCAATTAAGTCTCACGAAGCTGAAAAGAGAATTTTTGCTTAAAATAAGGTAGCAAAAAATAAAGCTTGTTTCTCGTGGACAGATGTAATTTTCCTTAAGACATCTCAAAACTCGCGTAAACCCCTTGTCTGAGGACTATGCCTGGTATGAAGGGTATTGTAAATAAAGTGTTAAGATAAGTACGATTTATTGAGGACAATCAAAATGCTAAGTTTGGGGGAGTTGTTAACACCCATTTTATGGCCATTTATAACCTATATTTCATTGTCAAAACTGCCCTATAAATTGTTTTTCCTCTCAATTTTGTCTTGTTATTGCACAAAAATAACCTGCACCACGCCCCTGACTCTATTCCCATCTTTTGTACATATTTTCCCTATTTTTCCACCTAAAGTCCGCAAAAGGGCCGTCCCGGCCCATCTACAATGCACACCTGGATTGACCCTTCTACTGGTTACCTGACACGCCCACTTACCTGTCGCGGTCACTGCCCTATATGGCAGCAACCCAATACGGCGTGTCGCGTGAGAAGACCCCAACGAGTGGTACCTACCTACCTGACAGAGAGCTTTGCCCACGATGACTAATCAACCCGACATGGGCGTGTCGCGCGATACACATCACTCATCAGAAGCAGCTACCCGCCAAGGTAACCCGATACGTTCACAAACTTGCACGCGACAGCCTGTCATACCGGGTGACGTGGCCCCCGATGCCACGTAAATGGAGTCGATGAAGGACATGTGGCCCCACAAGAACCGCAACCTCTACCAGTTGCTACCCATAAATAGAAGCTACAGGACTTCGATGGGATGGGTTGGAACCTCGCGAAAGTTTACTTTGGAAAGCATCTGAAGCTAGTGCGTCGAGTCCCAAGGCGTGTCGGGCGACACTAGGTGAGCACACCCTTGACCCTAGAGGGGCAGGAATGGTTCTATTAGAACCCGTCCTGGTAGCCGCAATAGCCCGATACGACCAAGAAGGCCACCCAGTGTGTCGGGTTCCTAGATGGGCTTCAACCCGAGACGGATCGCCCCCTACACCCGATATAAGGAACCCGAGAACCTAAGTCATCTCTAACCCAACACGATACCGAACCTGGTACGAACCAATCGTTAGGGTGTGTCGCCCAACAACGTGGCTTCCTGACATGACCGTAATGGGTGGGGAGCCCTAGCCAATACGCCTAGCCGTCACGACATGTCGCCCGATAGGGTGGCTGCCCGACATGGGGGTATCGGGAAGAGGTCCCGCCCAGTATCGGGTTAGCGATGCCTTGGGGGCCTTCTGCTGTATATTGACCTCCCACATCAAGGAGGCTGATACCTATCTTCCCTTTTCAACATTTACTTTCATTTATTACGCATTGTAACTGAACCCCTTTTTACGCAATATCTATGCTTATAGAATCTGTGGAATTTAATATGTGTTGTTCTGTGTTTGGTTCCCTTTTGTTGGATGATTTCTTATATAGCATCTGAGATCTAGCTTGTATGTTTGGATCATGTTTTGACTAGCTATTGAATCATGTTTCCCGTTTCAACTCCTTCGAGAGAAGGATGTTGTAACTCTAGAGCTTGGTCTGATCCGGGAGTACGAGAGTACCCAGGGTTGCAGTTGCTTCGGTTTTCCCTCCCACTCCAACCTATGTTCATTACCTTTGAGAGAGGGTGTTGACAATAAG
This sequence comes from Alisma plantago-aquatica, assembly GCA_963693085.1. Lineage (NCBI taxonomy): Eukaryota > Viridiplantae > Streptophyta > Magnoliopsida > Alismatales > Alismataceae > Alisma > Alisma plantago-aquatica. The sequence goes on from OY856413.1 coordinate 859,738,700, forward strand.
TTGGAGGTACCCTCCTTGAGAGAAGAGGGTGCTGGATGTTTTCCGTTGTCGCTTGTTATTCCTAACTTTTCTTCCTTCATGCCTTGCCTTAACAATAGTTTTAACTCCTTAGAAGCTGTTGTGCAAAACTCCTAAAAATAGCTAAAACCCTAAAACTATCATCTTTCTTGTAACTCTAGTTGGAGATAGTCTTTTGGTTTATTTTTCTTTACGATGTTTCCTTATTGTAGGATATCTATCCTTTCTTGTTTGAATATACATACTCATATAAAAATTATCCCCATGCACTTGCTTTAAACGCTTCGCTTGTATGTTTAGCTATCATCTTTTGATGTTTGATTGTTGATATCTCGAGAGAGTAATATCACTGTTATCCTATGACATGGAGTAGCATGAATGCACGAGAGTGTCGTATTGCTAAATGCTTTAAACCATACATTTTTTGTGAGGTTTTTTTGAGTTGTCATCTCGAGAGAGGGGCTTCTTTCAAGCCTAGTCCTACCCTCATCTCGAGAGAGAGTGGAATAGGCATCTTTATGGATTTCTTGTAATTTTGATATGAGTATGTAGGAGAGAGAGATAGTATGCTTGTTGGAGGGACATTTTAGTTAGGTGAACCCCGATTTGAGTTTTCCCATATTCTCGTTATAGTTCGTTTTCTTTTACTTCTTTGGTTTTATTGTTCTAGTTTTCAAGTTGTCGTTCCTTGGGGAACACCTTTTAATCCTCTTTTATACTAGAGTACTATAGAGTGTTGATTATGTGTTCTTAGAACTACCAACCTTGTCCTATGTTCGACCTCGATCTCTACATCGGACCTCGTTATTGTTGTGGGGGCCTGAGAGTCGGGTTATTTCTTTAAAAGTACGACTACTTTAATCTGCTCTTTTCAGACGTGTGATTTAGGCCGGTCACTCACGATAGGAAACTCCCCCACCTTCATCACCCACATCATCCACTCCCTTGAATATGAGTTCTCCATCTGCAACCTTGGCCCCCATAAGTTTTTCCTTGGCATTCAGGCTGACTCCAATCCACAAGGTCTCCTTCTTCACCAAAGTAAATATGCCCTTGACGTCCTTGAATGCAAACACATGTTGGATTGCAAACCTACCCCCACTCCTGTCAGCACTACCTTTATTCGCGACTCCCTCCTTCACCATGGAAACCCCATCCCCAACTGCCAAGACTACCACCACATTGTTGGGTCCCTTCAATACCTCACCCTCACTCACCCAGATATCACCAATGTCGTCAACCTTGCCTGCCAATTTCTCCATCAACCCACTAAGCTACACATGACCCTTGTGAAACATATCCTACACTACATCAAAAACACCAAACACCTCGGTCTACAAATCTATAAGGATACCCATCTCCCTGTATCTAGTTTCTCCAATGCAGATTGGGCCAGATGACCCCTCACCCAGCATAGCACCAGTGGCTACTTCATCTTCCTCGGCCACACCTGCATAGCTTGGTCCTCCAAGAAACAACCAACAGTCTCAAAATCCAGTACCAAGTCTGAGTACCGTGCTCTATCTCAAACCTCCGCCGAGCTAACCTGGCTATCCCAACTCCTTCATGAGTTACACCTTCCACAAACCTCTCCTTCCACACTCTACTTTGATAATCTCAGTGCCCTATACCTCACTGTCAACCCTATCCTTGACGTACGAACCAAACACATTGAACTAGACTACCATTTTATCTGCGAAAAAGGTCCTTCTCGGTCACATTGTCACTCAGTTCATTTCCACCCATGAATAGCTTGTTGATCTCTTCACTAAAGATCTGGACAAGCACTCCTTCTGTAGTCTATCTCTCAAGCTCGGCCTATGATTCTCTCAACCCGAGCTTGCCGGAGGGTGTCAAGATAACCAAGATCATCCATCTAAGCAACTGAGTCAGCAACCAAGTCAGCTAAGTCAGAAGCTGAATCAGTAGTGCCAAGTCAGCTGCCAAGACGAGCAGGTCTCCTCCAAATTTTATCATTCAAGGCACATGAGCAGACACTCTCATTCAAGTCATGTGGGCACTTAATGACACTTAAGTATACACTTCAGTATCGACTCTTGGAGTCCCCATCAACGTATGTAATAGAGATGATAGTTTCATCGCCTATATATTTGTAAACCTGATCGGTTGATTGTTATCAAGAAAAAGATCACAATCCTCTCTGGTCATCGAGTCCATCCAATCATCCAATTCTTCACAATTGATACATACAAAAGTCTACTACATGTTTCACTGAAATAACCCACCATTTTTGTGAGAACTGCAGGGAGCTCGAACAAAGATCCCACTGCATCTAGGGGCTGCCATTTATTTGCAGCCCTATAGTGATGGAAGAATCATGTATTTCTACAGTTAAGGTCACATTTATTCATTGCATTAGTTACTCCATCATGATTGTCAATCATATCAACTCCACAAGCATGTAGCATGGCTTAACATGTTATGTTATAAGCATATTAACAAGGGTTTCTCTCTTAATTGAGTTCTTTGTGTTATTGTCAAAAGGGAGGATGGTCGGGGTGAGGCTAACTACTTGGTGTTGTAGATAAAAGTTGTGCTACATCTATCATGTTAATTTCTTTTCTATTTGTTGTTATATTACTTTTTAGTTGAAAGAGATGTAAATTAAATTCACCGTAGGATAGTTCATTTTAGAAATAAAAGATCTATTTTCCAACCATTCTTAATGGCGTGGTGTGTCTTTATCTTTTTCTCCAATATAATCAATGGAAAAAATTGTGAGGCCAATGTCTTACATCTAGAAGGCTCAGTGTTCTACATTATACTCAATCATATACTATTAGAAAACATAGCTTAGATTCAATGTTATGTGAAGTTGTGCATTTGTAATGTTTATTTTCTTTTCTTGTTGATGAAAATTATATGTATTCATTCACATCTTCTAGACATTGTAACTTATTCACAGATCTAGTGATAATGTGAGAGTTGCCATGAAGAAAGTGAAAGCTAGTGATAAAGATGTCGCACGTCAATATTTCAAATTTTATGCAAGGCTTAATTCATTGGTGATGAAATTCATTTAAGATTAGTGAAGTATGGAGAGATACTCTCAAACTAATGCATGCTCTGTGTATTGTTTGGCATGGCTCCCTTTTAAGATTTCTATGTGTGAAAAGACCAACCAAGGATCAAGGTGGTGTATATATGTGAATTTCTCCAGCTTCAGAGCTTCTATCTTTGATGTGAAGTATAATATCAGAAAAATGTATTAGTCTTTGTTCACAAGATTAAACATAACTATACTACAGTAATGTAAACGCATAGATATTTATGTCAAATAACATTTCACAAAAATGAATGTTGTGTTTTGGAAATCGTTCAATGGTCATACTTTTGTTCAATTGTGATTTTATGCATGATGATTGGGTAAGGTATATGATTTTCACAATATGAGTTTAGAATTATGATGGTGTACTGCTCATGATTGAGTAAGAAGCTATATATTATACAGCTAAGGTAACAACAACAGCAATATCTCAAACAAAAAAGTCTAACATGTCGATGCATTTTTGGGCGGCGCCGGCGTGTGATCGACTGGAGAACTGCTGGACATGCAGTCAGGCAGAGGCGGGAGAACAACTAGCCGTGCTTTCAGGGTGGATGCACCGACCCATGCAATCAGGCTACAGGGCTGTGTGGTCTGGCTCGAGGATTAGGTAGAGGCTGGAGAACTATGGTTAGGCCATGCGGTCCGACTGTTGGGAGGCACTTGGGACTTCTGGCCGGCGTTGGGACTGCTGGACAACAAGGTGGGCATGCCTATTGGGTCAGGTGCATGATTAGAACCTGAATCGAGGGCAAATAGGGCAAACAAAGCGCCCGAGTTTGGAGCTGATGATCGAGAAACCCTAGGGAGCGGGGATTGCGGGAGAGGGGAGCCGAGTTTGGGAGCAAAAAGAAAGAGATCGACGGCCATGGCCGATAGAAAGGGAATCCCGAGTATCGGGAAAATGTGGGTCTACTGAATTCTCAAGCGCCTGCGCGTGGGAGGGGGGATTGTAAAAAAATAGCAAATTTTGTAAAAAAAACCTCCATTTACTTACATTTAATTATTACATTTAATACAAAGAGAGGATAAGTGTACCTATGTCTTATGAATTGAGTTAACTATACTTTGTTTATTAACACTTTCATAATTTGTAGTTAAATAAGGGATTTAACTACATAAAAAGTATATGTAATTAAAATAATTGTAGTTAAAGACCAATTTTTTTGTAGTGCACAGAGACTGAAGAGGAACAAAGCATGTCATCGACCAAAGGGAACTAGGTCAAAGAAGACTTTTCGATTGAAGGGAACCTTACCTCTTCATCGACTGAAGGGATTTGAAGCCCTTAGTGACCTAAGGTCATGAACAAAACATATCAACAGAAGAGGAAAACATCTCTAGCAACCAAACCACATAAAGACTTGCTGACCATTAGAATCAAAACATGGCGACTGTAGAGACATGTAAAACTCATCGACAAAGTCATGAGATTTAAGTTAGTGATCATCAAAAGAGAGAAAACCATTCACCACATGCTCAAATTGATTGATCATCACCATGAAACTGAAACATCAAGGTACAACCACATGAAGGTAAATAATGCTAAAACCCAAACTCTGATCATCAAGCAAGGAGTAAAACTATAGACATGAGAGAGGAAACCAACATTTAGCATCTACATGTAAGAACCAACACCTTCATAATAAACAACACTTTGGGTACACGAATTAGTGTTCATTAAAAGGACTTACATTAATCAAGATTACCACATACACATAAACTCTAGCTCAAGATATCATCATCATACTACTTGGAACCACATTTTAGATGTAGATTAATTGCATGCAAGATTAAGTTCAACTATAATTGAGGAGAAAGTTATATAAGTCACCTTGATTTTGAAGAATAACTTCAAAATCAAAATACTCCTAGGAAAGAGAGGAAAACCCAAACTTGATCACCACCTCATGGTCAATCTAACATTACCTCAATTAAAGAAGAACGACCCTAGGTTAAAGTATCATGAGAAATAGAGCAAAACAGTAGGTCAAAAATAAAAGGAGGAGAGGTCATCTTTAACTCAACGTAGGCACTACCATGGAGAACCATGGCTTCATCCAAGAAGAGATAAGTTCCTCAAGAAGAACCCCCATGGAAACACATGGATTTGGACAATAAAAGCAAGTGAGTAAGGGTTTCAAGAAAACAAGATCAAGCAAGAGAGATCACTAACCAAGATCAATAAACACTAAAGGATCACCAAAGAAGAGTTACTCCAACCCTAGATCACACATGCAAGGGATCAATGACCTTGATCCAAGGTTGAGATCTTTGTGACCACCAAAAATACAAGGAATGAGCTCCAAGAAAGAAGAGTGAAGGGAGAGGATGGAAAAGGATCACTTGCACTCAAAGAGAGGGGTATATATACCCAAGGGTAGGAGGGAGGTAAGGGATGTAGGGTGTCATGCCACATGTTCCACTTATCCCTCAAAACTAGGCCATGAAATTACTAATATTATGCATGAAAAAAATGTTGCTAAGACCAAAGAAATTCATTGACCTAAGTAGTCTAGGGTAGCTCATTGGTCTAAGGGAAATAAGGTCCAAAATCCAATCGGTCGAAGAAGACATAGAGACCATAGGAGATCAAACCCTACATTATTGTGGTTCATCGACCATCAAGATCACTAGGTGTACTCGGAAACGCATCGAAAGAAGACACCATGGTCGAAGCAACATCAAGGTGGTCACTGAAAACCAAAACTCAATGGTCAACACATAAGGAAAGTCAATCATCTACATAAGGCATCTAGGCAAAATCCTAATCATCAACACATGATGCAATCTCATCAAACCAAGGTGCAATAATGATATGGGGTGCTACTTTCTCTCCAACATGATGTAAAAACATGTGAGGCACAATAAGCATGTGGCAAATTTCTTTGATAGTCTTCCATCATCTTCTACCTCAAGACATGTCCATGGTTGCTTCCTTATATTGGGTTTGACCTTTTTTCTATATTTTATCTTCTCCTTTACTCTTTTTCTAAAATCATGGAAGAATGATTATGTGGAGCTTTATGAATGACAACTCATTTATTGAGTCGAGCTTTTGATATCCTCTTTGAATTGAAGCTTGTTCAAAGATTCGAAGGAGTAAATGTAGAAGTTTTTTTTGTTTTAATTAAGAAGTGGACTCTTTTTCCACTTTTTTATGGTGAGTTGTATAACAAATGAGGCATTTGTAATACTTGTATGATAGATGCAAACTTTATTCTTGCTTGTAATCTCTTTAATATTCTAAAAGATGGAAGCTTGTGCTTGTCTTTGTAAGTAAGAAAGGAATATGAATTTTCTTATTCATCATAACCACTCAAATATCTTACTTGATTCTAAATGCATACTTAGCTAGACATGTTTGTTCTTAAATTCGAACATAGATAAACAAGACCAAAAATGTGATCACTTTATGATGTTTTTAACTCTAAAATGAAGATTGTAGTTTTATAAATTTCCCTATCTAGTTTGTACCTCTTCATTATGATTTAGTGTCTTTTCCCTAGACATTATGTTGTTGCAAAATAGTTTGAAATAAAGTGTCTATGAAATGGTATCAAAATTTTGCCTATTTGGGCCTTCTTAAGCCCTACTTTTTAACGTACATCCATTAGGTTTTTACATGACATAAGAATTTTGTCTGATTATTCCTTTGTGAATTTTACACAATTTATATGCTTATGAGGTTCCTATCTGAACATAGCCTTTTTGTGTCTTTGTATACTAAATTGACCTTATAATTACCTAGATTCACCCCTTGACCTTAGTACAATCAAAAGTGTTACATACAACCAAATTAGGGTAGTTGGAATTTTGTGATCATAAGTTTTGTAACTTGTGATGTTTCGAAGGCCTGGAAAATATGTAAATATTTTGTTTTTGATTTTATATAAATTTATTGGAGTAATCACGAAGTTAGAAATTGATCTAAATAAATAAGTGCAACAGTATCAAGTATCATGCTATGTCCATAAATCTATTTCCCTCAATCATTGAGGGAAATGGTGAAGTCAATCAATCTTGAAGTAATTTGTGATTTGTGAGAAGATGCTTGGATCCATATATTAGTGAATACTAGGATGATTGGGTTTGGTAAACCCTAAAATCATTAGATCTTGATGGGATTCAATTGTGAATAATGGTTTGGTAATACATGATGGAGAGAGTAGGTGTTATTTATGTGTCGTTAGTATCTAGTTGTAGAGTCATCAGGGATGAAAAGACATACCTCTCCTTCGTATACAAGTTGAGGTCAATGATTTGTATGTTTTACATAACATGAATATTATAAATATATGAAGAACCTTGTTTATGGTTATTTTGTGGTTGATTCAGAAGTTTTATTCCAGTTTGTTTATGTACATTTTTTTGATATTCATCATTTTTTGGAATTAATCAAAGTTTTTTTTATAGCAATATTGCTCATGGAAAAGGGTTCCATAATATTTTGGTATCAATCTTAGGTTTGATGAATCTATAGGGATGTAGGATTAGGTTGTCATGTCTATTCTCACATGCTCGTCGTATCTAACTATTGGTTAGGATTATGAACATATGGAAGGACAACTTGAAAAACAAGAAGAGAGTATTTTCGTTGCTCTAGGAGGTGGTGAGAGGTAGTGGTATTGGGTTAGTCAACCTCAAACAAGGCCAGAATAACCCATCTCAACATAGTTGGACCAAAAACCAGTTGTCAATGTGGCTTTCCAAGGCATGTTTGGGTAGATTATGTCAACGGTTTGTGAATTTCCATATAAGGTACTACTCCATCTTCTAGTATACTAGCTCCAAAATTTAAATCTTTTAGTTGAAGAAAGGTATCTGAGAGGATGAAATGTGTTGGATCCATAGAGTACTCCAGTACAATAGAACCAGAAAATTCAGATTTGTGACTGACCACATTTGTGAAGACTTTATAATGATGGATATAGTGGAAGAGGACAAGATAAAACAAATAATATATATGTTGATACGAATTTATAGCAATCATTGGGCCATAGAAGAGGTGACATGACCCTATGAGGTGACATGACTCTATGAGGTGATCACATGTGTGGAGTTTAGAAAGGAGATTAAATCTTAGTTCTTTTCTAAATCTTAGATGGGAAAATAACTTAATTAAATCAGTTGCATTAAAGGATAATTATAGAAATTGAGTGTGAGACATGGTTTATGTATTCATTAAGGTTCTTTCCTCTCATGAAACCACAAAGAAGTTAATTATTTGAAGGTTCGAGAATGGATTGGTTGTTTAGTTGGAAAAATTTTGTGTCAACTATGGATTTACATGAGAGGTTTTTCACCTTCGTGGAGGTTGTGAGGAGCATATAAAGGAAAAACATGTGACATTCATGATCATGATGATAAGAGGAAACCTACATCATCTTCTGGCCAGTACTCAGGAGGTTCAAAGAGATCAAGGTTTTATGCATCATAGAAAAATCAATAGTATTAGAAGTCACATCATAGTATTGTGACATCTAAGGCAAGGGGACAATAACAATCACAATGGTCTCCAAGTAATGTTAGATCCATAGGCCTTCCATTTTAGGAGTCTATAGTTTAGGATCCATATAAGTGATAGGATCGCGTGGCCTGCATTTCTCTTCTCAGAAAAGGTGTTTCCATTGTGATAAACCATAACTCGTAAGGACATTTTGTTGATATTTGAATCAAGAGGTATCTCAATAAAAATGAGAGATTCAACATTTCTCACTAGAGTACGTTGGTAGTCATAGAGGACATGGAAAGAGTTCGCTATAAAGATTCTCAGGACTCACAAAAAGAAATCGAGGCTGAGAAAGATCACACAAGATGACTAGATACTATGCTATGGGTTATCCTAGATAGTGTTGACCATCGAGTCATGATAGGTCGGATGGAACCATTTCATTCTAACTGTTCTAAAGCTATATATGTATCTAGTCTGGTTGACCAATGTATTACACACAAATTTATCACTAAAGAGGTGATTGTGTGTGGTAATTTGCATGATAATAGCATATTTGGTCATCATTTTCTTGAAACACCTTTGGTCTGTTCTATGGTTTTGTGGAAGGTGTGCTCATCTAGTGTTCTTTTTTTCTCTAGATGCATCATTCAAGTGGACCGCAAGCCCTTTATATGCAAATATTTGATGTAATCCTCAGATGGATACCTTAGAGAAGTAAAAGGTAGTGTTGGATTTTGAATCCAAGGTTATTTAGAGCATTCCAAGGAGAAAAGAACATTCTCTGATCAATCTATTGTTGGCAGAAATAACAGATAAGTCGATGAAGGAAGGTTATGAGGCTTTCTTATCACACATGGTAGATAAACATGGTGAGGAGTACTAGTATTTATGATCTACCGGTGGTTCTTTGGTATGAGGACGTTTTTGCTAATAAGTTTCTTGGTTTTCCACCCCCTAGAGAGATTGATTATATGATCAATATGGTTCCTAGAATAAAACACAATGCACACACCTTATAGGATGGCATCTATAGAGATGAAGGATTTGAAGAAACAACTTCAAGAGTTGTCAAATAAGGGACTTATACATCTGTGCATGTCCCCTTGAGGTGTTATGGTGTTTTTGTCAAGAATAAGGATGGTTTGTTAAGGTTATGCATAGATTAGAGACAATTTATAATGGTTACATTGATGAAAAAGTATCGTTTGTTGAGGATTGGTGACTTGTTTGACCTGGTCAAGGCGATGTGGTTTTTTCAATTCTAGATCTAAGGTCAAGATATAATTGGTTGAGGATAAGGATAGAGAACATACCTAGGACAACTTTTAGGACTAGTCATTATGAGTTTGTGTTCATGCCCTTTGGGAAAACTGATGTACCAGAAACTTGTATGGATCTAATGAATAGAGTGTTTAATTGGTATGTAGATCAATTTTTAGTGTGGTCTTTGTTGATATATTACAAGGATAGGGATCAACCTGAGTATTTATATGTTTATATATAGAGTTGTTGATGATGTAAAATCCATATGTGAATTTGAACGTGTGAATTTTGATTGGCTAAGGTGTCCTTTATTGGTAATGTCATATTTAAGAATGGGTTTATGTATATCCCTAGAAGGTTTTGTCAATGCAGATGTAGGAGAAACCTAAGACACTGGTTGATGTGAATTTTTCTTAGTTTATATGGTTATTACAGACTTCTTGTTTATTACAACAGTGTTATATCCTTACATTTTACTAAACTAGTAAGAAGGAGACACCCTTTGTTAGGATAGAGAAAGGTCAATACAGTTTACAATTGTTAAAGGAAAATTTGATATCAGATCAAGTTCTAGTTTTTCCAAGAGCCTAGAAAAGGTTACATAGTATCTTACGATGTGTCAAAGAGTGTGTTCTAATGTGTATTGATGGAGGAAAAAATGCAATATCTTTTGTGTCTTGTCATCTTACAAAGCATGAAGAGAATTATGCTACACATGATATGGAGTTATCAACAATGGCCTTGTCTTTGGAAATATGTAGGCATTATCTTTATGAGGAGAAATGCCAAATCTTCAAATATCATGTGATTCATCAGTAGTGATAAAACATTTTGATAATATTATAGAGTATCATCTTAGGAAGGCAGATGTGGCAGATGATTTGTTGATAAAAAGGTCATTTTTGTATTCAATAGATCTAACACAACTTTATTCTTTTCTTGCTACAAGAGGGACATGCTAGTATCTCTTTGTTAAGGGAATGTGTATATGGAAGTTTGCTTGCTTGGGTTATTTCTATCTCAATTGCAGGTCGAAACAACATTGATATAGTAGATTGGATATGCAAAGTGGGAGGATATTATGATACATAATATCATGTCAGAGATTGAAAGTAGGAAGCATAATGGGTTCCATGAAGGTAAAGAAAGTACAATGTGCTATCACAATAGGGTCGAAGTTTATGATGTTGACTATACGAGGATGATGGTGTTTGATGATGCAAATTAGTTGATATATATGATGCTTCCTATAAGTAAAATGATGTACTAGAATCTCAAGAATTTGTATTGGCATCAAGGGTTGAAGATTCATGTGCCAGTTTATGGAAAAGTATCCAATTTGTCAACAAGTTAAGATAGGGCATCAAATGTCTATAGGATCTTTGCAACCATTTCTAGTTTCATAATGGAAGTGGGATCTTATCACCATGGACTTTTTTGTTGATCTCCCTATGACTTGTAAGGGATATGATTCCATATGGGTGGTTGTTAATCGCTTGACTAAAGTATCATTCTTTCTACAAGTCAAGACTACTTCTACGACTGAGAAGATGAGTTAGATTTATATAGATGTGATAGTTTTTGTACATGGTATTCCTAAAATGATAGTATCTAATAGATAATGTAGTTTATGAATAGGTTTTATGATCATCTAAATACATCTTTGGGCACAATGTTAAAGTTCGGTACATCATTTCATCTATACACAGATTGTCAGTCATAAAGGACCATACACACTTTTATGGATTTTTGGAGATATTGTGTAATTCAACTTTTGGGATTTAGGATACTCACCTTAGTTTCACTTACTATGCCGACACAAATAGTTATCACAAAAGTTTAGATATGGAATCATACAAGCCTTTGTACAGAAGGCATTGCAGATTGCCTCTTTGTTGGTGCAAGGTAGGTGAATTTGAAATATTAGGCCATGAGTGGATTCAACATACTATAGAGAAGACCAAAATGAAAAAAAAAAGATGAATGTAACACATAATAGGAAGAAGCTGTATGTGGATAAACATAAAAGACCATTGGAATTTTAAGTTGGAAATCATTTGCATATCAAGGTTTTGCCTTGGAAAGGTTCTCGGTGGTCTAGTAAGAGGGGAAAGTTGGCTTGTAGGTTTATAGAACCTTATCCAATCAAAAATCACACTGGGATGGTGTCATACTAGTTGGAGTTTTCACCTAAGTTGCATTGGTTGCACAATGTGCTCCATGACTCAATGATAAGGAGGTGAAATTCAGATACAAAGTAGACCATTGAACCAATTCAAGTTCGAAATGACTACTACGTCTTATGTAAAGGTTTAGTGTTGATCATGGAACATGTATATAAGTTGAGGAAGAAATATGTAGAAGTTGTGGCACCACCATGGAATAAAGGAAGACAAGTGGGAGATAGACCATGAGATGATCATAGGATTTCATGGGTGAAATATTTATTATGGATTTATTGTTGTTAGACCCTTGACCTTGATTTACCCTTGAGTCACATTTATATCTCAATTATGTTCTTGGATACCTAATTAGATATTTAGTGTAATTATGTCATTAATTGGATTGGCAATGGATGAAATTGAATGGTTAATTTATGCTCTTCAGGGTCAATGTGCAAATTCTACATTGCTTCAAGGTCCTTTTTATAATTTTCACATAAAATACTTCAGGTTGTCTTTAGCTATTTTACCTCAGTTTGGTGGTCATTTTTTTCCTTAGAAACCACACTAACATTAAATCAGTTGAAAATGGATGCTTCCAGAAGCACACCTACCAATGAGGACCTAGACTTTGCATAGCAATAAAAAATCAGTGATGTTTTTCATTAGTGATCAATGATCGCATACTAATGGAAATCATTGATGATGGCTTACGCATGAAACCTCCTTTTCCACCAACTGATAAACGTTGTGTCACCATCCACTGATGGGACACCTATTATCATGTACTGATTAAGTTTATGGTTGATGAAGTCATGGTTGTGACATCCAAAGGTGAGGCAACTTTGACCCACTCTGTTATATAATAGTGGTTACCTTAATCCCAATCCAACTTCCCAAGTGGATAGTGTTAAGGGGATTATAGCATCCATGTCTAAGTGGTTCCCACAAATCACACACGCAATAAATGCACAAAATAAATAAGATTCCATTTGATAAAAAACTAGTGTAGTTTTTATAAAATGGGTCCCATTGGCAATAAGGAAAGAAAATAAAAACATGAGGAAACTAATAAACTAAATACTAAATCCTACACACAAAAATATCCCATGTGATGCTCCGATGTGGTGTAGCATTTTTTATTTCAACATATAATGAACGAAAGAACATGTGAGAAGCTATAAGTTCTTCAGTTTATTGCATTACCTAAAATTGTGACATCTAAGAAACACTCAATGTGATTCATTAGAACACTTTTCAAAGTAGTTAAAATAATTGAGTAGTAGAATAGTATACTTTGCATGACTTATATCCAAATTAAATAATAAGCAATTCAAAACATGGTTACATTGACACATTTTTATTATGACTTTTACTATCATGATGATATCCACAATTTATAACACTGCACCGCCCCGACAAGATGGGGGAGTTCACCTAGATCCATCTCTTTCTTCACATGATGAAGTCACTATATTACACAAGCTTCATCATTTTGACATGAGGTCACATGTACCCAATATCAACATCATTATTCAAGCACTCATAATGGAACATATCATTTATATTTCAAATTTCTTTGGCAAGATATAATATAAATAATATTTCACAGGTAATGTGGTACCTTTGAAAAAAATACATAGTTAGATATGTTTTCAAGACTATGTAAATTATCTTCATTTTCACTACTCTTTTCTAAGAGGAAATATAAACCATACCTTTTTGGATTGTTTCCAGAGTAAATGATCCAAGGTAAATTAGCAATGTTTCATATCAGATCCTAGGTAAACAAGATATGGATCAAGGGTCATGATCGTGATATTAAATATCACTATTTCGTTAGTCATTGTTAGAGTTCTTAATTCCTAATTAGACCTTAAGGATAATCATTCATCAATCAACTGGCAATAATTCAAGATTTCAACATTGATTTTGATATCAAGTAATTTTCAAGGTTGATGAATGATCTTTTCCTAGGTCACTATGATGAATTAAACCTTAAGTGCATATTTGTCATCATCTAGATTATTTTTATCCATTTTATATGTCTTCATAAGATTATCTTAGTCTGACAAAGTAGCGATATAATTAGTTGTCACATTTCTCAAGGTTTTCAAAGGATCAAGGTTTGAAATAATTAAGAAAAAACATAATAATGATTGAAAACTATGATATTAGGTTTGTATATTGTTCTGGGAGCACTTTTGGGACAACTATATTTAATGAGAAATATTTATATAACAAAGCTATTAATTAGTGATCACTCTATTTCATGGGCCAAAAGTGTAAACATAGTTGCCTAGTCAAACATATCAAACTTTAAATTTGCACTAGACTTCAAGAGACGTCCTCAACTCAATATAGAGTATTTTTTGGAAATAAGGGGTCTAACACTTGGATAAGGAAACCAATAGAATAAGAATACAAGTCTTGCTTATTTTAGTGAAATCAATTGATAAGGAACAAGATAAACTAACTAAAATTGTAAATCTAATTTATTAAATATCAAATGAAATGAAGATAATAAAGGGAACTTTGATTGGGTTTCACCTATCAAACCAGCCTCAACCATGCAAAACATTTATCTTCTAACTTATATATGTCTTGACATATTTTCCAAGAAGTTGCAAAAGATATCTGCGCCTTCCTTGTAACATCCCAGGATTTGAGGCCTCGGATATAATGATCTTATAAGGAATGATTGGACTACCCATATCACCAAGGTGCACCTCCTTTTCCGGGATCCCATCTCTAAAGAACTCCATAGTTAAGCGTGCTCATCTTGGAGTAGTATTAGGATGGGTGACCAGTCGGGAAGTTGATCCTGGCTTGCACCTCAGTGAGGAAAAAGTGCGCAGTTAAGGCTAGTGGTGGTTTTTGGGGCCAGTCATCATTCCTGAAACCCTGCTAGAGCCTTGGGCAGTGGGCTCAGGTGTTACAAATGGTATCAGAGCCAATTCCCCTCCAGTAGGTGGGGCCCACATGGGCTTGGCATGCCAGTCTTGAGTCGTGCGGTCCAGGCATGTAGGAAAGGGTTGTCCATTGTTGACGTAGCCACCCTGGCACTGGTATTCCGTGATCGGGAGTTGGGTGTCCATGGGCCATTATGGGTCTGCACTGAAATGGGGAAGAGATTATGAGGCCTTATAGTTGAGCCTTGACGAGGACGTCAAGAGTCTAAGTGGGGGAGATTGTAACATCCCAGGATTTGAGGCCTCGGATATAATGATCTTATAAGGAATGATTGGACTACCCATATCACTAAGGTGCACCTCCTTTTCCGGGAGCCCATCTCTAAAGAACTCCATAGTTAAGCGTGCTCAGCTTGGAGTAGTACTAGGATGGGTGACCAGTCGGGAAGTTGATCCTGGCTTGTGCCTCAGTGAGGACAAAGTGCGCAGTTAAGGCTAGTGGTGGTTTGTGGGGCCAGTCATCATTCCTGAAACCCTGCTAGAGCCTTGGGCAGTGGGTTCAGGTGTTACATTCCTTCTCTTGAGATACAGATAGATTTCTACCTATAGGTATCTCTCTCTTGAGATGATAAGAAATATTTAAACCATAAACCCATGAATTTTTCTATAGAAATTCCTCACTCTCATGTCTTGTTACTAATACATATTCCACATCTTATTGAACTCATTTTCTTGAATAAATCCATATCAAGAATCACAAGAAGGTAGCCCACGCCACACATAAATACTAGAGTATAGAAATAAAACTATAAGAACATATGTATTGAGTAGAAGAAGGAACGGTTACATGGTTGGGAGGGCTATTATCATATTGCACATGTCTTAAATTTATAAATTCGAGAACTACCCCACAAGAATACAAGTGCTTCCACTTGGACCACTTTCTCCAATTGGAAGATGAAATTCCACCCTCGTAGGTTCTTTTACTTGGATCGGCTTTATCTCCTGAGAAGCCCAGACAAAGTAGAGAATCTCTAATGCACTTTCTGAAGAAGAAATGGTGAAGAATGGAAGTTCTTTCCTATGAAACCTCTTCTTCCTCCCTAAATTCACCCTCTTTCTACTCTACAATATTCTTTGCTCATGGAGTGTTTCAAAAACAACTAGAGATAACTTCCCACTTTGGGTGTCCTCGTATTCAAAATAAGGGGTTGTTGTTTTTTAAATTTGTAGAAAATAAATGTAATAGGTCATGTTTAGAAACAACATGATGGGTTGCTATGTATAACTGATGAGTGTCTACCTTTCCGAATGTGGACACACCATGTTTATTGAGACACCACAATGTGTCACTTGAACCTGAAGAAATCTTGAGATCAGACTGATCGAGTTGGACATGGAGTGCATTAATAAGCACACATTGTGTAGGATGGCATAGCTTGGAGACATAGCATTTGATAGAACATACAGACCATGTATGAGTAGCTACACATCATGTCTCTATGGTTCAATTGTAGGAGCAAGTATCAGGAAACTTGCACGACATGTGGTAATTAACACATGTCTTGTACTCTTCAAAATCTTCATTATCATCTCTTTCAAGAATGCAAACTCCTTAGGGATCTACCTAAAGTCATATTTGGATTGGATAAGCCCCATTTCATCATCTCCATCATGTTCTTGTGATCATAATCATGAAACAGGTAAAATAACTAAAAGGATGGAAAATCAAGCATAATGGGAGGCCAAATGGAGATCAAAACGGACTAATTTTGTGTGAAAAAGTGATCAAAAAGTATATATGAAATCTGCACATCAAGGGTTTGAAGAGTACTTTCCAACCCTAGCTATCGAGTTTCACCAATCATGATACAAAGATGAAATAGATTGCAACTTGAAATAGTAATAGTAAGAAATAGGGGTACAAGTCGATACAATGGTAGATTAAATGATCAATCTACCCACCTTTCAGTTGAATCTGATTAGGAAATCAACATCCTATAATAGGTTAGTATTTTCCAATCTCTCTCATGGCAGAACTTGAGAAAGTAGGTATCTTGACAGAAGATTGGTCACCAAGTCAAGGTTGATCATAATCATTTGGTCAATTAAACTATCTAGGTCGATGGTCTATAGACTTGTATTTGATCTCAGAGTTAGCCTTTCGACTTGTTTGTCCCCCAAATCTGGGATGCCCTCTGTCTGGTGACAATTGCTTGGTATTTATAGGAAAAGAAGGGAAGACCTGGAGTTGGTCTTGAGATTTGAAAAATATGGAAATAAATGCAGTGGACAGTGGTAAATCTAGGGAATTAATGCAAATGGAACCCAATCTATTTATCCCTTGGATAAAAAGTTACCAAAGAGATAGAGAGAAAATCTCACATTGATAATGTCCTTTTTGACTTGCACAACTTTTGTATTTGTAACTTTCCTTATTTCAATAGGACATAGAGGTTGGTCTCCATTGGTTGTTCTTTAAAAGAAATTCCAATAGTCAAACATAATAAATTGAATTATGTTTCCAAATATCACATGTGACTACACTTTGTTTCATCAATGTCTTCCTTGTTGGCCTTTGGTAACATTGGTCAAAATAGTTTTGATAAGCATTGAATTCTATAGTAGAATTGGTTAAAAATAAATTCATAATTTCCAACTTCAAAGGATTTCCATTGTTTATCTTCTTCCATGGGTCTGCACATAATCTTCTCTTTCCACTTTCTATTGTAGTCAAATATTTTCATTTATCAAAATCTTAAGGACTTTCCATGATTTCCAAACAATGTAAAACATTGTTGACAATATGTCAGTAATTGATAAGTTCAAGGAATTATCATAATTCCTCTTGTTAATATTTTTTCTAGGTGGTCTGTTCAAAATTCTGCATATATATGACACACTTTCCATTGTGGGCAAATATATTAATGAGTTTCCATACTTACCAAACCATGTAAAATTGTTGGCTTATTTCCTTTAGTCACCAAGACCACCTTGATAGGAATATAATTAAATGGACACAGATAAATTTGTATTGTCATTCCTCCAAGCAAAAATTGGATTTATTAAGCATGTGTATTTAGAAAATGACAAATTATGAAAACACTAAGATTTAAACTATTAAAGTCATATCTTGGCAAATAAAGGTAAGAAAGCTAAGGTAAACACTTAATAATATCGTTTGTATTTGGGTTTTTTCAACTAGCCCAAGCTTATAACTTTCTTGGCTTCAAGCAAGGCTCGAACTCAAAGTTCCTAAGATAATATAAAAATGAGCTTGTCCATAAAAACTAGGATAAGGAAAACAATTTTAATTCACCAGTTACCGATGACATGCTATCTCGTAATGAACCTACACCATACAAAGAAACTTGTTAATGTAAGGTCAAAGAACTACCATGCATGTTTAAGTGATTTCACTACAACAACATTCATATTTATTAAATCATATATATAAGAACCAAAGCACAGTCACTTAGGAAATTAGGAGACACAATGAGTTTTGAGTAGTGAGATGTCATTAGGAATTCTTGTAAAACCAATCCAATACAACACACCTCCCATTTATTGATTTCCTAATGAAAAAATAAAAAAATGAAGCAAACTCTAATGAATTCTGAGGTTCTAGATCTGCGTCAGGATAGTCCATGTAATGAACAACGGTCCCTATAGTTTGAGCCAGTTTCTCCAAGGAAGTGAAATGAACTCCTCATATTGTTCTCGAACCATCCCTGTTATTAGAAAAGTCACATCTATCTCTTAGGGACTCTTAAAAAACTCTCTAATGAGATGTGGATGATATTACCAGACACAACGTACCTACAATTGTGAGCACATTCATACACTTCTTAGGCATCATTCTCAGCTCTTTCAAAAAAGAAAAACCAAATCACTCATGATTTTATTCACTCTCAGGCTTTTAGTATTGCATTCCAAATACTTGGGCATGAGTTCTATATATTATTTCTTACTTTCTATATTATAAAAGTTGGAATTATGTTTGGGATTTTTGTGTTTCCAAGCCTCTTTTGCTTATTTTTTATATTTTTGACTCAATCTAATGTGGAAAACCATGAAAATCGTCCAAGTAAATAATCCTTCTTAATTAAACTCAAAACATATCATCGCTCACTCAAACCTTAGTGAAAATATTTTATTTAGTTCAAAAATATTTAGATTATTTCCAAATCCCATGAAAACTACATGAATTTTTGATCTTACACTAGCTCCAACAATCTTCCTGAACACTTAGGTTCATCACTCATAACATGTAATAGGTGAACAAGTAATTGTAAACTATAGGTAGCAACGTGTAATATTAGAATCCGTCTCCAAATGAGTAGTAAGGAGTCAATCAGATGAATGAATGTGAAGGACAAAGAAATATAATGACAATGGGGAGATTTAAGAAATTAGGGGAATTAAACCTGGAATTCATACCAACATAGTCACAATTATTGAAACTAAAAGTTACAGAAAAAATTTCTAAAAGGCAAAAAAGTAAATATTTATTCATCCATGAAAATTTAGAAACAAATATATAAGAGATTTAAGGGAATACAACCCTACCACAACAAGTTTATAATTTTGATTGTCCTCAGGAAAATCCTAAACCTAGAATAGAAGGGATGTCATGCATTGCAGTCACACGATCATCTATCTCCCAACAATAAGAAAAGGGAAGGGAGTCTTCTAATGATACTTACACTTCGACTCCTAATCCTAATTTTTAGGAGAAAGGTCACATATGGCTTGCACATTGAATTAGCCATGTATGGCAAGAATGTAAAGTGGTGGATATTTTTGAGCTTGAATAGGACAATTAGAATTGTTGACTTCATATTTGTATTGATCATGAAATGAATATCTTAGAATAACATCCTCATGATATCCTCCTAAGTACAAATTTGGGGAAATCTTAGGTGAATCACGTTGTGAATAATTCACCCCAAGATTGTCACTGATCCAGGGGGTAGGATTCTCTAATGAGTTGCAACCATGTTCTGAAAGTCTGTCAAAACATGCATCTCGCATATTGTCATCGCCCTTCAAGGGGGTGAAGTGAACGTCAAAATGTGTGAAGTTAATTTGTGGTCATCATAATTAATATCACATTCCTTAAATATGTAGTAATTGTCATCCTTGTCATCATATAAATTATTCTAGCACAAAGTAGATTGTATGTTACTAACAAAATGACAATTCTCAACATGTGAAATGTTGCTTTGGGCTGGAACAGAAAACAACATGAACTAGTCAAGTGAGTCAACAAACTGATCTGTAGGTTAATACATGGCTTCTTGATCATCAGGGGGTATGTGATGACCTCCATTACCAACTTTGATGTAATGATATTGTAAATAATCTACTAAAGATTGCATGGGATCAAATGGGTACAATGAAGGACTCTCCTGGGTAGGGGAATCCTCAGTAAAACATATGAGTGAGTACTATGGAAGATTTGAGTAAAAAATGAAATGAATTTTGCATCGGGACAACTAGTTTGGTTGTGATGGTTGAAGTCTTCACAAATGAAAAATGAGTGTGGATCTGACATCTAGACTTTGGATGTGTGAGTAAATCTCTTTTCACCAGCTTATATAATGCTTCTATTGCGGGCATGAATCCTTGTTGATTCTTGCACCATGCAATTTTTCCTCTTGATCATAGTTGAATACAGATCAACAAAATATTGGAAGTGGGATGCATGTATAACTTGAGCACTTCAATATTTTCCCATGCATTGACAATCTCTCTCATAAGATATTGGGTTAAAAACCTAACATAGGTTTTTTTTACAATAGAATCAAGAGTGGGAAACACAAAGTAGAAGAAGTTGGTGGGAGTTGATGTAGTAAAACCAAATAAAATGCATGTTTATCTATGATCTGCTAATAGTCAAGGGTATGAAAAAAGTCACGGGATAAAGTGGACAAGATGGTTTGTCTTGTTGTAGTTATATCCACAGCTTTAATCAAAACAAACAAACAAAGAAAAACAAATGGTGTAATCATGACTATGTCAAAATTAATAACATTGACAAAGTCTAAGTAGACTTTGAGTTCTTAATGTTTGGGTGATGACTTATGCCCATCAATGATGTAAAATGTTGATCGCTCTTTTTTATGGGTCAAAAGTGTAAACATAATCGTCTGAACAAAGAAATCAAACTTTAAATTTATACCCAACTTCAAGAACCATCTGCAACTCAATACAAATTTTATTGTAGTAATATGGGGTTGAACATAGGGATAAGGAAAACAACATAATTACAATGGAAACCCCTAGTTTTATTTAGTCAAATCAATTGAGTGAAGTTGGTATTCCAGTCAAGGTATGGATTAAACTAATTAAAACAATAAATATAAATTGTGAAGCATCAAACCAAATGATGATAAAAAAAGGGAAATTGGATTGGGTTTAACCAATAAAACTAGCCTCAACCATGTGAAACCTTTATCTTTTAATTTATATATGTTCCTCACATATTTTTGCCAGAAGTCATAAATGATATATACACCTTCCTTCTTGAGATCTAGGTAGATTAAATATAAAGTTATCTCTCTCTCTCTCAATATGATAATGAATAAATCAAGGATAAATGTATGACTTCTTCTACGACGACCCCTCATTTTCATGTCTTGTTACTAATCTATACTCTAGACCTTACTGAACTCATTCTCTTGATGAAATCTAGATCAAACATCACAAGAAGGTTGATAATCAAACAAGTGACACATTAAAATAAGAGTATAGGAACAAAACTATAATAACATATGTATTAAAGAGAAGAAGTAAGAATTATCTGGTTCAGAGGACCTGACGTATACTCCCAATCCAAGTTGTCGAGTTTCGCCACTCATGGTACAAAGATGAAATATATTACAATGTCAAATTGTAAGAAAGAGGGGGGATAAAATGATCGATCTACCAACCTTCTGATTGAATCTAACTAGGAGGTCAAAAGTGCAGAAGGGGTCATTGATTTCCATTCTCTCTCATGAAAAGGCTTGAACAAGTAGGCCAATTGACCCACCGATAGATGTGGCTCATCACAAAGTCTAGAGGTTGATAATCTTGCTAGGTTGATGGTCTGTAGACTTAGCTTTGATATCGGTGACAACCTTTCATCTTGTTCTTCCCTCAAATCCGACATGTCCTCTGTCTTTTGGTGGTTTCCTAGTATTTAAAGGAATAGATAAGAAGCCTTAAGTGTCTTTTGGTGGTTCCCTCAAATCCGACATGCCCTCTGTCCAGATTAAGTGTTGTTTTTTTGTGCCACGTAGGCACTAATCCCGACTAGCTCAACACAAGTCTAGTCATGTTTTGTTTGGTAGAAATCAGACTGATGGGGTCCATTTTGGGTTTCTCTATCCTCTAATCCAAACCAAGTCACAATATGGTCTTAGCTAGATTATGAAACCCAATCCACATTTGACTTTGT
Organism: Alisma plantago-aquatica; assembly: GCA_963693085.1. Classification (NCBI taxonomy): domain Eukaryota; kingdom Viridiplantae; phylum Streptophyta; class Magnoliopsida; order Alismatales; family Alismataceae; genus Alisma; species Alisma plantago-aquatica. The sequence goes on from OY856413.1 coordinate 859,761,021, forward strand.
CTTTTGTGTTATTTTGTCTTATATGCTAGATTGAAAAACACAAGTTACAATGCCAGTCCAATTTAATTTCTTACAATGGGATAAGCTATGAAACACAAATAGGATAGAATCTGGTTAAAGTAATCTAAATCTATCGACTTACCCAATTCAATTTTTAGAATCTCAATCTTGAGCCAAACATGTGCTAGAGAATGTCTTGATATTTTGAAAGTTTAGAAATAAATGCAGTTGAAAGTTGTAAAGTTGTGTAATTAATGCAGATGGGACCCAACATATATTTTCCTTGGAGAGGAAGTTTCCAAAGAGATATATAGAATATCCCACATTGATAATGTCCTTTTGGACTTGCACAACTTGTACTAGTATAAATTTCTTTGCTTCAATAGGACATAGAGGTTGGACACCATTGGTTTCTATTTAATAGAAATTCCAATAGGAAAATATAATAAATTACATTATGTTTCCAAATATCACATATGGATACACTTTTTTGCATTACTGTCTTCCTTGTTGGCTTTTGGTATCATTGGTCAAAACAATTTTGATAATCAATGAATGCCTTGGTAAAATTAATTAACAATAAATTCATGATTGACAAGTTCAAAGGATTGCCATTGTCAATCTTCTTCCATGGGTCCACGCATAGTCCTCTCTTTCCACTTTCCATTCTATTCAAACATTGCCATTTAACAATATCTTAATGACTTTCTATGATTTCCAAACAATGTACAACATTGTTTTCAATATGTTAGAGGTTGATATGTACAAGGTATTATCATAATTCATGATCTTAATATTTTCCCATGTGGTTAGTTCACATTCCACTTATATATGTTGCACTTTACACTATGGTCAAATATATTAATGAGTTTCTATGCTTTCTTAACAATGTAAAATTGTTGGCATATTTGATTTTAATCGCCATGACCACCTTGATAGGAATATAATTTAATAGAAGCATATAAATTTTGTGTTGCAGTGTTTGTAAGAAAAAATTTATATTGATTAAGTATATGTATTTAGAAAAAGGAAAAATTATGAAAACACTAAGAATTAAATAATTTAAGGAATATCATGGCTAATAAAGGTACAAATACTAAGGTAAAACACATAATAATATTTTATGAATTTAGGTGTTATCAATTAGATATTTCACAATATCAAGCCCATAGGGAAATAGTTGAGACAAAAAGGATAATGTTTTTCAAATAAAAACAAGTATTTGCAGCCTAGCTCATGGATCAAGTGAGGGATCTGACTGAGTCGATCCTCGCTTTACCCTTTTGAGCCAGGATTCATCTCATGCATCTATTAGCGAGGCAAAAAGGACAAAAATGACCATGTCCTTGAAATCAAAGCTTGAAAAACTCAGGGCATCTCGGAAAAGTAACGACTATGGTTGTTCAATCAAAAGTAGACTTGTGCCAGTGTACAGGTGAGAAGGAAAGAAGTAGAGGAAACAAGAATCGAAAATGGATCCTCGTGAGACAAAACTAGGTGCATTGTTGGTGTCTTCACAATGGCTTGGTGTAGCCAATGAGCCATGGTTTTATCAAAATTGTTAACTATCACAAAGAAAAAGAGGATGAGTTGTACGAGAAAAAAAGAAGATAGAATCAATATTATATTGTTCATGAAATGTAGTTAGTGATCTAGGTAGCTCTATGATCCCATTTGGAATTATGCTCCCATCATCAGAGTTTCCCAAAAGCAATTGATGCAGTTCATTAGAGTTGAAGTAGGTGGCATAGAGGAAGATTTTCTAGTGGAGTGCTATGAAACTTTGGAGTTCCTCCTAAAGGTTAGTGAAGCTGCATTGAAAGTCCCTAATGGAACTAATACATGGAAGTGGGAGAAGATGGTTGGTAGTGGGAGAAGAATGCTTTGGTTCAAATGCAAGAAGGTACATCTCGGTGGAGGAGTTTGGGCATATTGAAGTCAATTTTCACAAGATCTCGCGATTAAATGGAGCAACGAAGGTTTCTAAGGGTTTAAATAGAATCTTTGATTAGTGGGGATGTGCTTCATGAGGGTGTCGATGTTACTCGGTTGTAGAGTATTGGGCATTTTTAAGATATGTTACAAATATTTTTAGGTTTCACTAGATAGGGGAGAGAATTTTAAATGTAGGGAACCAAGTTATCTAGAGGGGATTAGGAGAGAGGGAGATTTGAGGATTTGAAACCTACACTACATTGTGTCAGCTTCTCCCACAACATATGGGTGGGGAAGATGATCCCTAATGTCCATCTTCCCTAGATCTAAGTATTGAACCATTCATCTTGATATATGTAGTTTTTAGGCAATCAATTGGATTTTTTGGACTATTTATTTCTATTTTATTATATCTTAGATACAAGACTCAAATTTAATGAAATTTTAATCATTGCTCCATATAAGTCCCCTCAACATATAGAAAATGTTGAGGGCCATATCACATATTCAGATCATTTAATAATTTTAGTTAACATGATTGATGAAGCTAACTTCCAATGCCACAAGGCACATATTATTCTAATTCAATCATATTCTCGAATTGATTGTCATGATTTATCACATATTCATGAAACATGAAAGTGAGGTCGAGAGTATATATTATTAAGGGAAAAAGTAATTGAACAAGAATAGTAGAAAAGTCACTTAATCACATCCTCCCCTCCTTCTAAGGAATTTTATCACAAAAATTTAGGCTTCCTTAAAGAGGTTAGGAATTATTTCTTCCATGTCTAGCTTCAACTCCGAGGTTGCATAACCACTTTCATGGTGCTTCTACAACTCCTTAACCATATTGATATTTCTATTTCTGATCTCCGTGGTACAACTATCGAGTATCATGACCGGGACTTTCTAGTATAAAAGAGTGCCATTCTATTTGATTGGCTCATAATTGAGTACATGGATTGGAACCTTCACATGTAACTTCATATTTGCCAAATGGAAAATAATGTGCACCATTCCATATTATGGAGGTAGATCCAACTTGTTACACCCCGATCTCACAATTTCCACTAATCATGAGATTAGGGTATAAATTGAGGATTTAACGTAATACAAAGATCACCCTTAACTTTTTCTTCTTTTACAAACTCTTTGTTTTCTCACATTGAACAACATAAACTAACTTTACAAGAGAATTAAACTTTTATTTCTCTAATATAATCTCAGCATTAATGGTACACATCCATACATTCATTATGTTTCTCACACTTCCATGTACATATGACATGACAATCATTTGCACTCTCTCCTATTAAGGAAACAAACATACAAAACATCATTTACAACTCTCTCTCAGATCTATACAAGGACCTAGAGTGATAGGGACCGACTAAACTTAACTATACTCAGACTTAACTCTTATGGCAGATATACTCTGATGCAATGATATCTTATTCAAGTCCATGTGATTTCCCTAAAAATTATTGAGTAAAGGGGTGAGCCTACTCGTTCAGTGAATGAGTACTTCAAAGAAATAGTCTAAAACACTAATATAATTACAGATATACTTTTGAGCAATTGATATCAATTATAAGAGTAGAAAGCTTTAGAGAGTCTAATAATTAACAGTCATAAATATGGCAGCATACTCTAAATATCTATAAGAGTGAATCAATATATGAAATACTTGATTGATCATAAAGAGAACTAATAATTTAGAAACATGCAAAGAATAATTGACAAACTATACACACTTGTTTGACCTCTCATTCATTTTATTAGGCCCTGATCATATGTAGTGTACTCTACATATGAAGACTCGTGGTGCACACTATGATCACACCGTACAAGACTTAGCGGACACACCCAGGAAATGATATAAGTCTAACTACTCTCCTGGTCTACAATAGGGAAATGGCTCTCTGGCCTAAACTGGACTCCTCCTCTAACCTGAGCACACATGTGGCGAGTCAAGCCACCTCTTGGCTTTTCTGTACTCTAGTACAACCAAGACTTCTAATTGATGTTGGACACTATAAACTATAATTTAAGGAGACTTCCACTAGGGCTTCATCCCCCGCGCCACCTGATAGCACGTTCTGACCCATGTATACTGGACGCTGCCAGGGTTAGGTCATTTCACCCCTAAGGCATAGACCTCACATAGGGGTTCTACGGTGTTCATGGCTCCTAAATCTATTATTTTATTATTCCTAGAAAGATATTTCTACATTGTACCCTTCTCTTACTTATACTTGACTCTGGCATCTCTATGGTGTTGTGTCTACTTATTTGAAGTTATAATACAACATGTATATAATTCTAATCTTGGCAGAGTAGTATATTCAAAACATTGTAATATATTGAGTAATCAACATACTGTACATGCAGGTAGACTAAAATTCCTAAATAAACAAATTTCATGTCCACTTGGCACATACACACTGGAATCGTGCATATCAACCAAAATCTTGAGTTGTGCATATCATAACTCAATTAAGAGTTAATTACTTATCATGACAAGAATTATTAATAATAACTGAGAAAAATGATATCACAATACTTGATTCATTGAACACCCTACACTTAGGGTTTCATTTAATCACCACAAATGCTACAAAGAAAGGTGTAATACATCTATCACGTACTTTTCAAATCTTTAAAACACATGATACATGGGATCTCAATACCTTATCACATTACTGGGAATTCTCATCCCTTCACACCATTATAATGATTACTAGATCTGGGTATTCAAACCCTTAGATCATCACATAGCATTGTTACCTATGTAATAGGTAACCATTACCTCTAGGTCCTTCGACCAAGGTATTCATTTCACTGGTTGTACAAGTATTCTCATGGCTCACAAGGCCATTACACATCTTGTCACCTCTCACTAGGCAACAACTTATTCACATGGCTCCCATAAAGATTTCATGTGACACAAACATTCATTAAATAAAGACTACTATCAACAAATCTTATAAAATCAATATATGTATGAAACCTTGGAACTGAGTTGAATTTGGGTTTCCATGCCATTCACTAGGATATCATGTAACAATAGTAACATTGAATAAATAAAGTCTATCATGTCAAGAAAATCCCTTTAAATGGATTTCACGATATCTATTCGCAACTATCCAACTTTCTTCGCATCTAGGGTTTCACCCTCTTTACTGAGATATCAAACAAACACTATTCACTCTGAATGAAATCCAAGATAGTATCTGACATATATGTACTATGAATTTAGATAAACAATCATTCATAACCAAGGGGATCTCGATAAGCAATTTTCTCTATTTACTTATACAGTAAATTTCAGTCATCGACAAATTCCCTATATTTCAGTTTACTCTTATAACCTCTGTGAAAACTTAGGGAATTCTCATTAGGATGTATTGAATACATTTCTAATATAAGTTTTATCATCTGAACTTCATCCAAATAGAGGAAGAATCCATTTCATATCATTTTGCAACAACTTAGAACAGATAGACAATTTAGGGTGTGTAGTCGCATACTAGCAATTAAAGATTATGAATGAATTAACAAATTTTCATGCAATATAATGTTTAAAGGAAGTTCCCACTCACCCTAAGGTGTGAAAACACCTTAAAAATGTAGCTCCTCCCAGCAAATCTCGATCTCATATCAAATCCCTAGTAATTCACCCAATTCCTCTTCCTTTCAACTCGGAAACCCTAAAAATGAGGGATTATGAAGAAAGAGTGAGAAAAGGACTTAATTTATATGATTTCTAATCCAAACTGGGGAGGGACGGAATTTTGACATCTGAGAGAATATTCACTATTAAAGTATATTCAAAGAATCTAAACTTACATGATTTTGTCTTTCCTCGGACCGCAAAACCCTAGGTCAGCAGCTCCATCAGTTTCTCCTCTCAAATCCTAACTCACCCTCTCTCTCTAGGATTTTGTTTCTCTGGAATGAATCAAGATTTATGATAGCTACTAGTGTGTTAGGTTGACCATATAGAGAAATTGAGTTGCTTCGGTCAATTGCACATTGACCCCTCACTATGCTTTCTCTTATTTCAGCTGAATTTTCTGTCATAAAAATATTACTGTAATTCATCTAATGATAAGGTCTAAACGCATCCACAAATTATGAAAATTTTACATATTGTTTAATATTTAGTTTCAGATCTATATTTAAAATTTTATATCATTGAGAGTTTCCAATAAATAACTAAAAATAAAACACTACACTGCTAAAAAGCACTCTATCAACATTTTGGTCGAAGTATAGTTCGACCGAGAACCACATTCAAAGAACACTAAAAAAATCTGATATTTTTCTTAAATATGCATGATTTATTTATCCATATCATATTCAAAATTCAATTAAATACAAATTTTTTAGAAAATATGAAAAATCATTTACCACACTGCTATCCTGATCAAATTCCATATTCATGTACTATCAAAACCCTAATTTTTTTCGATTAGGGTTTACATTTTTCAAACCCTAATTCTTCAAACTAAAATCATAGTTAGAGTTTCTTCTTAGGTTTGAAACATCGCAATTGATCTACTATCATTAATAAAGTCTAAATGATATTCAATCTAATCAAGCATGTAATTATTCAGGTAAACCCTAGTTTACCAATTCAACACAAATGTGGTCATTACAATTCTCACCCCCTTAAAACGTTTCATCCCCGAAACATAAATATGTAAGAAAAGTACTTTTAAGGTTTATTTTAAGCTTCTGATATCTTACATGTCATTGTATTTTTGTATTTCATACTTGAATGTATCTTTCAACATTAAGTCATTTGTTTCTTTTCTAATCACAACATGTTCAAATCATGACTGCTCAATGATAACAAAAAAATTCTCTATGCCACAATCAATCATAGGATAGAGAGAGAAACAACCATTTCAATATTTTCATACTCTTGAGGTGTTACCTCAACATTGATAATCTAATCCAACTATCTCAATTCATACGGCTCAATATGTACTATTGTTATGTATTACCTCTAAGTCACAAAAGAGAGTTCACCATGTTCTTTTGAATTTTACTATTGTGCTACTCAAATAGAAAAACAGTCTTGAATTGGAAGACTAGATTCAACAACAATTGTACAATAATACTCACGACATCCCCATTGCATCATGGATGCATAAGGTGAAGCATTACCATCACATTCCATATTATTCTCAAGTATGAACCCACACATAATTCAAGGTGTAACCATCGGGTTTTAGCATACTAGGGTTTCAACAACAATAAAAAAGTACTCCACGATTGTATTAGACATTCAAGGACTATTCATACCCAATTACCATCTCTTAATTTTATTAAATCTAGGTATAACAAGCTATACCTCATTAGGGTTACATATCAATACAATATGGTTATCATCCCTTCTATTCATATGAGTGAATATGTAAGACTACTTTTTCAGGGTAACCCTCCATTTGTTTTATCATCATTTGAACCATATCACCATACAAAAATTGTACAAAACTAAGATGGATTAGTGGTATGAATGACTACATCTATTAGACACCTAAAATTTACATATTTCTTATACATGTACACTGAAATCATACGTAGAACCAATTTACATCCCTTAATATACCTTCAACAAATTATACTTCTAAAAACAAATTCACATATTACTAAAAGCCATTGTTTTCTCTTATCTCTCTTCTCATTCATTACTACTTACTTTTTGCTTCTTATCTTTCTCATTTTAATCATGTAGATTAAACATCCCTAAAATTGAAACATACAAGCTAAGATTAGATTATTCATCATTCTTGATATCACTGCAAGAATTTTCTTTAATTTATATTTTGCTCATCTTGCACTTCTTCTTTTGTTCAAATCACACTTTTACATTTCAAATTTATTTCTTACCCCTTGCTCTGAATAATTTTCATATTGTTCATCAACCATTCAAATTAGCTAGAATTACTATTAGTGTTAGTTTACTTGTCATAGTGCAAATCGCATGATCTTGTTTTTATAGAGATGCTAGTATTCAAGGTCAAATCACTAGTGACAACCCTTGAACTACTACAACTCTAAACATTCTAGGGTTTGATCCTTATCAGTAGCATGACGTTTTTGTGTGTAACTTTGCTCCCTTAATTTGAAAGTCAAACTTTGGATCTCACAAGTTTTACTAAAGTCTTCCTTATCTTATCAATTGAATTTCCTTTCTCTTACTTGGCCATTCAGATAGATTACATTCTCAATTTACCCTACTAGGGTTTCATCATCGTATTGTATGTCATTATTACATTCACTAGATGCCTCCACCATGGCGGTTATGCATTAGATATGATTCATTTTCTTATCACTTCATTTCCACATTACTTTCATTAAGGAAGATATGAAAGATAATATGATTTTGAGACTTATAATTCTTATCTTCAAACATTCATTAATACAGTTCTCATATGTGGGTTTAATTAATTATCAACAAGGATACTTGACTAATTAGCACTTTCTTGAATCTCGCAACTTCTTTCTTTTATAATTTATATTACTCCACGATTTTTCAAACCTTTTCATTACTTTCCATAATCCCTTTACCATATACTGCTATTCCACATATCATCTTTAACTTCTAGTTTTCTCTTATGATCATGTTTCTTCTTTTAGGTGTATGATCATATATACCATGTTGCACATATTTTTTTTATCCTTCTGCTAATGTAAAGTTGAAATTCTAAATCCATAATCTCTCTACTAGTTTCAACTCATGTTTAATACATTACATATCCTTCATTTTAAATCAAACGGCTCATGCATGGGTCAAACTTAGTATCTCTTTTTATCAAGTTGTTACCTCTTGGATATAGTCTATCTTTATATGACTTATTCATTGGTTAAGCTACACTTTTGTTCTTCTTTTAGAAATTAGTTTGTTGTTCTATATAGACTTAGAATCCAAAGGAAGTAGGATGAATGTATTAACTTTACAATAAAGGTATACATTCCATGCTCTCAATTATATCATAACCCTCATTCCTTAATCAAGCTCATTATTTCCAACATTTCTCTTTGTTTCAACTAAGTTTCTTATCCTAGTTTTATGATTTACATGCTCATCTAGTTCTCTTCACTTTAACTTTTTTGAAGACTCTTCACTTCTATGTACTTATCGAATACTTAACTCTTTTCTTCTATTTTCCCATTGCTTTGTTGTACATAAAAACATTGTACTCGATTATATAATGCATTCCACATGATTGATTCTTACTATCTTGGCCCTTACATACTTTTCTCATATCTTTTCCATATTTCATATTTAGAGTTCATATAATACTAATGATCAAACTTAATCAGAATCTTATGTCGTGTTCCTTTATTCCCAATTAAGGGTTTCTCATATGAGGCCCCAAAGTTGGATCTCAGACATCATCTCCAACTGATTGTTAGTTATCCTAGTCTTTCCCTTATACTTCAAAATCTTAGAGTATATACATTCATACTAGAATTTGGATCTAATCTATCGATAATCTACTCTTGTTATGTTACTAATAGGAGTCATTAGATCCCAGTAATGCATCCTTCCAGCCAGACCAAGATGAACCTACAGTCATGAAGACAAGAGCTATTCAGGATTACTTAACTCCTATTCATCTCAAATGTGTGGAAGAAAACTTATCCACTTAGGAAAGCTCATTCAAAGACCATTTCTGGTCTAATTGATACAAAGAATGTAATCAATAAATGCTACAACTGCATAGTGTAAAAAAATCTTAAAGACCCATATATATTTCAAAATATTGAATATTTGAATTCAAACATATAAGACCTTTTCTATTCATCTCCAATAAAACAACAATATGAAATGAATGTTGTATCTAATTTTATAATTATGCTCTTAATTCATGTTACTTATTTTGTTTCTAACCCAAATATTTATAGGGTTTCTTTCTAGCCCATCCTTCCACTGTATACCTAGACAGGGTATACATGAAAGAATAGACAGAGTAGCTTGATACTGGTTGATCCAAGTACTCAGATATCGGGTCAGGATATCCAAATACTCAAATCCCCAGAGCTAACATCATAACATCTCCTATCTGCCACACATATGACTCTAACTTACTAACTTAATGGTCCCTGATGACTCAGCCTAAGCTCTGATACCAAAGTTGTTACACCTCGATCTCACAATTTCCACTAATCATGAGATTAGGGTATAAATTGAGGATTTAACGTAATACAAAGATCACCCTTAACTTTTTTTTTCTTTTTCAAACTCTTTGTTTTCTCGCATTGAACCACATAAACTAACTTTACAAGAGAATTAAACTTCTATTTCTCTAATATAATCTTAGCATTAATGATACACATCCATACATTCATTATGTTTCTCACACTTCCATGTACATATGACATGACAATCATTTGCATTCTCTCATATTAAGGAAACAAACATACAAAACATCATTTACAACTCTCTCTCAGATCTATACAAGGACCTAGAGTGACAGGGACCGACTGAACTTAACTATACTCAGACTTAACTCTTGCGGAAGATCTACTCTGATGCAATGATATCTTCTTCAATTCCATGTGATTTCCCTAAAAATTTTGAGTAGAGGGGTGAGCCTACTAGCTCAGTGAATGAGTAATTCAAAGAAACAATCTAAAGCACTGATATAATTACAGATATACTTTTGAGCAATTGATATCAATTATAAGAGATGAAATCTTTAGAGAGTCTAATAATTGATAATCATAAATATGGTAGGATACTCTAAATATCTATAAGAGTGAATCAATATATGAAATGCTTGATTGATCATAAAGAGAACTAATAATTCAGAAACATACAAAGAATAATTTAATAACTGTACACACCTGTTTGACCTCTCATTCATTTTATTATTCCCTGATCATATACAATGTACTCTACATATGAAGACTCGTAGTGCACTACGATCACACCGTACAAGACTTAGCAGACACAGCTGGTAAATGCTAAGTCTAACTACTCTCCTGGTCTACAATAGGGAAATGTATCTTTGGCCTAAACTGGACTCCACCTCTAACATGAGCACACAGGTAGAGAGTCAAGCCACCTCTTGGATTTTTTGTACTCTAGTGCCACCAGGACTTCTGGTTGATGTTGGACACTGCAAACTATAATTTAAGGAGTCTTAAACTAGGACTTCATCCCCCATGCCACTTGATAGCACGTTCTAACCCCCGTATACTGGATGCTGCCAGGGTTAGGTCATTTCACCCCTAAGGCGCAGACCTCACATAGGGGTTCTATGGTGTTCAGGGATCCTAAGTCTATTATTTTATTATTCCTAAAAAGCACTTTCTACATTGTACACTTCTCTTACTTATACTTGACTCTGGTATCTCTATGGTGTCGCATCTACATATTTGAAGTTATAATACAACATGTATATCATTTTAAACTTGACAGAGAAGTATATTCAAAACATTGTAATATACTGAGTAATCAACATACTATACATGCAGGCAGACTAAAATTCTTAAATAAACAGATTTCATGTCCACTTGGCACATACAAACTGGAATTGTGCATATCAACCCAAATCTTGAGTTGTGCATCTCATAACTCAATTAAGAGTTAATTACTTATCATGACAAGAATTATTATTAATAACTAAGAACATTGATATCACAATACTTGATTCATTGAACACCTGACCCTTAGGGTTGCATTTAATCACCACAAATACTACAAAGAAAGGTGTAACACATCTAACATGTACGTTTCAATTATTTAAAATGCATGATACATGGGATCTCAATCCCTTATCACATTATTGGGAATTCTCATCCCTTCACATCATTATCATGATTACTAGATTTGGGTATTCAAACCCTTAGATCATCACATAGCATTGTTACCACTGTAATAGGAAACCATTACCTCTAGGTCCTTAGACCAAGGTATTCATTTCACTGGTTGTACAAGTATTCTCATGGCTCACAAGGCCATCACATATCTTTTCACCTCTCACTAGGCAACAACTTATTCACATGGCTCCCATAATAATTTCATGCGACACAAACATTCGTTGAATAAATACTACTATCAACAAATCATATAAAATCAATATATGTATGAAACCTTGGAACTGAGTTGAATTTGGGTTTCCATGCCATTCACTAGGATATCATGCATAAATAATAACATTGAATAAATAAAGTTTATCATGTCAAGAAAGTCTCGACAAATGGATTTCACGATATCTATTTGCAAATATCCAACTTTCCTCGCATCTAGGGTTTCACCCTCTTTACTGAGATATCAAACAAACACTATTCACTTTGAATGAAATCCAAGATAGTATCTGACATATATGTACTATGAATTTAGATAAACAATCATTCGTAACCAAGGGGATCTAGATAAGCAATTTTCTCAATTTACTTATACAACAAATTTCAGTCATAGACATATTCCCTATATTTCAGTTTACTCTTATAACCTCTACAAAAACTTAGGAAATTCTCATTAGGATGTATTGTATACATTTCTAATATGATTTTATCATATAAACTTCATCCAAACAGAGAATCCATTTCATATCATTTTGCAACAACTTAGAACAAATAGACAATTCAGGGTTTGTAGTCGCATATTAGCTATTAAAGATTATGGATGAATTTTCCAATTTTCGTGCAATATACTATTTAAAGGAAGTTCCCACTCACACTAAGGTGTGAAAACACCTTAAAAACATAGCTCATCCTTGAAAATCTCGATCTCATATCAAATCCCTAGCAATTCGCCCAATTCCTCTTCCTTTCAACTCGGAAACCCTAAAAATGAGGGATTATGAAGAAAGAGTGAGAGAACGACTTGATTTGATATGATTTCAAATCCAAATACGGGAGGGACAGAATTTTGACATCTGAGTGAAGATTCACCATTAAAGCCTATGCAAAGAAGCTAAACTTACATGATTTCATCATTCCTCAGACCGCAAAACCCTAGGTCAGTAGCTCCATCAATTTCTCCTCTCAATACTAACTCTCCCTCTCTATCTAGGATTTCGTTTCTCTAGAATGAATCAAGAATTATGAGATATTCTAGTGTGTTAGGTTGACCATATATAGCAATTGAGCTGCTTGGGTCAATTGCACATTGACCCCTCACTATACTTTCTCTTATTTCAGCTGAATTGTTTGTCATAACAATATTACTGTAATTCATCTACTGATAAGGTCTAATCACATCCAAAAATTATGACAATTTTATATGTTGTTTATGATTGAGTTTCAGATCCCCAGTTAAAATTTCAGATCATTTGGAGTTATCAATAAATAACTAAAAATTAAACACTACACTACTGAAAAGCACTCTGTCAGCATTTTGTCGAAGTATAGTTCGACTGAGAACCACATTCAAAGAACACTCAAACATTCTTAAATTTTTATCCAATATGAATGATTGAGTTATACATATCATATACAAAATTCAATTAAATATAATTTTTTTAGAAAATGTGAAAAATCATTTACCACACTGATATCCTGATCAAATTCCATATTCATGTACTATCAAAACCCTAATTTTTGCCGATTAGGGTTCACATTTCTCAAACCCTAATTATTCAAACTAAAATCATAGTTAGAGTTTCTTCTTATGTTTTAAACATCCCAATTGATCTACTATAATTAATCAAGTATAAACAATGTTCAATCTAATCAAGCATGTAATCATTCAGGTAAACCCTAGTTTACCAATTAAGCACAAATGTGGTCATTACACAACTAGTATGCATATTCCCCAAAATGGCCCAAGAATATGAATGGACCAACATATCTAGGATAAGCTTCACTTTGTTCTTTGCCATAGCTTGAATTAGTTGGCTTTTATAAACATGAGGTCACCCACTAGGAATTGGGTATTCGTTCTATGTGCATCACCATATGACTTCAAACGGTCATGTGCCCCCTTCAATCTTTTCTTTATTAGGTTGTCAATATCAAAATAAAGATGTAGCTCCTCGGATGTCTAAATTTTTCTTTCACCTACTTCATCCCAATCACGCTAAGATCTACATGTCCTTCCACATAAGGCTTCAATGGATGCATGCCTATACTAGACTTATGGTTGTTGTTGTAAGATAATTCTACTAGAGGTATGTATAGGTACATTGAACCAAGATTGGATTGAAATGATTAACAAACACAAACATGAAGAAAAAAAGTTTTAGGTGAAAAAGAGAAAATGGGATCAAGATTGTACCAGACTTACAAGGAATTTGGTTCTCTAGGTGGCTCTGGAACCCTTCTTGGAATTCTCCTCTAGCATCAAAGTCACTCAAACAAAATTGATGCAACTCATTGGATTCGACACAAGTGGTGCAATGTAAGATTTGCTAATGGAGAACTATGAACCTTTTGTATCTCCTTGCAAATGTTTGGGAACATCCACCTAAGGTCCCTAATGGTGCTTATGAGAGGAATTGGAAGAAGAAAGTTGGTAATGTGAGCATAATGGTGTGATTTAGATGAACAAAGGTAGAGTTGGGTTGAGAAGTCGGGGGCATATTGGGCTCAATTATGACATGGTTTTTCTATTAAAGAGAGAAATGATGGTTTCTAAGGGTTTAAATAGGAAATATAATGAACATATATGGGTTGTGTGAGGGTATTGATGTGATCATGTCATTTAAGATTGTGAAACTTTGAGATGGTGATTGTTATAGAGATTTTAGGTTTCATTGGATAGTGGAATGAATTTTAGATTTGAGGAAACAACTTTTACCTAGAAATGATTAGAGGAAAGTAAGATTATAGGATTTTCATCCCTCCATTATTGTGTGTGGGATTTTATTGCAACAAACATGTAGGGAAAATGACTCCCCCTATATAATTCCTCCTTAGATCTGGGTCCAGATTAATTTTTTTAGGTTTAAGTAGTTTTTTATGCAATTAGGTGAGTTTTTGGAGTATTTTGTTTGTATTTTTGTACTCTTATATGCATGCCTCAAATTCTATGAAATTTAGAGTTTTGCTCAGTTTAAGTCCACTTAATATATATAAAAAGTTTGAGGTCCACATAACATATTCAGATCATTTAAATATTTGATTGAGAAACCTGATTAATTGAGCTAAATTTCATTAGGCACATATTACACACATTAAATATCATCTTCTTATATTGAGTGTCATGATTGATGAAGTATTCATGAAATAATGAATTGAAGTTGATTATTGATTATTATTAATGGGAAAAAGTAATAAAAAAAGATTGTGCAAAATATATTTCATCATGTCATTCTAAGGAGATGTAGAGAGAATGAAAAATTTGTCTTGCAAATCCTACAACTTCTTTTTTAGTTCAGTCAATTTAGCAGGAGCCATTAAATAGAGTGCAACAAATAGGTGCAACACTCGGTCCTAACTCAACAGAGATATCAATATCACAATCGGATGGTAGTTCTAGGAGTTCCTCAAGAAAAACACTAGGATACTCATAGATTGTGTCAATATTTTCTAGGTTATTCATATCAGGATTGACTAAATTTATAGTGGCTACGTAAGATTTGCTCCCTTTTATACCATAACTTGGTCTTTAATAAAGGAAATGGAAATAATTCATTCCTTCCAAGAACTACAAGAATAGGTAGATTGGGAAAAAAATGATAACTTTCCTGGCACAACAATTAACTTCAATATTGCTTCTATATTACCAACCCATCCCCAAAATAAGGTCAAAGTCTTCCATATCTAGTAGTATAAAATCAAATTCTAGATAACAACATACATAAGATATAGGGAATTTTTCAACAATATAGTTGGAGGTTTTAATTGTCCCACTGGGGTTACTTACATCAATTATGTACACTAAGTCTCACATCTCTTGATTGATAAAAGAGTCTAGACTTTTACACATGAAAATGTCACTTGACCCAGAGTCAAAAAGAGTAACTTTAGAATGGTCAAAGAGTCTAATCATACTTATACATACATGTATATATGATTAAAGGTGTTTTCACAAGAAATTTATGATAAAGGCATTATGGAAATAATCTCCAATTGAAAAGTACCTTCTATCATCTTGTTCCCATTGGCATTTTCCTAATTCACATTTTGTGAAAAGACAAGGGCCATCATTTGGTGGCCCTATTTGTCCCAAAATGGAAGATGAAGAGGGAAATTATCTCTAAAATGCCCTTTCTATTTATAGTATTGAAAAACTAGTGTTAGGTAATTGTACTACCCATAGGGTTGATTACCACAATCATGGTATCAAGGAATGTTGGAATTCTAACCTTGCCCTCTATTTGGGCCTGAATTTAAATTTTTAGTAGGGTTTGTTTGTAGTTATGGTTTTATTCCTGGTTGATTTCCTACGTGGGAGGATTTCAACATTTGTATCAATTTCTCTACTTATCATGATTATTATTATGGAGTTTTCCTATTTAATTAGGCTTTGTAGGCAGATCATCACTTAGCCCTCGGTAGGCTAGGCTAGGTGGTTTTCTCTGTCCCATCCCTAGGGTTCTCTCCATTGACAAGGCATGGTCATAGGAATCCTAAAAAATTGTAGTTTTGGATGATGAAACAAAATCATTTAGGGTTAAAAGGAACCCATTAATGTAACACTCTACATTCTCCTATTAAGTGAGGTTTGTGAAAAGACACTCTAGGAGATGCAACTGATGGCTATACCTAGCTTCAGAGTTGCTACCATGGGTAAGGGAAATTTTTTTTTATTTCTCTTTTCTTTCAGAAGTAGGTAGGAAATGGGTAGTAAAATTGATTTGATGGTTTCCTAGAGTTTGAAGCTATACCTAGCTTCAGAGTTACTACCACGGTTAAGGGAAAAATATTTTTATTTCTCTTTTCTTTCAAAAGTAGGTAGGAAATGGGTAGTAAAAATGGATTTGAAGATTTCCCCCAATTTATAGGTATTAAATGTTGTGAATGACTATAGTTTTCCCACCACATTATGCCCTCCCCTTTCAATTGGTAGGTAGAAAAAGGCACATTATACTATTTAGCACACCTCAAACCCTAATGGTGTTGTCCATGTACACTAGCCAATAATTGGCCTTATCTAGGAAATCTCTTGTATCCTTCCCATAGATAGATTCCGGGTCAAGTCATAGAAAATCCTAGATGGTGATGTGTTGTGGGTTATTGGTAGGTACTAGTAAATTTGTGTAGACTTCCAGGTCATGCATGGCATCTATAAGAACTTTATTATGTTATTCACAATTTATCATATTAATGGACTTATTGATAGAATCAAGCTCTTCCTCATCCACCCTAGGCCTCTTTCCCTTATCCTTCTTTTTGGTTCCAGAAGGTCCTCATCCATCCTTACTATATTTGGTTTTTAGGCCATTTGAAAAGATATAGTTCCTCCAGGTTTTTCATGTTATAGTTTCAAGTAAAAAATGTATATGGCAATATTAATTTTTTTTCCAATTCTTTGAGTTAACTTAATTATTTTGTTTTCCAATCCTTAGGCTACTAATAGTAGAAATAGAGTACATATAAAGTCAACACTCCCTAAATATAGAGACACGATGAGAAGTTACCCTACTTCTTTATAATATGTGGCTTAGTGTAGTCCTTAAAGTAGAATGAAACTCTAGAATACTCTCTAGGGTCAAAGGAGATTTCTTTGTACCATGTTTTGGTCCACTAAGGCTAGGTGGAGTGAGAAAACTCAATCACTATATCTATACATATAATAGGAAATAGTGTTAGAACCCCTATTGCTCCTTTCTAGACACCTTAGATTCACCATAATAAACATTATGGTTTCCTTGGTTCAAGATATAAGGAAAATTATTTGATTAATGCATAATGAAGTGTTTGATTGCTCTCATACCAACTGGTAGACATCACATTGAAATAACATTCCAATTTATTTAAAATTGAACCCTAATATCTTTTAAATTGGGCTTGTAGGTAGAAAGAAAAAAAATAGCAAGATGATAAAACTAGTAAACTAAATACTACTTTACAAAATTTTCCCATGTGATGTTCTTATGTGTTGTAGCATTCTTTATTTCAGCAGATAATGAACAGAATTGAATATTAGAATGTAGATACTCTTCAATTTCTTGCATGACCTTAAATAACAAAAATCAACCCACGATAAATATACCACTAAAGTAGCTTAAACAATTTAGTAATAGATAGTATACTTGGCAGAAATTATATTCAAAATGAATACCAAACAATTCCATACTTGATCTCTTCAACAAGATTTTTGTTACATGTTTCCCAATATGATGATGTATAACAATTTATAAAGATCCATTGCCTCAACAAGATGGGGAAAGTCACCTTGCTCCATATCTCCCTTGAAAGGAGGATGTCACAATTTTGTACAAGTCCATCACTCCAACATGAGAAGGTCACTTGTACCCAATATCTGCATCTTTATTCAGGAAGTCATAATGGGAATATCAATTATGTTTCAGTTTTATTTAGCGAGATATAAAATAGGTGTTGGTGGTATTTTTGATTATTTATTTTCCCTTATTTTAGTTAATTGGTCTTACTCTCCTCAAGACCTTTAGCATTAGTCTATCTTATGTTCGGTTGTGTCTTTGATACATCATACCTTGATACAAGGCTATATATATGTATATATATGTATATATATATATATCTTTGTAATCTTAATTCTCATAATAATAATTTCTCTTCACATGTTATCAAGAACTACTATCAAGTTTTAAAAAAAAAAGCCTATTTCTCTCTCAGTATTGTTCTTCTTATCTTTTCCACTCCCTTCCTCCACTCTCACCCCACGATTGCCCACCCACCCACACCCACCTACCCTTTCCTGCTCAAAGCTGGAACCCCAATGATGAGCAGCCATAGTAGAGTGTGTTGCTCTCCACCACAGTCGGTTGTTGGGTGTGCGACTGGAAGTTGTGCTCTAGCATGTTGCCGCTTCTAGTGGGGAAATTTCCTGAGATGGTACCCTTCATCTTGCTTCCCGTCTAGGGGTATTTGTAACCCTATTTTCTTGATCTTAGATAGGGAAGACCGACCCTTTGGGAGTTGTACCCATGGCCCCTTGATTGGGTGCTTTCTGGTGTAGGAATCTGACTGGTAGTCCTCCTCATCACCATCACTGACCAAATATGACTGGTGGCTCATTGGTCTAGGTACGGTAAGGATCTATTGCTTAAAATAATGTTTTATCAACATTTTTCTGCTTTTTTTATTAATTTACTCCCCATGTATTTTTCCTATGTACATGGGTGAGAGCTAATCATTGTTAAAGATCTCTTATCTACTTCCTATTTAGTGTTTTTTTTCCTATGATGATGCATAAAATTGTGCTTCATTCCATCTTTATCTTCTCACTGTGCATCTACTAGTGATTTCTCATATCCATCATTGTCCTATCGGTGTGCTATTATTATATATTTATCCACAGTTGTTCTATCAGTGTGCTTCTTTGATATCTTTCACCACTGACATCCTATTGGTATGACTTTTTCATCCTATCTAAAAAATCATCTCATACCGTTCCCTATGATGACAATTCTCCATAAGCAAGTTTAATGGAGATAATTACCTGCTTGGGATGATTTCTATCGAAACCATCCTGGAGTCCATAGAGAAGGTGAAATTCATTGAAGTACCTATTCAGAATACCCCTGAATGGAAACATGGAAATAATAAAGTCAAAAAATGTTTATGGAACAACAGGAAACCCTCTATTACCTCCAAGTACATGTTTTTGCAAAAGAACTATGGGACTCTATCCATCACCATTGAACTCCAGGATAAATTGTTTTCTAAAAATAAGGGTGATTGGACCCTTGATGAATACTTTGATTCTACTATCCATTTGTCTCAACATCTTGACTATTTTCAGCCCAACGCTTCTAAGAATAAACCAAAGAGAGGGCTAATCTTGTCACAGCCAAGTTTCCCAAAGGCCTTCATCCAGCCTATGCATCAGTCTACATCATTATCTTGGTTGATGACTCCTTTCTCTCTGGAAGATGTCTTCTCTCGTCTCTAGCAGTGCAATGTCCACCACTTGACTTGTACTCCACCAAATTTTCAACTTATGATCCATGTCGTCACCCATGGACAAGTATGTGGCCATGGGGAAAGTCCCCCTAGGACACAATGTACTTTCAATAAAAAGTTATGCCATCTAGAGGAAAAGTGATATCAAAAGCATGGTCATCCCGAAGGGATTGGTCATAACACGAGGACTACCCATGTTGCCCAAGGATCAAACAATTAGTCTATTACCATCTCTTTTGCTAAGTATGAGCAACTTATGTAGGCCTCTCAATGGGCTACTCCACAATCCACGTGATCTGGGGATTTTGTGAACATGCAATCTATTGTGACATCTTAGGCGCATCTTGCCTCCAACTAAGGCAATGTTGGGACCTCTAGCAGGAATCCAACTCTCCTTGGATTTTTGACTCTAGGGCCACCCAACATATGACTGGTCTGAGACACCTTTCCTCTATTGAACCTCATATTCCTACGTCACCTTTCACTCAGGAAGATGGGTCCATTAAATTGGTTCAATGATGTTGTAGTGCTAAGTCTTAGCTAGTCTCAAACATCAACCTATTCATTGCATTCCTCATTTTCCCTTTAATATATTGTATGTTTCTAGTTCATCGATGCCTTTACTTGAAATGTCACCTTTGGTAGTCATGGTTTTGTGATGCATAATTCTCATACTTTTTGAATGATTGGTTTGGGTTCTAGATCCAGTGACCTTTATTATTTTGGTTATATTATTTTGTTTTTAGTTTTTCATGCGATCACACCTCTTCATCTACATCAATGTTATG
The DNA here is from genome assembly GCA_963693085.1 of Alisma plantago-aquatica. Taxonomy (NCBI): domain Eukaryota; kingdom Viridiplantae; phylum Streptophyta; class Magnoliopsida; order Alismatales; family Alismataceae; genus Alisma; species Alisma plantago-aquatica. The sequence goes on from OY856413.1 coordinate 859,781,768, forward strand.
GTCATCCTTCTCTTGAGAAGTTGAAGCACCTAGAGCCCTCTTTATTTAGTTTAGAAAGTCTTCCATGTGACTCATGTGAGTCTGAGAAGAATGATAGGAGTTTGTTCCCTATAATAACTAGTCTTTGTTCTAAAGTTACCTTTGATGTTATTCATAGTGATATTTGTGGTCCCTTTCAAACAACAAATTTTAATCAATTCCATTATATAGTTACCTTTGTTGATTATTTCTCTCACATGATATGGTTACATCTATTTAAAATTGTGATGAAATGATTGATTTTTTTCAAAATTTTCATAAAATGGTTTCAACACAACTTAATAAATCTATTAAAATTTTTTGGACCCAACAATGCTTTGGAATATGTTTTGGTTCATGCATCTTATTTTTTTTTCTAAAATTGAAACCATCCATTGACGTTTCTATGCTCACACCCCATAACAAAATGGGGTGGATGAAAGAAAGAATCTTAATTTATTGCATATCTCTTGTTCTCTTATGTGTGGGGTGGGGAGGGGGAATTACCTAAACCTTATTGGACTGAAACTATTCTCGCAACCATCTACCTTATCAATCAACAAAATCCTTATGTTATTTGGAACAAGACCCCATTTTTGTTATTTTTTCCATGCAAACGAATTTCCATTTTCCATCCTTTCTTAATCGGGGGTTATTGAAAAGTGAGGTTGTTACATCTTCTTAGCCTTGCCTTTTCCCTTGGACCTCCCTCTACCTTTGTTGATTATCCTCATAGACTTGGGCTTGTCTTTCTTCATTTGTGCTTTATATGTTATAAAAATGCCAAGTAATCCTGACAATAGCGAGTCAAAATTATTCACGTTGTAGCTCATGGAAAACTAGTTGTATGATTTTGGTAGTGACTGCAAAATGGCATCTATGGCCAACTCTTGGCATAAGGGAAATCCCATTCTAGCAAGGTTCTCCACATACCCAATAATCTTGAGCACATAGCGATCTACTAGATCTCCTTATTTCATGTTGCACTTGAACAATGCCTCGGAAATGTCACACCTCTCTTATCTTTCTTGATCTTGGTACATGTTCTAAAGATGTGTTGTCATCTCAATAATATCTATGTTCTCATGTTGTCTCTAAGACTCATTGTTCATTCAACACAGAACTAGGCACTTGACATCTACAACATCTTTAGAGTACTTCTTGTAAGCATCCCTATCAACCTTAGGTGTAGTGGGAGCAGGTTGATCTGGCTATAGTGTCTCCAGGACATAGAGCTTGCACTCTTGTGTGATAATGATTCTCCATGTCTTGAACTAGTCATGAAAATTATTCTCATTCAACTTGGCCATCTCAAAGGACTGATCGTAAGGAAAATATGTTATTGGTTGCCATTTATTTCTACAAGAAAAAATTTCAATTTGTCAAAAAACACTTTTTATTTGTTTTCATTAAAATAAAATTGGACAGTGTTTAATTAGTACTTTAAGTAATTGTCACTCCCACTATTTTGTTTAAATTGATAGCCATCGCATATCAATTCAGAAGATTGTAGGGTGAAACCTTCTAGTAAGTCAAGATCCAAAACAATTGAAGTATTACCTGGCCAATGTCAGCGTCTGTAACCAATTATAAGGTACACAATTTTTTCCAATTGTGTCTTATACAATTATTGGATAGATGGTATGCGCAACTCTTTTCCAATTGCATCTTATACAACTCTTGGATATATGGAATGTGCAACTCTTTGCCATAGTCATATTCATACTTCTAGGCACTTAATATCATTAAGGTCACCTAGTTAAGTCTGACCTAAAAGCCAACATGATAGTAATGCACCCTACTTGACAGACCCACGTAACTACCATCACACTTCTACGAGATGGAAAAGGCATCATGCTTGGAATGTCCACACTTGGTCGATCAAACTATTCATGCTTGTTGCTTATGGAAAGCATCTAAGACTTAATATGTTTGATTGAGGCTTTTTGTAGTTATATAAATACATATACATATACAATCACTACATACTTATAGTACATATAGTATACATGCTACAACCACAAATGAAAATCATGCAATTATAAAACACAACTGATGGTTATGGCCATACTAATGTAATTCCTTAGACCCATAAGGAATTACTACCAACTAAGGTTCACATCACATGTAGCAATGTGTTGCTGACGAGGATTTGTGTTGGAACCAGTCTGGGTCGATTGATTCAACCCTTGAGTTGATCGGTTGGTCTCCTAGTCAATTGGTTGGTCACATAGATTGGTCAGTTGTGTTCTAGTTCAAGTGACTTCTAGACTCCTCCATTCGATTGGTTGGGCCACCAGTCGATCGGTTGGGCTACTAGTCATTTAGTCAGCTCATCCTGTCATCTAACCTCCTCAATCCTCTAGTCGATCAGTTCGACTTCTGAAAAAGTCAATTGGTATGGAGCAAAACATATTTTTTACCATAACAAAAGGAAACTATCATGTTCCTTTTGAACATATTACATAGTAATAGGGAAACCTCGAGTTACATTCGAAGGGACAATCGAAAGGAAAGAACTAATACTTTTACATATGGGAAAGGAGAAAGAGGCTTAGTATACAAATTGAGATATAAATAGGAATAACAACCATCAAACCAAGAAAAAAGGTCTAGGGATTTATTGGCTTTAACCATGCTTAAATCTGCCATCAATACAAACATTTAGGGTGACACATGTAATTTTCATATATATCATGTGATATATATATATATATTAGTTGGGATTGTATTTGGTATTTAACTAGATATTCACATTAATCATTTTAAATATTCACATCATATGTAATAAAATAAATGATAAAATAGAAATCCAATCATATCAATTAAATCTCAAAGAATAAGTAAATTGGTGTGGCTCTGATACCACTTTAGGAAAATATGACATAAAATATGGCAGCAGAAATAAAAAAAATATTATCATATTCCACTTAAATATCAGATTGTGTCAACAACTATAAATAAGGAAGAAAAGGTTGTAAGGCATATACCTGGTCCTGGAGCAAGTCCAGCAACAATGCTTGTTACAGTGTGCCTTTTTGACAAGTTGTGGTGACGACCTCCCAGTTGATCATCAGAGACAGTGGTTGATGACATCCTCCTTAGAGGGTGGCAAAGGCCTCCTCACCTCTTTAGTAGTCCATGTGGACTAATGGAAAAATATTGTCAATCTTTTTGAAAAGACAAGAAGGAGTTATCTCTTCTAGTCAACGTGCTAGCATCAACTTGCTCTCCCTTGTTGCCACTCCATTAATGTACTTCCCTTTGACGGGTAGTACTTGATCGGGTTCTAATGTTATTGCAACTGTGAGAAGACAACAATTGTTAGAGCTTATTATTGTGCCTCTGAAAGGCCTCCATTATCCTTTTACTTATAAGAGGGTTAGGGTGAGGATTTCTAGATGCTGAGGGCGTCAAAAAATAGATTTTTATGAATTATCTGAAACTTATGAACCATGAATCAATTGATTCACACCTGAACCGGTCGGTTCATATTTGAGTTGGTCGTTTCAACCCTTGAAACCATTGTTTCACTATGTTTCCTATTCACAATTATATTGTCCTTTAATATTTAATTGATGCACAACATGACTTCAAAATCAATCCTTGATCCAATTATATTAATCAACCAAACGGTCCATTCACAACCTAAACTGGTCAATTTGGACATTTGAGCCAATCGTTCACTTGCTTAACTGAAGTGTTGATTTCCAATCTTGTTTAAATCTAATATTTAACACTTTAGTAATCAAGTTTAAACCACATCCATGAGTAAACTCCTATTCCATGTGCATCCTATGCACCGGACACTATAGGTCCCAAGATACATTGGCAGTGAATGTCCATAACTAATTTATGATATCACAATCAATGAGTGGTATCTATCAAAATATCATTGATACCCAAGTAATTGGAAATTTGGAGAATAACTTCAACCTAAAATATGTTATTAGTGTTACAATGATCGTATAGTTCTTTAAGGAGTGGGATCCTAGTGGGGAACCACTCCATACTAAAATTTTGAACAATAGAACCTCCAGTCCAAACACACCTAAAGATATGTTGGAGTGAGTGTAAAATTTTCAAATCTTATTTATGGTATACAAAACTACCGAAGTGTAGCAGTAGAATCAAAACATTGACTATATTCAATTTCTCATAAGGTTACAAAAGAAGATCGTAAACTTACATGTAAAGGTACATCATAAGAATCCATGTAGAGGGAAATCTAAACCACATCAAGATTGTCTCCAAGCTTTAACTCCTTAATCTAGGTCCATAAATGTATGCCATGTCCTCCACATCCTTCACCTAGGGTTCGAAGCATACCCCATCAAGAAGATAAGAATGGAAGACATCAGCAAAGGCTAGTATGTGCATACTAAAAAGTAAAAATTGAGCAATACATGAAATAAAGGACAACAAATTATGAAAGCTTCCCATAGAAAACAAAAGTACCACCCATGTGGGTAACAAGAGAAAAGAATTACAATAAAGAAGATACTTTCCATTAAAATCAAATAAAATATCATGCCTTATATACATCCACTACCATGGTGGGAAATGAAGCATAATAAGAGAAAGTAGGGCACATACCCCACAATCATCATCAATATCATGCATGCATGTGAGATAAGCATAACACTAGAACAATATAAAGGCAAAGGCGGCCAAGGCTTGACATCCTTGAAACCTGATAGAGAATGATGCACCACCAAACTCCCAATATATAATGTTGAGCCAAGGCTTCACATACTTGAAACTCGAGTATGGGGCACCACCACCTCCATCCCAAAAATAGGGGCACGTGCCTAAAAACCAATGCAATTACACTACTCTAGTGTTACTAAATCCCATATCATGTAAAATGTAGAGGAAAGTAAAATTGTATAGTCATATTAAACAAAAGTTTCTATCACACTAATGGACAACCTAAACAAATAAACATCCACCTTAAAGTGGGCACATATCATCAAATAAGTCCTACATGCACCAAGGCATAAGAAAAAGAGTCCAAAAGAATATTCATGATCACAAGATCAATAACAAATAAGGTAGTTTACATGAACCATGATTTTCAAAAGAAAAGACATTATGTATAGGCTAATGTCCATAGGAGCAAGAGAAAGAATAAACATAGGTGCATTGCTCAGCATAGAAAAATAGGGGATACAATATACCTTAAACCAGGGTCCTAGAAACTCTCTTCACCAAACTAATTGTTTCTAAGATCAACCTTGCCAAAATACAAATTGTTCACATGCATTAGGGTTTGAGATTCATATATATGTAATGTAACCCTAATGCTAGACCTTTCTACAAAATTCAGATATTAGACTCCAAAACTAAACCAATCGACTTACTAGGTTTTTTTAATTAAGAAAACATATTTATTTACTAAATTTGGAGTTCATATGGGTTAGTTACAAATTTTAGGGCTTTTTATATTATTAATTAGATCCTTATAATCCATCTTTGAAAACATGGAAATCAGTCTTTGAAATTATTTTTATTAGAAAGAAAACATTTTTTCCAATTACAAAATATATTTTATTCTAATTTTAGGAAAAGCAAATTAAAAGATAGGAATTTTACAAGATGAACCAATCACAAAATTAGAAAAAGCCAAATCAGTAGGGAATTTGCAAGAGAGGAAGAGACGTCAGATGGGCAAGGAGAAACTTATCCGAGAATTTGGGGAAAAACTTCATTCGTCATTCCTTTGTGAAACTAACTAACTAATCATGAAGAACAAGTGCTAGAGTTGTTTACCTAAAGTCCAATTATGCTCTTAAAATAAATATGACGACAGGGAGCAGTGCCGTAAACTAACCAAGAACCACATTCGGCTTTTGGGGGAAACAACTATGAAAGGAGAAATCAAAGCACGACCACCAGAAGCCACACACTCAAAAAAGAATGAAATTGGGATGAGAGAAGATTCACAAAATAACTAAGGAAGACCGGGGTAGTGGTATTTATAAGTGGGGGTGTGTGATAAGTTGTTTCAGAAGACTTGAAGAACAATTTGAAGCGTTTCTTGAATTCTCCATGTTAGGATACACATATGGTATGTATAGATGTGGAATTCAATTTTCATTTCAACACAATTTATTTCGTGAAAGTTTGTCAAGAAATGAGGATGTTATGCTCAAAATACCGGACCTTGGTCCGCGATTACTATTTATCCGGGTTGGTGTTTCCTAATCTGAATTTCGTAAAGTGTTGATTAAATTATTTTCCTTTTTCTCTCTCTTCAATTGAAGGTACAAACAAGGTTCAAATTAAATAAAATTTGATACCTATCTTATTTAGAACATGTAGAATCTGATTTTTACATTAGTTTTCCCTTTTTCTATACTTTTGCAATTTTATTTAATGCTTTTAAAGTAAATCACATTTTCTCTTTCCTAATGCATTAGGGACGTCTAGAATTATCCAAAACTTGTGAAACTTCACCCACAAGTCATATTTAATGTGTTGGATACAAATTGGCCATCAATTTCACATGTTGGAGGTGTTTGTATAATTAATTAATATTTTGAAAGTTCTACACAATTTCTCTCTCTTGATTTCACCTTTTAAGCAAACTTTTTCCAAATTGGATGAAAAATCACTCAAAGGATATATTCATTATGTAGATTACGAATAGAAGATTATTTTCCTCTTTTGGTGACATTTATTATTTTACTTGATATTTTGAGGAAAGCTTAGATCTTCTCCCTCCAAAAAGAATTAAATTAATTATTATTATGTGAAAAATGTGAAACTTGACTCCCAAGGCAATTGGGACCCAAGGAACATGATTTTTAACTTACATTTCACTTTTTTGGGTTCCATTAATGATTTATGACTAAATTAATATTTGTGGTCATTATTATCATATTATTTCATTATTATCACTCTTGCTCATTCAGTTATGTTCCACATCTTAATATTATCACAAAAAAATTTATGTGTGACTATTTGCCCGAACTTTTATATAATTCATTATTATCTCATGAGACATACTTTATGTGTCTATTATTAATTTGAGATTAATGTGAGAACATTGGGTTACATTAGGGTGATTTTTGCATGCATTAGCTTATAAGGGTTATACTAAACATCTTCTAGATCTATCCCCAACCTTGTTTGGCTAAATCCAAAAGGTCAAATTTCTAGGGTATGATTCAAGATCTGGGTTTTTATAGCACTCCACCCCTTAAAAGGATTTCGTCCTCGAAATCTATAGATCCAAACATCAACAACCAACTACTCTCCACCCCTTCAAAGGTTTAACCTAACAAGTCAAACTAAACAACATTTAGGACCACCCACATATCTTTTAGTTGTGAGAGTTTTAGAAATTTATGTTGCTCATGTATCTAACTAATAGTCACACCATCTAAGGTTGAGTTTTATGTCCTTGTGTCTCTAACCTAATAACCCTACATAATCATCCAAGAGTCATAGGGTAGGTCAACTACACCTTTATAACAATCCTAGTCACAACTCCAAAGTCAAAACTAGGGTTAGCACTAGGTTTAGGGTTTCACCACCAAAAGCACTAGGTAGTAAAAGTGAAAATATATTTTTCCTCAAAAAATCTTGCAATATGAAACAAAGATGAGCTCAAAATCAATGCAGATACCAAGTTACAATATATCCATAACAAGATCTCCTTATCCTACCACCAACTCATAACAAAATAGCATCCTCAAGTCAAATCTCATAGCATAAAGAGACACAAATCATACTCAATCTACATGGTAGGGTAAGATCATATAAAAACTTATCTCAAAAGAGTGCACCTAGGCAATTCGAGGGAAAACATCTCATCTAAAGGATGACTATGCATGGAAAATGTTCTAACTAGGGAGATAAAATTGAAATAGTCAGATTTCAACTACCATGGGCTCAGATACCATGCTTTAAGAAGTGGGATCCCAGAGGGGAACCACTCCCTACTAAAAATTTGAACAATAGAACCACCAGTCCAAATACACCTAAAAGATATGTTGGAGTGGGTGTAAAATTTTCAAATCTTATTTATGGTATAAAAAACCACCACAGTGTAGCAGTGGAATAAAAGCATTGACTATATTCAATTTCTCATAAGGTTACAAAAGAACGTCTTAAACTTACATGTAAAGGTACATCATAAGGATTCATATAGAGGGAAATCTAAGCCACATAAAGATTGTCTCCAAGCTTTAACTCCTTAAGCTGGCCCATAACTTTATGCCATGTCCTCCACATCCTTCACCTAGGGTTGGAAGCATACCCCAGCAAGAAGAGAAAAATGGAAGACATCGGAAAAGGATGGTATGTGCCTACTAAAATATTAAATTGAGAAATATATGAAATAAAGGACAACAAATTATGAAAGCTTCCCGTAGAAAAAAAAGTACCACCCAAGTGGGTATCAAGAGAAAAGAATTACAATAAAGAAGATACTTGCCATTAAAATCAAATAAAAGATTGTTCCTTATATACATCCACTACCATGGTGGGAAATGAATCACAATAAGAGAAAGTAGGGCACACACCCCACAATCATAATCAATATCCTACATGCATGTTAGTTAACCATAACACTAGAACAATATAAAGACAAAGGCGGTCAAGGCTTCACATCCTTGAAACCTGATAGAGAATGACGCACTGCCAAACTCCCAATATATAAAGTTCAACCAAGGCTTCACATCCTTGAAACCCAGGTATGGGGAACCACCACCTCCATCCCAAAAATAGGGGCACACACCCAAAAACCAATGCAATTACACTACTCCAGTTCTACTGAATCACATAGCATGTAAAATGTAGAGGTAAGTAAAAATGGATAGTCAGATTAAACAAAAGTTGCCAACATACTAATGTACAACCTAAACATATAAAAATCAACCTTAAAGTGGACACATATCATCAAATAGGTCGTACATGCACCAAGGCATAAGAAAAAGAGTCCAAAATAATATCCATGATCACAAGATCAATAACAAATAAGGTAGTTCTCATGAACCATGATTTTCAAAAGAAAAGACATTGTGTATAGGCTAATGTCCATAGGACCAAGAGAAAGAATAAACATAGGTAAATTGCTCAACATAGAAAATAGGGGATACAACATTCCTTAAACCAGAGTCCTAGAAACTCTCTTCACCAAACTAATTGTTTATGATATCAACCTTTCCTAAATACAAATTGTTCACATGTATTAACGTTTGAGGTAATATATATGTAATATAACCCTAATTCTAAACCTTTCTACAAAACATCGGAGCTTGGAATCCAAACCTAAACCATTTGACTTATTAGCTATTTTTTATTAAGGAAACATATTTATTTACTAAATTTGGAGTTTATATGGTTTAGTTACCAATATTAGGGTTTTTATATTTATTAATTAGATCCTTAAAATCCATCATTGAAAACATGGAAATCAGGCTTTGAAACTATTTTTATTAGAAAGAACACATTTTTTATGATTCCAAAACATATTTTTTTCTAATTTTTTGACAAGCGAATTAAAAGATATGAATTTTACAAGATGAACAAATCACAAAATTAGAAAAAGCCAAATGAGTAGGGAATTTGCGAGAGAGGAAGAGAGATCGGATGGTTAAGGAGAAACCTATCTGAGAATTTAGAGAAAAACTTTGTTCGCCATTTGTTTGTGAAACTAACTAACCGATCATGAAGAACAAGTGCCATAGTTGTTTATCTAAGGTCCAATGATGCTAAAAAAATAAATATGACGTCGGGGAGCAGTGCCGCAAACTAACCAAGAACCACGTTCGACTTTTGGGTAAAATGATGATGCAAGGTGAAATCAAAGTACGACCACCAACAACCACAAGCTCAAGAAAGAATGAAATCAGGATGAGAGGAGGTTCAAAAAATAATCGAGGAAGACCGGGGAAGAGGTATTTATAAGTGGGGGTGTGTGAGAAGTTGTTTCAGAAGACTTGAAGAAACATTTGAGACATTTATTGAATTCTCCACGACATGCTACGAATATGGTATGTATAGATGAGGAATTAAATTTGCAATCCAACATAATTTATTTTTGAAATTTCATCAAGAAATGAGGATGTTATGCCCAAAATAGTGGACCTTGGTCTGCAGTTACCATTTATTTGGGTTGGTGTTTCCTAATCCAAAATTTGTAAAGTGTTGATTAAATTATTTTCCTTTTTCTCTCTCTTCAATTGAAGGTACAAACAAGGTTTAAATTAAATAAAATTTGATACCTAGCCTAATTAGGACATGTAGAATTTGATATTGACATTAGTTTTCCCTTTTAGAAACTTTTGATATTTTATTTAATTATGTTAAAGTAAATCACATTTTCTCTTTCCTAATGCATTAGAGATGTCTAGAATTATCCAAAATCGATGCACATTCACCCACAAGTTATATTTAATGTGTTAGATATGAATTGGCCATCAATTTCACATGTTAGACTTGTTTTCATAATTATTTAATATTTTAAAGGTTCTACACACTTTCTCTCTCTTGATTTCACCTTTTATGAAACTTTCACCAAATTGGATGAAAATTCACACAAAGGCTATATTTATTATGTAGATTATGAATAGAAGATTATTTTTCTATTTTGGAGTCATTTATTATTTTATTTGATATTTTAGGGAAAACTTAGATCTTCTCTCTCCAAAAAGAATTAAATTAATTATTATGTGAAAAATGTGAAACTTGACTCTCAAGGCAATTGGGATCCTAGGAACACAATTTTTAACTTAGATTTCACTTTTTGGGGTTCCATTAATTAATTATTACAAAATTAATATTTGTGGCCATTATTATCACATTATTTCATTATTATCACTCTTTCTCATTCAATTATGTTCCACATCTTAATATTATCACCAAAAGAATTATGTGTGACTATTTGTACGGAATTTTATATAATTCATTATTATATCATGAGACATACTTTATGTGTATGTTATTAATTTAAGACTAAT